>CAKOAT010819599.1:487472-505729 GCA_932364175.1 Eruca vesicaria subsp. sativa | reverse complement strand
AAACGTGTCTAATAAAAAGCTATTAGAGAAGCTTATATAGAGATTTCTTTAGACACAAGTCGTCTAAGAAAAGGAATATGTTTTAAGCTAATTTTCCTAATTTTAAGATAAACATAAGAAAAGTAAAACTTAATAAAAAAAGGAAACTTCAGCACCAAGGAACTAAGTTGCCGCCATTGAAGGAGATGCTCCTGCATCATGTTCCCACTATTCGACCATTATGCTTATCTTAGCAACGCATTCAAACGCACCTCCATAACTTTTAATTTTTAAAACAAAAGTTCGTAATTTTAGATTTGTTATTGACTTCGACTATATATACTACTGTCACTTCGCTAATTACTATAATTCATTCTTACAACATTTGTGATCATATGTATCACTTACCTTTGTAGTTTGTAACATGCTTGATGATCGCAACCAAAGGAACTATATCCATAAACATTTTCTTTAACAAAAAAATTGGATAAAGTGGGCTCGCTGTTGTTTTGAATCAGAATCTTTAAATTAAATATTTAATTCTATTCAACCTCAAACACAAAAATAAAAAATAAAAAATTTAAACACCGATTGAAAAACGAACTTAAAAATCCACAACTCATATTAAACCTTCGCCAGGTGTTTTTTACTTGTCGTTAAGTATCCCCCAACCCCACACACACCGCGTGTAATGCACTTTTAACCCAAACTATTAGGCCAAGTGGCCAACTTCTAATCGCCCCCTTATCCAGATCAGATCCGACCCGACCCGCAAAACGTATACATCCGCTGATGAAAAAGATACGTATAGTACACTTCTGCAGGATTAAATTATTATTATACAAATGAAATAATTGTTAGGCTCAGGAGAATTGACCTTTGAATTTAATTCTTCTATATAATGTTGCTTTGCGTATTTGCTTTCTGTATGTTCAAAACCGTATAAAAAGAAGCAACATTATTTCGAAGAAGAAGAAATTAAAAAAAAACTTCCTTTTTTTTTCAATTTCTATGATCGATTCTCCGCGGCCATGAAACCGAGTTTCGAATCCGTTTGATACGTAAAAGGCTCTCTCTCTTTGCTTGTATTGGTGTGATTATGGGCGCGAATATCTCAGGTGGTTCGACGGAGTTTGACCGGAACAGTGAACCCAGATTATCTGATTTGCCGGAGAACTGTGTAGCGTTGATCATGATGCGTCTTGACCCGCCGGGGATTTGTCGGCTTGCTCGTCTTAGCAGAGTCTTCCGTCGCGCGTCGTCAGCTGATTTCATTTGGGAGTCGAAGCTGCCTTCGAATTATCAAGCTATTGCACGGAAGGTGTTCGATGAAATTACTCTTAGAAAGTTGTTGAAGAAAGATCTCTACGCGAAGCTTAGCAGACCCAATCTCTTCGAGGGTGGCACAAAGGTTGGAACTTTTTTTTATCACTTTTTTGAAAAAAAAGTCAGCAACTTTCTTATTGTCAAAGGTGTGTTCTTGAAGCAGGAGCTGTGGATAGATAAGAACACTGGTCGTCTCTGTGTATCGATTTCTTCAAAGGCTTTAAGGATTACAGGAATTGATGACCGGAGATACTGGAGTCACATCCCAACCGATGAATCCAGGTTTAGTTTCATCAGCTTCTTCTCGTGATTGTACCCTTAATCTTGATTAGTCTCTTTCAATATTTGCATCTTCAGGTTCCAGTCAGTAGCATATGTTCAACAGATATGGTGGTTCGAAGTAGGAGGAGAGTTTGAGATCCAGTTTCCATCTGGAACATACAGTCTCTTCTTCCGTGTCCAACTCGGTAAAACAACAAAGAGACTTGGACGGAGAATCTGCAACTCCGAACACGTTCACGGATGGGACATAAAGCCTGTTAGGTTCCAGCTCGCAACTTCAGACAACCAACAAGCTGTTTCGCTGCTTTATCTGAACTACAACAACCCTGGACACTGGAGTCACTATCATGTCGGGGATTTCAAAGTGGAGAATCCGGATATATCAACAGGAGTCAAGTTCTCGATGACTCAAATTGATTGCACTCACACGAAAGGTGGCCTGTGCATAGACTCTGTTCTTATTGTACCTAAAGAAAATGCGAGGAAGGTCGTTGAATCAGAATAGTTATATTTTTTTTTGTAGATATAGAGTGGAGATTGTTGTAAATGGTGAGAAGAATCATTTTTATTTCTCGATCTGGAACTTGTACACATGGTTGGGTTGTCTCTGGTTTTGTCTGTAATTACAGTGATTGTAAGAGACTAAGGTATTGAACTTGGAACAAAAAAATGCTTCTTTTTCAGCTATGTAGAATCAGTTTTGTTCAGATGAGAAACCTGTTCAACTTAAGCTTGAAGATAACTTGTATTGCAAGTTATTCTAATCCTTCCAAGACATCATGGTTTACAGAGAAAAGTAATGTTTAGAGTATTTAAGAGTTATCAAAATATTAGTTACCTTATGAGTGTAGAAATTATTATTTCAATTAATAAAGAGATGCTAAGTTGTAGCATAACCTAACAAGTTTGAGAGAGTTTACTTTTGAGTAATTTTCTAAAACAATAAAGATTAGTTTGTTGTTAATCAAGAGAGTTAAATTCAATACAACCAACATAAAGAACATAAGTACCATATCATATGAGAGTTATCATTATTACTGCATAGAAAAGTTAACTAATAAATATGAAACAAGTATTCTGAAGGCCTAGAGAAGACGCTTCTTCCTGCTTCAAGCTGTCTTCAACTTGGGTGCCGGAAGCAACTGTGTAGTAACAGAAGAATATTATATGGAGAAGGTTTTCAAAATCTGATGAAAGATGTGAACTAGGAAGTGGGGTTTGTTGGAAGGAAGGTTAAGTTTACCTGATAACAAGAGATGAGTGAGGTAATAAACCCGAAAGCGCCAGTAACACGAGTAGTAACAATCATTGGAACTAAATGAAGAGCACCAATGGCTACAATAACGTCCATGCTTGATTTAATCAAACCTAGAATTCTGTCTTTTGATTTCTTGAGCTCAGCACGATGCATCTCATCCTGCATTTTTCACAAAATGGAATGAGTTTATTATATACACAGAGAGACAAGAAATATGAGAGAGAGTTTTTTTTGTTTTTTTTTACATTATACTTGTCATCATCTTTGAGTTCCTTATCCTTCTTCTTCATAGATGGGGGGAGCCATATGAGCTCACAAATCTAATAAAGATCAAGATCAGTATATATATATGATATGTGAAGACACAGGAAAATCCAAAAAATGTGGAGGAAGATGAGATAGAAACCAGGATTGCTATTATACACAAAGATGATCCCATCCAGCAGAGAATTGATATACGTGAAATGATCTCAGTTAGTATTTTGCCCTGTGATGCCAAATGAACAAGAGTCTTTAGTCACTTAACAAAGATTAACAAATACGGATTTGTTGCATTAATGTGACCGACCTTAAATATGCCGGATCTACCAAGCCAGACGAATTGATCAAGAAAGTAGAAGGTAGACAAGAGTGCATTCTTGGACTGTAACATGCCAATTCAACAAACAAACAAAAACTCCAAAAAGTTAAAGACCGAAGCTAGGATGAGAAGCGTAGAGTATTTTCTCATGTAAACGAGACACGGTCGGATAGAGTTACTCTTCGGAAGGACATTTCTACCGACCAAAACTTGGTTTAAACACATAGACTGTTGACAAGAAAAAAAGAAAAAAAAAATCATAAGGAGCAAATGTTTGTTGGCACCTTTCCGAGTATAACAAGAGGAAGAGGAATTCCTTTAGGCGCAGGGCTAATAAGAGAGTCAAAATCATTGAGAAACTGCAAATTAAAGTAATCAGAAATCCAAAACAAAACAGTTTTCAAATCCAATAATAATAATAATAAGAAGAAGTAGGCAGAGTGATAATGACCTTAAAAAGACGGAACACTTTTCTAGCCAAACTGGTGTTTCTGTCTACATTTTGAGCAGTACCAGGTTTCCCACCGCTCAAGAATTTGGAACCGAACTGTATAGCTCTGCATATCTTATCTCTAGCCTCAGCTTTTTTTAAGTATAGGATTATTAGAGCTAGCTCGTCTCTGCTCAAATATAATTTATTCATCTTCTCTCTGCAAAAATCAAAACAATACCAGCCTTGGATTCAACAAAACTTAGAAACAGATTCACTATCTCTATCATCGAAAGGCACAAGCTTTCAAGGCCACACATAAAAATGTTTGCTTTTAAAAAAAATTCAGACCAGAATATCAGTTTAATCAGCAACCAAAATGTCGAAACAGAGCAATGCAATAAGAAATGATAACATTCGAATACTCAAAGACGTAAACCTACAAAGATTATAGATAGGGAAAGAGTATCATACTTTCAAGACGAGAGAGAGGATCTTGAGATTCAGAGTGCCTTACTATTTCTGGAACATTATTGAGCTCTTCTTCTACGTAGGTTAACTTATGTCATAAAATGCGTGTTTTGGTCTTTTACTTAGGTTATGCCATAAAATGCGTGTTTGGTCTACTTTCTTTCTTTTATAAAATAACCGTTTTGAATCAACGATTATGATCGGCTTCACTGTAAACACACCGTCACTCCTACCTACCTATTCCACTTGATTCTATCCCACGTCATCTAAATACTGAGAGTTGTAGATATAACCGCGTGTCGAATGAGCTGGGTCAGCTTTCCGCAGTTTAAAATGGGCCAGGCCTTTTAAAAAAACCTTACTTTCCAGTACAGAATGAAATATAGCCTTGTGTCCAGACAGTCGTCGAGTAATTTTTGAACTAGTGATTCTTACAGAGATATAACGCACAATCACTTGTATATTGAATCCTAGAAACTGATTTACAAGTCATGATGTATTATTGTTTACGAATTGCAGAGGCATGATGAACTTAGTTAAACGAATGTTAGACTCTCATATATATGAATGATATAGAGAGACGAGACAGACAAGATGGAAACGGTCATATAATGGTTCTTCAGAATCATTAGAAAGTTAGAAACCTCAAAGATTGAGAATGTTTCAAGGCTCTGGTTCGATCTTCTATATTATTATCCTCTAATGTTATCATTTCCGTAGATTGGGAATTCATTGCAAATCCATGGAGGTAATGTAGAGCATAATGTCCCAAGATATAAGTTGATTCTGAAGATAAAATTTATGTGTAAAAAATATAACATGCCCAAGATTGAGTAGCCAAATGTATTGATTAATTAACCGCAGGGTCCAAGACATATCACATAAAAAAAAAACAGAAGAAAAACCAGTAGATTATACCCATATTGTGAAACATAATTAAGTTGTGATGTAAATGGTCGTTCTAAGCCGTATTTCAGTTTTTAAATTAATGGGATATATATAGTAGCTACGCAACCAAGAACTCTGGCATGTTATTCTGAACAAAAGAAGAAAGAGTTAATAAGCTTCTCATAATTTGTTTGACCTTTCGACGAACTCATCCTTGAGTAAAGTTGGTTTCACAGTCACATCCAGTGGCGGATGTACTAAAGACAAAGGGGTGTCACATGACACCCCTTAAATCTATATAAAAAAAATTTTACATGTAAAATCATAAAAAAATCTTGGCATTTCGGTTAAATCTATATCTTGACACCCCCATTAATCCAAGTTCAAGCCCAATTTGACACCTTATTTTTTGTAATAAATTTTTTTGACACTCCATTAACTAATTCCTAGATCCGCCACTGGTCACATCCCACATTACTCTTTAATACCAAAGATCCTTCACCTTGTTCATATTGTTGTTGAAACCTATATAAATAAATATGTATTATTTAAGCCAAAGTTTATTTTTTCATCGGTAGCAAAAAAAAGAAAGAAAAATAATGATTACCCGATCTGCAAGAACCGTCCGAAGTCGCAATCCACAGTGTGAGAGGACAGCAAGGCCCTGGCATCTGAATTTAGCAGAAGGTCTTGAAAGCCTTTGAATTCATGACCTTCTGCCTCAACCTGATGATGAAAAATAGTCCATTAATAACACGAAATACTGAAGATAGTAACTACAACTTCACGAGATGAATCATTTGCAATCTCGAAGTCTAGATAATTAATAACCTTCAGCTTCTTGTTTATATCTCCGAGCTGCCTCTCCTGTAATTCCAAACCCAACCCAACAAGGCAACGACATATTACAATGTATATACACAAATATAAACAGTAATTGTACTATGCTATTAATACAATAACTAACTAACTTACTATATGTTACACTCAAATGTATGTGGATGTGATAGACTTACCTTTCTCCGAAGCTCTTCCATTTGTTCCGTAGTAATCTGCGTCTACGTATATACATAACATGCATTTTAATCTTCCATTTATTTGTAATTATCAAAAATTGGAATTGATTATATAACTAAATAAGATTTGTCAATATATACAAAATGATGTACCTTGCGTTGCCTGGTCGCCGAGAGAGCTCCTTCAAGCTGGATCTCGAGCATCTGCAATTCTTTTACACTCATTTCTCCAAGATCTTCCCCAAGCAAATGCCTATTTATTTCAACGATTCAAAAAATACTTCTTAATTGCGGAAACGAGCTAGGAGATATACAATTACATGTAAATAATAATGATTTATGATCAATATGGTTAATTAAACCTATGAGTGCGAAGAAGAGATTCATATTTGGATCTGAGCTTTGTTATCTCCTGAGACCAGATCTGCACCAAAGAATAAAAAAGAGATTAATTAACTTTTACCTAACTAGCTCATTATAAATGCTGTGTTAGTTGTTATGTATAGCATGCAACTTGGGATATGTAGACTTGGATAAAGAACAAAATTGACCTGTGTAGACTCTTCAGGCCTATCATTGCCCAAAATATTATGTTTACAGCGATTGTACCGTTCAATGATTTTCTCCATTCTACAGATGATTAAACAAAAGAAATCACAAGAGATCAGTAATTGGTTCGTTGATCTAAATGTCTAAAGCAAACCTTAATTACACAAAACTTAAATGGATCTGTCATGTCTTGCATATAACTGCGTAATGAAACTATGAGATCGATGCATGATGAACCCTAATTACTTTCTCTAATTAGAATTAAAAAGATACCACCATTTTAAAAGGCAAAACTTATGGTTTTCTTGAAATCCTAAGGACATAAACACATATCAAATAAATCTGATGAGTAATGATATATAGACGTTTTAGTCTATAATCAATCATCTGATCTTGAAGATGTTATCGGATCTAAAAGCTGAAGCTGAACCATGCGTTTCATGGTCCGAGAAATCGAACCCTTATGTAACTAAACTAGTTAGGATTTGAGAAAAAAATACACAACCTTTTAAATATACCTTAAAAGACAGAACTTTGGTTTCTTGAATCTCAAAAAGGGACACAAGAAACTTAGCTTATCTTAGTTAACCCACTGAATCTTTTGAAAGGAAACCATTTCTTTTTATAAAAACTTAATTAATTAAGGATCTTGATTAAAATGGGTATATATATACATACACATCACTGCTGAACTCATAGAGCTTGCCACTGCTGGAGAAGATAATAAGAGCAACCTGTACATCACATAGAACAGAGAGTTCGTGTGCTTTCTTAAGCAAACCTCCTCTTCTTTTGGAGAAGGTTACTTGTCTATTGACCTTGTTCTCTATTCTCTTCACTTCCACTCTCCCTCTCACCATTTCTCCCTTCTCTCTTTCTATCTCTCTTCTCTTTCTTCTTTCTCCGTTTCTTGACTTTAAACCACTCTCAAGATTTGGAAACTTACACGTATAAATGAAAGGAGATCCAATAATTTAGTTATAGTGATACCACGTAGCGTATAGATTTATAGATTCTATTTTTATTATAGCATAAATGTCTTTTTAGTGTTATCTTTAGCATAAGGGGGGTGTATTGAATCTAAAATTTGAGGTGATTTGATTTTGAATGAAATTTTAGATGATTTCAAGGAATTATAGAATTTAAAGTGATTCTTGATAAACCACTCTAGAATATTATCAAAAACATGGAATTTGAATTTTTTATTATTTTTAACTAAGAAACTCCATCCAAATACTATATAATCATATGTAAACTAAATTCAACAACTTAAAATATTTTCAATAACAATGAATTTTAACATATTTTATGTAATATCAAGTTCAATAAAAATGGATTTTAAGTGAGTTTTTAAAATTCATTTTTTGACTATACGGATTTGTCATTTTAATACAAATCACCTAAAACTCTAACTAAAACTCTAAGTTAAATATTTCTCAAAGATTAGCAAAAATATTCTGTCACCATGCAAGATAAATTATGTCTATATATCCTTTCTCTGTCTAATATATTATGTTAAATAGTAAGTATCACATGCTAACATTTCTTTGACCCAAATGAAGTTATTTGTTAATTTTCTTAAATAGACATGGAACAAAAGATAATTTTCTATTCATAGTCAATGGTTAAAGATACCTAGGAATGGAAATATGCAGGTAACAGAAGGACCACTGGAAGAACCATCATTGTTTCTTTTAGTGTTAACCTTAGTATTAATTTTAAACTAACAATTTTCAAAGTTTGAGTTGAATTCTTTGTGTTGGTGACTATGATGTCTTCAAGGTTTGTAAGTATAGTAAATCACAATTGTGTTTCCCTGATAGGTCTGCGTAACCGATGTGGGATCATGATTTCTTCATGTTCGGGACGTTTTAAATGGTCAGAACATTTTCATTTTGTTGTATTTGGTGTAAATTAGTAAATTGTGAAACTGTTATATAATTATTAGTGGTTCTGGACCATTGGCATTAACATCTACCAATGTTGTATTTGATCACTATTACAAAACCAAGCTATTGATCGAAAAAACAAAAACAAAGCTAAAACCACAAATACTTTGTTTTCTAAAAACTCCACAATCACATTTTAAAAAGCTAAAATACCATCACCGCGGCACCATAATAAACCTAACCAAATCATTTTATCAAGTCTCCAAGTTATATTTCGTAAAGGATTTCAGTGGGGATTATTAGTTAGTGTATTTTAATGGATTTGGAAATCCAAACTAAATCTAGTGTTATTAGTTCTATACTGAAAGCATGTGTTATTATGAACTAGGTATGGACCTACACGAGTTTAAATTGATATTTTTAGTTTCATGCAAAACATTCTAAGAAAAAAAAATTATTGCAATTGGAATATTTTTGCATATATTTTGTGAATTCATTTTAAGGAACAAAAAAATTATTTTCCACATAATCTTTGGTTATGTGCATATACATTAATTAACAACTTTGTATTTAAGAGTAGAGAAAGAATGTCAGAACCAAAAATTCAAAGCAAACCTTAACTCTAAAGAACATATGAATTAGAATGAAGTACAATGAATTGAAAACTTGAATTAATCCAATCGAATCAATGACAACGTAATACAAAATTTTATGCTCTTAATTTAATATTTGTATTAATGTTTATGTTGTCATTATATAAATTTTAGATATTTTGTATGCATTTGTTATCATCTATATACTTTTGTTTCATGGTACAAAATTTTTAAATAATAGTTTTTTTTTTGAAAATCAGTAGCAGAATCATAATTTAAACATTACTTAGTCTCGGAAAATACTGACAAACAAATTACACATTACTATATCTTGATTAAAACACTTGCAATCTTTCACATTTTTCAATAAAGATTCTTTTGCGTAATCCATTTCCAATATTTTCAAGAAAATACTGATTTATACAACCTTGAATTATATTTTGTTATATTAGACAAATTCTTTTACTAATAAAATATATATGGCTTTATACAAAAAATATTTACCTTCTAGAAAAAAATATTTTCATAGTCTCATTAAATTCATCATTGTTTTCAAATTTATTACTTCCCATTTTTTAGGAAGACATATTACTTCATGTCCATAAGATCATTTTTATTTAGCTGGTCTAGTGTTACAATCTTTTGAATTTTATTGTTTATTTTGATGATTTATGTTAACAAAATAAATAACAATTTGAGTTAGAAAATAATAAATAGAAAAATCACACATAATCAGAATCTCACATAATGGTAACAAATTGACATTGACATTAATTTATCTATTTTAGTATAACCAACTTTGTATTATCTATAAGCATAATTAATCACACATATGCATAATAATAGTCATTAAATTATGTACAACAGCATATAAATGACATATTATAACTGTGGCAATAGCTTACCTATGACATGAAAATTATGACAAAAGAAAAATCAACATCAATATAATTTTAAGAAGAAAAAACATGTAAATATGTGAAAGAACAGGCAAAGAAAAAGTCACCTAATATTTTTTTCTTGTATCTTTTATGTATATTGACAAAGTGAAAAACATGAGAGCTTAATCCTATATATATGTGAATAACTATAGTTCCTTTTGGTTTATGTTTTTTTTTTAACAGAAAATTAAATATTTAAATAATAAATTTGTTTATTCATTACGTAATATTAAAATAATACCTCTACAAATTTTTATTTGAAATAATTACTCTACAAATAATAAGTTCTTACGTTTAAATAAGTTCATAAATATTTATTTGTATAGAGAATTTTTTTTAAAAAATAAAAGTTTAGGAAAAAAATTACTATTATATATATATATATATATATATATATATATATCTATTAATTACGAGATATTTTACCGCATGTCAAATTTTTTTTTTAACAAAATAACTACTATCAAATAATATTTTATAATTATTTTCTCTTTAGGATTTTTGAAAAAAATAGTATTAAATAAATTACTTTGCAAATATTTTATTTTGTTTAGGATTTATAAAAAGAAAAACTACAATTAGCCTTTTAACTATTAAAAATTCACATTTTTTTCCAAAATTCCTTTTTTTATTATCTTAGTATATATAAATTTTTAATCATGAGATATTACATCATATCTCACAATATTAAAATAAAATTATTATCAAATAATATTTTAAAATCATTTTTATTTAGGATTTAAGAAAAGGAAAATTAGGATTAAATAAATTACTTTACAAATATTTTTTTAAGATTTGTAAAAAGGAAAATCACAATCGAACAATCTTTTTTTTTAATATTAAATAAAATTTAAAATTCTTTTTTTACAAATTCGTTTATTATCTTAGTATATATATTTTAAATCAATAGATATTTTAACACTTGCCACAATATTAAAGGGAAAAATTCTATCAAATAATATTTTGCAATTATATTTTGTTTAGTTTTTAAAATTGAAAAGTACTATTAAATAATATCTATAATTATTTTTAACAATTTTTATTTTTGCTATTATTTTAGTATATATAGTTTTAATTATAAGATAATTTAACTTATGTCACAATTTTAAACATATAATTAACATGTGTCACAATCGTGTTAATTATAAATTTTGAATAACCAAACTTTTTAATAAAAGGAAATTTCTATAAAGTAATATCTTACAATCATCTTTTATTTCGGTTTTAAAAAAGAAAAAATAGTATTAAATATATTATTTCACAATTTTGTTTTTCTTGCTTAGGATTCGTTAAAAGAAAAACTACAATCGAAAAATCTTTACTCTTTACAATTAAATAAAACTTAAAATTTTATTTTTTACCAAGTTCATTTTATTATCTTAGTATATATATATATATATATATATATATATATCTTAATCATAATATATTTTAACACATATCACAATATTATAAGAAAAATCCTATCAAATAATATTTTGAAATTATTTTTTTTTTGCATAGGATTTACAAATGAAAAATTAATATTCAATAATATTACTAATTACTTTTTTAAAATTTGTTTTTGTTATTATCATAGTATATGTATTTTTAATTATAATATAATATAAAACAATGTCACAATCTTAAATAGATAATTGTCATGCGTTACAATCGTGTTAATTATTAAATTTGAAAAACCAAAATTTATATAATAATATTAAAAAATTGTAATATTTCACAATAAGGACTCCCACATTTAGTTGTTCAAAAAGAAAAGGAATACTACAATTACAATAAACTTATGGATACTAGAGTAAAAATAAACTTATAAGAGTTTGTTTAACAATTCTCTTTGGTTTAATATTTTTAACAGTGGAATACTATTACATGTTTATATGAAATATATTTTTGTAAATATTTAATTTGTAAGGAAATTTATGTTAGAATAATGTTTAGTATTTTGTAATTATCTTAAAATCACGTTTAAGAAAATAAATATATAATTAGATTAATATTTTTTAGTACATAGATTATTAAATAATTATTTATGTGGGAATATATATATATATTTTACAGTTTTGTTTAAGAATTAAAAAAAATAAAATTAACTTTATTATTTTTTTGGTTTAAGTTTTCTTAAGGAAGATTTTTATTAGACACTTTTAATAATCTTAGATATATAATTGTCATGTGTCACGATCTTGTTAATTAGTAACTTTGAAAACCAAGCTTTTATATAATAAGATTATTTATAAATACTAATTCAAACAAGGTATTATTCAATCATACAAATTATGAATTTAATTTTCTAATAAATTTGAGCGAATTTTTATAGATTTTTTTGTTAAAAACAAAAAGATTGAAATTCAAGCAAAAACCTCTAGATTTGTAAATCTTATATATTAAAACAGAAGTCATAACTTGACTTCATGTGTGATTTTTTTAAAATAGACTATTACTAGAAAGTCATGTTACATTAACTCTCTAATAATCTTATCATTATTATATCTTGTGAAAAATCATATCTATAATAACAAAGATACGCTTAACAATTTGGTTTTGGTAAATTACCTCACACTTTCCAACTTAGTCACGCAAAATATGTGAATAGATATAAGTTTAAGAATCTTCTATTATTTATAAGGAAATATGTCAATAATAGTTAAACGCATCCACATGATATTAAAAAAAATCACAGATTCGTAATATGGAATATTTATATACCCTAAAAAATTTAAACGCTATATATACTAGATAAATTTATTTCGATGTAAATTTTTAAAATTATATTGTTTTTAAAAAAGAAATTGTTTAAAAAATTCCTTTTTAATAAAATTCTTTATAATATTAATTTATGAAGCTATAAGTTTAGTTTTTAGCAAAAATTTCTTCGAAGTTTATATTATTTTTGTAAATTAAAGTATACTAATATTTAATCAAGCTCAATTTATATTACTTTATCTAAAAATGAAATAAAAATCTAACAAACAATAAAATATAGAAGGAGAAACAAACACATGTTGGAAAACATGTATAATATAAAAAATTTGAAACAATCTATTTGATTAAAACACGTATTATATAATATTATTTTGTCTGAAAAATATTTACTATACATATCGTAAATATGTGATTACTATAATATATACCAATTTACAAGTGAAAAAAATGTTTATATAACTAACTATAAACGAAAACAAACATCCGCGCGGTTGCGCGGATCAAATCTAGTACTAATTAAATTTCATATGTTAGATTTGAAATTAGTATATTTTACTTGGATTTGAATACTATATGGCTTTCTAAATCAATTAAAATATAATTTAGAGAAACTCCCTAGCATAGATCTAAAACTTTTTTTTGTCACAATTAGAGAACTTAAAAATAAAAATGACCAAAATAGATTAAAATGTTTTATCAAAAATAAGTAAATATACATTTGTATCCTTAATTTGGATTAACTAATCATAGACCTTTTTGTTTAAAGTTGAGGAATAAAATTTTGGGGATAGAATTTAAAATTTGAAAAAATAAAAACACTTAAAATTTTCAAAAGAAAAAATGTTTTTGGTTATTTTAGTTTTTAAGATATATTTTTGTGATAAAAACTTAAAAATGTCTATTTGAAATAATTGCCCAAATATTTATCATATACATATAAATTAATTTATAAATTAAATCATACTAAATTTTCTAGATGAAACCTGAGTGGAGGTTATTGCTTCATGTATTTGATTAGATTTGGAAATCTAAACTAGTTTCATGATTTATAAATTCTAATTTAAATGAATAATATGATAATATATGTCTGAAGCCCATTAAACTCGATTATATACTATCGGTTCGTCGGCCAACTAAAATATGTAAAAAGCCCAGTAAATAATTAATTGGCTTTAACTTGAAAGCAAACAGCCTGCTCGCTCTCAAACCAATTGATTTCGGTTTTAACTTTAATCGATCAAACCGGAAAGGAGATTCCAAACTGAAATTGATAAAATAGCAATCAATCATCTCCTTCTCTTCGTCGCCGGTTGTACTCAGATCTCCGCCTATGATTGGTTAATTGGTTAATGTCGTGTTAGTGTAGAGGCCTTTGGGACGCTGGATTCATCTCACACCTTTATCTCCTCACCTAGATTCCGAGTATGGATTTGTTTGTCTCACTCCTCCATTCTTCCGATTCGTTGCTTGATTTCGTTTTTTTTTTCTTATTTTAAATAGGAATGGCGCTGAAGCGAGGGTTATCGGGAGTTAACCGGATTAGAGGAGGTGGTGGATCTCGATCTGCACTTGTCCTCCTCGTCTTTCTCTGTGTGTTCGCACCTCTCGTCTTCTTCGTTGGTCGTGGAGTATACATCGATTCCTCTAACGGTATTGCATTGCCGTTAAATTAATTTGATTTGAGTGACACTGATGATATGTGTTAAAGGATCTGCCTTTCATCATCATTTTGTTGATATATTTCATTTATCTTGATGAGCTTATTGTCGTTACTGCAGATTCTTCAAGTGCTTCTTTGAAGCAGGTGTGTGTGCTTTAAAAACACTTTTTTTTTTTATATATTATCTTCGTTTTTCTATGTTTCAAACACAAGTAATGAAACTCTTTGGATTGGTTATTGCAGAATCTTGACTGGAGAGAACGCTTAGCTATGCAATCTCTTAGATCTCTTTTCTCTAAAGAGGCAAGTAGTGTCTAAAATCAGTGTCCAACTTTATTTGCTTTCTTCCTCGCTTCTTCATAGATTGTCTCGTTTCTTACTCAGGTATTAGATGTTATCACTGCTAGCACTGCTGATTTGGGTCCTCTTAGCCTCGATTCTTTCAAGAAAAACAATTTGTCACCATCATGGAGAGAAGCCGGAGTTGACACCTCCTTTAGAAACTCTCAGGTGTGTGGTGGTTTAGTTTGTAACTTGATTTTAGCTTCTTTCGTTTTTGTTTTTGCGAGTTTGATTCTTTTGGCTCATAGTTTTGATCTACTTGAAGCAGAATCAAACAACATCTAGTATCGTGAATGCTAAACGTGACACTACTTCAAAAGGTAGTGGCTTTTACTTTGAACTTGCAATATCTGATCTATTTTGACATTTTCCATCTCACACTCTTCTATGTTATCGCTGATGCAGGTAGTCGCCATCAGAAAAATGAGTCACCTGAAAAGTTATACAGAAGGGTAATAATTACCTTAAGTTCAAATCTTGATGCATCATACTTTTTTTGGAGGTTCTCTTTTCCCTGAGTATTTTGTTACCAATTTTTTTTTCATTCATCCGTCTTTGAAATTTTCAGCAACTAAGAGAGAAAAGACGTGAGAGGCGAGCAAATGAGTTAGTACAGCGCAATGATGACACCATTTTAAAACTAGAAAATGCGGCCATTGAACGCTCCAAGTCTGTTGATTCTGCAGTGCTTGGGAAATACAGTATTTGGAGAAGAGAAAATGAGAACGACAACTCTGATTCTAATATACGCTTGATGAAGGATCAAGTAATCATGGCTAGAGTCTATAGTGGTATCGCAAAACTGAAAAACAAGACTGACTTGTTACAAGAACTCCAGGCTCGAATTAAGGACAGCCAACGTGCTTTGGGTGAATCAACAACTGATGCAGATCTTCCTCGGAGGTAAGAGATCTTTTTTTCTACTGCTAACCTTCTTTTAACTGTTCGTGTATACCTCATAGAGTAACATTCTCTGTTAATTACGTTTCATCTAGTGCACATGATAAACTGAGAGACATGGGTCAAGCCTTGTCTAAAGCTAAGATGCAGTTATATGACTGCAAGCTAGTTACTGGAAAGCTGAGAGCAATGCTTCAGACCGCTGATGAACAAGTCAGGAGCTTAAAGAAGCAGAGTACTTTTCTGGCTCAGTTAGCAGCAAAAACAATTCCAAATGCTATCCATTGCCTGTCAATGCGCTTGACCATCGATTACTATCTTCTCTCTCCGGAGAAAAGAAAGTTCCCTCGCAGTGAAAACTTAGAAAACCCAAATCTTTACCATTATGCCCTGTTTTCTGACAACGTATTAGCTGCATCAGTGGTTGTTAACTCAACTATCATGAATGCCAAGGTAAACAATTATCTCCTCTCTCTTGATTCGTGCACATACATCTATGTTTAATCCTGGCATGAATTGCAGAGATGGAATCTGAAAACCGACTTTTTCTCTGTTTGGGCAGGATCCTTCGAAGCATGTTTTTCATCTTGTGACGGATAAACTCAATTTCGGAGCAATGAATATGTGGTTCCTCCTAAACCCACCAGGAAAGGCAACCATACATGTAGAAAACGTGGATGAGTTTAAGTGGCTCAACTCATCATACTGTCCTGTTCTTCGTCAGCTTGAATCTGCAGCAATGAAGGAATTCTATTTCAAAGCAGATCATCCAACTTCAGGCTCTTCGAATCTCAAATACAGAAACCCAAAGTACCTGTCCATGTTGAATCACTTGAGATTCTACCTCCCTGAGGTTTATCCGAAGCTGAACAAGATCCTCTTCCTGGACGACGACATCATCGTTCAGAAAGACCTGACTCCACTCTGGGAAGTCAACCTGAACGGTAAAGTCAATGGTGCGGTTGAAACCTGCGGGGAGAGTTTCCACAGATTCGACAAGTATCTCAACTTCTCCAACCCTCATATCGCGAGGAACTTCAATCCAAACGCTTGTGGATGGGCTTATGGGATGAACATGTTCGACCTAAAGGAATGGAAGAAGAGAGACATCACTGGTATCTACCACAAGTGGCAAAACATGGTAAACAACTCTTTACCCTTAAATTTGCATCAATAGTCACACATGATGGTTCTTTGATTAATGGTTTGGTCATTATGGTTATTGTTGTGTTTAGAATGAGAACAGGACACTGTGGAAGCTAGGGACACTACCACCAGGATTAATAACATTTTACGGACTAACCCATCCTTTAAACAAGGCGTGGCACGTGCTGGGACTTGGATATAACCCGAGTATAGCAAAGAAAGACATTGAGAATGCAGCAGTGGTTCATTATAATGGGAACATGAAACCGTGGTTAGAGTTAGCTATGTCCAAGTATCGACCGTATTGGACCAAGTACATCCAGTTTGATCACCCATATCTTCGTCGATGCAACCTTCATGAATAAAAATCGAATTAAATCTTTGTTAGATGATTTGAGGTAATTACTCCTAATCTTATGTTGCTCCCCTATTGCGTTCCTCTTTGTTTCCGCACATTGTTAATTGTTTATTCATATCTTTGTTTAGTTATATTCTTTGTTTTTTATCTCGTTTCGGTTAAAGACACTTTTGTTTTTGAGTTTCTTTCGATAATATCTTAATGGGTAATATAATATCTTAACTAGGATAAGACCCGCACCTTGCGCGAGATGAAGCTATTATTTTTATTATGTTTTTAAAAATGAAACAATAGTTCGGTTTCATTCGGATTAGAGGTGTTCAATCCGGATATCGGGTTTCGGTCCGACTCGATTGTTTGGTATTTCGATCATTAAAATATAACTACTATTCTAAATTTATATGTACTTCAGTGTGAATTGGTTTATATACCATCAGTTTTCAGTTTATTCAATTTTATACCAAAAAACATAATTATTTAGTTTGAGATCATATTATATATTCTACAAATATATAATATGATCATATTTAGAGTCATATTGTCACAGAGTCATTTGTTAAAAAAATATTATATATTTAAATAAAAGAATAAAAAACAAAAAAAGTTTCTATCATCTAATAAAATGATCAAATCTAGAATTAATGTCAAAACACTAAATTTTGAAAATAAAAATAAAAAACAAAACAGAAGCATGAAAGAAAAGTTTTTATATTTTTCCATATTTAGGGTTCATCAAACCAATATGTCTTCGATTGAACACAACTCTGTTTGTTTAAAGATAAAAAAAAAAAGTTGTAAAGAATTTCAACTAATTGTTGTCCATCAAATTTATAATCCTTACTTCAATTTAGTTACTGTTAAAAAACAAAAGATCAAAATAAGAAGTCTTAGTTGTAATAAATCGTTAGCTATTTACAAATTATAATTATACTTCAACTCATGTTAT
>CAKOAT010819599.1:447953-487372 GCA_932364175.1 Eruca vesicaria subsp. sativa | reverse complement strand
AACATAATAATTTTAATAGTTTAGTTATTTATTCTCGTTTCTTAAAATTCAAAATATAACCTATACGAAAAAATCTAAAGTTTAATTTTATAGCTAATTTGATTGTTTAATTTATTTTAATAATATAAAATTAAAGAAAAATGATGGAGGATATATAAACTGTTATCAAATATTTATTATTAGAATCATTAAGTGTCATTTATATATATTAGTCATTTATGATAATTCTGTAGGTTTTATTTATGGAAATAAAATAAAATAGTAATTATATCTTAGGGAACAATCATTAATTGTCATATATATATATATATTAGTCATTTATGGTAATTCCGTAGGTTTTATTTATGGAAAGAAAATAGCATATCATATAATTATATCATATAGTTTGACTAACTAATGTATCTAGCAACCTATAAAAATGCAATGTAGACTTACTTATTTTTCAATTGAATCTAATTGACTACCTAATTGAATGACATCTATGCATTGGGGCCTCTTTTAATTAATACAAAATTGAGGTTACATCTTTTCAAATGTTGCTCGATTAATATATAGGGGATGATAACATTATGACACATTAGATTTTGAGAGGCTTGTTCTAGACACTGATATAGGGATGATAATACGGCCTAGTTTAAATTCTGCCCGTTTAAGTCTAACCCTGTTGAAGCTCGTTTAACTCCAAACCTAAGTTTGTAAATACCGGTTTAAGGATACTGCCTGTTTAAGACCCGTTAGTTTTTTTTGTCAAGTTCTAATAATTTTCTTATTAAGTTATTATCCCTGTTTTCTCTAATATTTTGTGATGAGTCCATAATATTTATCGGTTTAATATTTGTTAATGTTCCGAATGAAATCATATGAACGAAACTTCTTTTTGGGATTACAAGAACATGTTATGAACCTGTTTTTCTTGATAAAATTGTAATATTTATTAATAATCTGAAGCAATCAAAGTATCAAGACTAACCAACTTTCACAAATCATCCAAACAACTAATAAAAATCCAGATGAAAAGGAAAAAGTAGTTTTTTTGAGAAGAAAATGCCAGGTCATGATTAAAAATCAAAATCGAAGATTATAACTTTAGTCACTAACTACATATTGCATGAAAGAAACCCACAGAAAAATCTGAGTTTTGTAGATTGAAGCTCAACAAACGAATCAATTACATACTGAAGAAACCCAGTTTTTTTTTTTAAAACCCAGAATATAAAATCAGATGCTTAACTTCACGTAATAAAGAAGACGAACTGTTTTTCACTATCGGTTCATATCACCTCCCTTAATTAATCACATAAATGCCTCCTTTCAGATTGAGATTGAGAAGAAAGTAAGAAACTATTAGAGTAAACCGGTTTATGATTTGTTGGTTAATGTTCCGGTTAATTAGTTTGTTACAATAACCGGGATACTATAAATGTAAACGTTGACTCTCTTTGAAGAATCTGTTCTAGTAGTAGAACTAGAAGCAATTGCTGCAGACAAACTAGAAACAGGAGCTGCAGTTTCCAAATGTACCACTGCAGGTTCTACAGCAGGAGATGCAGGAACAGAAATCTCATTAATACCTTCCGAATAAGAAAAGATATCAGTGTAAAGACTAGGTTGTCCTTTCGCATAAGGAAAAGTATCCTCATGAAAAATCACATTACGTGAGATGTAAGTCTGATTAGTTTCCAAATCCATCACTTTGTAGCCTTTGTAGCCGGCTGGATAACCAAGAAAAATGCAAGATCTTGATCAAGGATGAAACTTAGTTCACTACTTTGGTGATGTAGAGCAGTATACTAAGCATCCAAAGACATGAAGATCATAATGATCGACCTTCTTAGATGTAAGAATTTCCAAAGGACTCTTATCTTTTAACAATGGAGAAGGAAGCCTGTTGATAAGAAAAACTGCAGTTAATACACAGTCTCCCCAGAATTCCAACGGTACTTGAGACTGAAACATGAGAGCTCGAGCCACATTAAGGATGTGTTGATGCTTCCTCTCAACAACGAAATTCTGTTCTGGTGTCCCAGGACATGAATGAAAGGAAACAATCCCTTTCCTTTTATATAACTCTTCAAAACGCAACTCTGGTGCATTGTCAGACCTCACTGCTTTGACCACTGCTTTATATTGTGTTTCGATCATCGTGATGAACTCAGGGAAGATAGATATAACATCATTCTTGGCTCTGAGTAAGTAGATCCAAGTAAGACGAGTATGATCATCAACAATGGTGAGAAAATATTTGTATCCTTCAACAGTTGGTGTAGAAAAAGAACCCCAAACATCAATATGAAGAAGGTTAAAAGGATGATCAGACATGTTGTTGTTGGATTTAAAGGGTTGTCGTTTCTGTTTTGCTAGAGGACAAATCTCGCAATGAAAAGTACCTTTATTCCTTTGTTTTAAACCAAGTACATCAATGACTGAATCTGTTTTAATCATAGAGGGATGACCCAATCTATTGTGCCACAAACTGGAATCAAAGACAACATGTGAAACAAAAGCAATCTGGTCTTGAAGAGGTCTTGAAACTGCAATATCAGCAGCATCAAGCACATAAAGATTGGCGATTAAATCACCCTTCCCAATCATCAGATCCTTGGTAAGATCATGTATCATGCAACAAGTAGGATCAAACACAAATCGGTAGCCTAAATCCTTTGTAGTTTGGCTTGCACTGAGAAGATTTAGTCAAAAATCAGGAATAAATAACACATTATTCAAGACCATAGAATCACTTAGTCTGACTCTGCCTATGCCAGCTATTTTTACTCCAAAACCAGTTGGAAGAGTGACTGAAGTATCCAATGTATTAGAAAACTCCTCAAAAAGATTTCTATCATGAGCAACATGATGTGTTGTACCACTATCAACAATCCAAGACGCAGCACAAAGAGAATTCCCTGTCATTCTCAACATTCCAATAAAACAGAGAGTGGAATATGAAAAGTTCATACCGGGTAAGGCTGTGATAGTACCACCAGTAGTAGAGACACAGTTCACTTGAGCTGAAGGCGAAGTGATTTGAGAATTAAAGTAGGCAATGACACCCTCAATCTGATCCTTAGTAAGACCACTAAGCACATTAGAATTTCCATCCACAGAAACTTGAGCAACCAGTGGTTTAGCTGAAGTAGACTTCTTAGACTGATGTTTATCAGATTGTTGATTCCCTTTGTGTTTAAAATCAACGGGATAACCATGAATCTTGTAACATGTATCAACTGTGTGACCATTGTAACCACAGTGTGAACATACTGGTCCACCTTGTTTAGGTGTAAGGTTAGACTGAGCAGTAGGCATTGGTGAAGGTGAAGCAGTGACTTGGAATTTGGAAAGCAGTAGCATGAGGAACTAGAATAATGTTTCTCTGGCTTTGATCTTGATCAAGAAGTTTGTAAATCTCAAATAGCTCAAGAACATGTTTCTTCATGATGATCTGACTCTATATTACTGAATAAGATTCATTCAAATCAGCCAAGAATTTTATCACCTTAGCATGCTCTGCTTTAGTATTCATAGCTTTGCAACAATCACAAGTATGACAAGTAGTCACACAATCTGCGCCGTCTAACTCATCCCAAAGAGTCTTCAAGGTGGTGTAGTATGTGGCGAGATCCATGGAGCCTTGTTGAAGGGACCATATCTGTTGTGACAACTGATATGAACGAGGGAGATTGGTGATGTGGAATCGAGTTTGAAGATCCTTCCAGATCTCGGTAGCATCATGGAATCTGAGAATGCTCCTGTAAATTTTCTTAGATACAGTGTTGAGAATCCATGATTTAACCATTGAATTACAGCGAGACCAAATCTTGAAACTAGCATGAGATTCCAAAGGTCTAACCATAGATCCATCAATGAACGCAAGTTTATTTTTCGCATCCAAAGCAATATTCATCGCAATACTCCAGTTATCATAATTTGTGCCATCAAGTACTTCAGAGATAATCGAAAGACCTGGATGATCACCACTAGTGACATGAAATGGTGAATAAATGCTAGTCGGAGATAGCCGTCAGTGTCAGAGTTCGCCGGAGACGAAGCTTCAGGAATAGAAGTTCGTCGAGCTGAAGAGGTTGATGATCGGCCAAAACGTCGTGTAGATCGGCGAGTAACCACCATTGTAGAAGCTCGATTCTAAGATTTGAGGCGGAATAACCACAAAATCAATCGAGAAAGAGGATTCGATCGAGAGAATCACTGATGAATCTAGGTCAATGAAAGAATGAAAAGAAAAACGGATCGGTTGAGGTTTGAATCCTCAACGCTCTGATACCATCTTAGAATCAACAGAGAAAAAGAAAAAGACGATGTAACAAACTCATATTTTCTTATTCTGGAAAAGAGAGTCAACGTTTACATTTATAGTATCCCAGTTATTGTAACAAACTAATTAACCGGAATATTAACCAACAAATCATAAACCGGTTTACTCTAATAGAAACCCTATATGAAACGACATTGTTCTGGGTTTTTACAAAGAAAAAAAAAATCAAAGGATACCTATTTATTTCGTGGAACAGCCCGTTAACTGAAAGCTTTTAAACAGGTTTACCCTATAACGACCCGTCTAATTTAACTAATTATAAATGGATAACGTACTCAAGCTTTTTTTAATGTTAGGTCCGTTAGGCCCGCATGCAGCTGACCCGTATTAACATCCCTACACGGATGTTGGAAGTTGGTATACAAACTCTTTTGGATTTTTAGAGGTTTCTTCATAAGCATATCATTATTTTGGTTATATATCCTCACTGACCTCTGCAACCACTAGGACTAGAAGGTTGAAGTGTATAATTTGTAAATTTGTAGCTTCCATTGTTACAGACAGAAATGCAGAAGGTTCTGAGTTTTCTCTTATGCAAAATGTTACCAATAGTCTCCGCAAGAACATGGCATGCATAGTGTTCAAGTCTCACAGGAAGAGAGATCATTTGTACATGCATAGTGTTTAGGTCCTGATGTGATTCCATAAACTGTATATCGGATATAAGTAGCTTTGAGCTTCTTCTATGAGACCGGCGTGACTGCAAGCAAATAGTAACCCAAGAGTCTTCTAAGATATCGCATCTTTCTCAATCATTCTATATCAACATTTTGAATTTTGTTGTTGCTCAAGTCGATTATGATTTGATACGTCTGACTTAGGACACAAATGCTAAAATTATCAGTTTATAGTTTTATGCTACGATGCCAAATAACTGAAATCATAATTCAAATTCACACAAAATTTGAAAACATTGCAATATTCCTTTTCAACCCATTATATTATTAAAATATATTTCATGATAGTAACATAAAAAAAAAGAATCAGATTTGGCATTTAAAAGTGCAGAGGCAGGTATTGACGGTTCCTGGTCCTCCCAGACATGTCCCTTTTCCTCCTCTCTCTCCCCACTTTGCAGTACATTGTTCGGCACACTGTGCAGGCACGCAAAGGGTTTCTCCTATAAAACGTTCATGACACAGTTCTTGTCCTTGTGTGTCCTTAATCACCATCCCTAATAATATACATATTCAAAAGAAATATTAATATCATCTCAATTCTTGTCGTTATAAAAACTGAAAAGATGATGAACAAAAACGCATCAAATAAAAAGGAAGAAACATGAAAATATGTGTGTAAATCAAACCTAGAACTAGAACAATCATAAAGATAGCACAGATTGTGTTTTTAGCCATTTTGTGTGATAGAGTAGAAATGAATGGTTGTAAATGTATTGTACTTGTGAATATCATATATATAAGAAACTGAATGCATATTAACATCACAAATTGTAACAAATGGAAAGAAATAAGAAAATCAACTAGTAATTAATTAGATTTTTGAACATAACAAGTCATAGAAAAACAAATAGAAAAATATCTACAAATCAATACTAGATTAAAACATTACATTTATTTAATTTTATGTTATGTTACATACAACAAACTTAGTTATTATTAAATAAACACATAATCAATATAATATTTAAAAATATTCAAAATAAGATATCAAAAAGATACTCTTAACTACTTTTTCAGATTACATTTTAACAATATCTTTAATATATATTTATTTCAAAATAAATATTTATTGTTTTAATATTATATTAATAATAAAAACGTAAAATAATATTAAATTAAATTAAAAAATGAATATTAACTCATTTTTATTTATAGAATAAGAAATAACCTTCTATAACATTTATATATAAATATTTCATATTTTTAACGAAAACTTACACAACATAATAATTATGATATAAATTAATCTACTTTATAATTATAAACTAAATGAATTACTTTTACAGAATAACAAAATACTACCATAAGATATTTTAAAAAAAGTATAATTTAATATTTTAATATACATATTTAAATTAAAAGGTTAGGATATAAAAATTAATATTTAATTTTATATAACTGATACACGGAATAATAATAAACAAATTCTTCAAACCTCCGCCAATACATAATAATATAATTATCATAGATAAAGTCTTAAAATATTTTATATATATATAATTTTTTTATAAAATAAATATTAATAATAGCTACTATTAATATTTAATTATATGATGAAACATGTAATTACTGATATTTTTATGATTATCATTTTATGGGTTATTCCAATAAACAGACAAAATATTTATCAAATATAAAATTAATTTAACAAAATATAAAAAAAAATTTAAGTTATGCTTAGGAGTTCAAGTACCTATTGGGATACATGTCGAATATTTTGAAGAAAATCTAATTTATATCACATCATAGTTTTCATAATTTGTAAGTAGGCATGTTTGTAAAATATAAACAAATCTAACAATAGTGGAAGAGTTAGAGAGAGACAGAGAGAGATAGCAGAGAAGCGTCGGGAAGGTCTGTTGTGAAGGAAAAAGCTTCGTGGGGGATGAACCAGAGGGACTCTCTAGAGAAGGAGAAGAAAAGGCGTTCTTAATTTAGTATCGAACAAGAGAGAGTTCAGAAAAGAAAAAGAATCGTGAGGAAAATATTGATCTTAGCCACAAGATCAAAATAATCAATGGCTACAAATTGTAATCTTAATTTTGATAGATTAGCCAATAAGGAGAAAGGATAAGGATTGAGTAAAATTGATTTGTAACCATTGGATTAAAAGCAATCAATGGTTCAAAAGTAAGCAATCAAAAACTGTTTTTATTTAATAGTTGTTTTAGCAATTAAAATTTTACTGTTAACTAATTTTATGTATATAAAAATTAAATCATCATTTACATTTATAAAGTTAATGATATATATATATATAATGTTAACAAAGTGACTAAATTTCATTTTTATCTAAAACTCCATACAAATGCTTTTATATAAAGTATATTTGTAAATAAATTAAGATTAAGTAAGTAATTTAAATTACATATGAAATAAATTTAATATTTTATGATTTATAATTGTAAACTTGATGCAACAATTTTTTTTTTTATTTTATTTCGAGCCTATATTTAAAGTTTGGAATTTAGAATAAATGTTTAAATATAGAGTTTGAGGGTTATAGGTTGGGAGGTATTAAATTTAAGATTTGAGATTAATTTTTTTAAAGATTGATTTTTGAGTTTATATTTAAGATTTGGAATTAAATTTAAGTTTTGATGTAAAAACACTGGAGTTAAGTATCGTATTTGGAGTTTAAGGTTTAAAAACTTATTTAGGGTTTAGGGATTCAATAGGCAAACATAACGTTTAATTAAGTTTTGCTATTAAATCCTAAGTTTTCATAGCGTTTCTAAATATACTACTCTATCATAAGGTTTCTGAAAATACAAACGCTATCTTAAAAACACGGGTATATCAACCATAGCACAATCGTAAAAAACGCTATCCTCGTCTGCTATTAAAACGCATTTTTTCTTGTAGTGAACAAGACATACATTCCTCGATTGGCAAAAGAAATTACTCAAATGCTTATGATTTATTTTTGGTTATAAGTGAGGTCCAAATCTCAAATGCTTATGACGTAAGTCAGATGTTTGTTAATTCTGAAATACCAGAGACATATGAATTTAAACAACGGTATTTATCTTCTTCAATAAAAATGTTTTCACTTTATAATAGTATAGACTAAATTATAAAACTTATTTATAATCGCAGAGGTAATGATGATTCTCGAGCGTCTACCCTGGTTGAATCAAAATCGCAGAGGTAATGATGATTCTCCATCGATCCGTTTTAGGATTATGTTTGTTTAGAAATAATGTTTTTAGTTATGTTTTGACAATCGCATAATGATGATTCTCGAGCGTTAAATCCTGGCTGAATCAAAATCACGTTTTGTTTTCACCCAATAGTTTTCATTTTAAATAATATTTGCTTTTTGTTGACGATTTATTGACTGGTTTATTTATATGAAAAATACATAGTGTTGTATAAAACAGATTAATATACTATGATATAATAAACGAAAATTGATTTATACGATATTTGCTGCATATTGAAACAGAAAATGAGATACTTGGAGTAACAAATCTCATTTGTTACTCCAGAATCTTGCAATATTTAAATTATTCCTTATATACTTGGAGTTATCTTTGACTCTCATAAAAAAAAATTTTGAGTTACCTTTGACTCTCATAAATTAATTTAATATTTTATTTTATGGGAAACAAAAAGATACCCTCCCTTCTTAAGCGCGGGTCAAAATTGAATATTATTTTTATTGTTCAAAAATCATTGATGTAATTATTTTAACTAACATAAGTAAACTATATAAAAAGCGCGGGTCAAAATTGAATATTATTTTTAATGTTCAAAAATCATAGATGTAATTATTTTAACTAACATAAATAAACTATATAAGAAGCGCGGGCCAAAATTGAATGTTATTTTTATTGTTCAAAAATCATAAATGTAATTATTTTAACTAACATATATAAACTATATAATTTGATTAACATATTTATTGGATTTAACTATAAATTTGTAATACAATTTTGGGTATTTTCAATAGTATTGATTTTTAAAATTTATTATAGGCCATGGACCCATCCAATTTTGGATTCCATAAATTTAGGCAACTTACCGTAGTGGTATTACCATTAACTGTTAAACTTTAAACTTTTTAACTAATTCAAAATATCTTCAAAAAATATTCCTTATTCCTCGAAAGAAATATTTTTTCAAATCGTCTAAATATTCTTCCCTACATTTGCGTAACCTAAATTTATACCGTCCCTACCTATTATAAATATAGTCTCTCTTAATCACTATATTTATCATTCCTTGAAAACACTAAAACAAAAATGACGAATAATTTGCAATTGTCTTTCATGAGCGATATAAAACCGAGGAAGACTTCATTTAATTTTTCATACTCTCACAATACTTATTTTTTTGATTCTCTGTTCAACCACAAGCTGACTCGGTTATGCAAAACTCAATGAAAAGATCCTACTAAAACGTTAAATACATCAAATTTCACATATAAAACTATCATATAATAAAAATAGAATCATTTGATACATTTTGTTACAACCAAAATAAAACCCGCGCTTCTCAAGAGCGGGTCAAAATCTAGTTAAAGATGACCCTCCACCATCCGGCGGAGTCCTTGCGAGTAACCGGAACCGGAACTCCATTTCTGTGGCGCCGATCTCGTCTTTCTCTCACTCTCTCTCTCTTTTTGTTTTTTTCAGGTCGACGAAAATGGGATGAGAAGAAGATGCGGTACTTAAGGCGAACCACGGTCTTATTTGGACCGTCCTACCTGAAGCCCATACCGCAAAATACCCATCCCGCTAGGCCCGCGAATCTGCGGTACACCAAATCCTAGGCCCGAACCCGCCCCGCCACAGGTTTTACCGGGCCTGTCCCACGGTCCAAGCCCAAACTTGACATCCCTAATTATTCCTTTCATATTTTATTTACCTTTCTAGATCGTTTTCCTTTCTTGGTTTTTTTAATGTAGATTTAGGATTATTCTTCAGAAAATATGTGTATATTGATTTTGTGTATGGAGTGTGTCCCTATTTTTTTTAGCACATATAAAGTAGCTTTGTTTATGATGATGATGCAGTGTAAAGGATGATTATGAAGATTCTCCTCAGGTACTTATCGAGCATGTGAGATCTCAATATGTCATCTGTGTGTTTGTTTCTATTTTGTTTGATTTAGCCGTTCTATTATGATGAAAAAGAGCAGGCCTATGGTTGCTACCACCAAAACAACATATTAATCTCTATAATCTTCCATGGAAGCTCCTTCGTCGGAGTTATAGATTGGGATGGTAGATTTTAAAATAGCCTTCCCATTTCTTTGAAATTTTATTGTTTCTGAGTCTTAAATTATTTTTCTGTTATTCTACATGCAGAGACAGCCACGGAAAAACAAGCGCATATTACTCTTCTTCTGCATCCGATTGTAATTTGTGTTTTCCAATTTGTTTGTTTGAGCCGAGTATAAGATGATGATCTTATTCTTCAAGAGGCTGATCTTGGCCTCTTTTCTCTAAAAACAACAAGAGAATACAATTGAGAAAGCGGCTCCTCCTCCACCGCCATCTAGGTGCGCTTCTTCTGCAAAACCTTGACCGCATCGGATACAAGTAAACTTGGTGGGTTTTATGTACTTCGTTGGTGGCATGCGGTTGAATGTCACCATTTTTGGTTGATATATATATCTGTTGTAACCTATTTTACTGATTTTTTTTGGTCCTAATATGGTCTTTAATTCAGTCTTTTGTTTCCTCTCTTCGGGTATCCTGTCAATCTCTACTCATGAGTTGGTTGCAAACAATTTGCATGCAAAATGAGTGGCCTTTCAGACATACTTTTGAGGTGTATGAAACATTTATTCAACCTTTTTATTTTTCTTTAATGAATCTCTTATGTCATCATCGTACTGTGGTGGTTGATGTTTTTGATATCGTATTACAAGATCAACCACAAAGTCACTTGCTCCAGTGGATGAAGTGTTTTATACTTCTAAGGTTTGTGGATTTTTATGTTCATGATGTTCTTCACTACATTTATATATATGTTTGTTTCATTGATGTGAAGTATCTAACTCTTATGTATGGGTGAGAGTGGAGAAATACATTTGGGTGTAAGGTGTGGAATGTGAAAGCAGGGAAATGCATACACTCGGTTATATCTAGCCACAAACGCATATTGGAGTATTGTCAACCGGATGGCACACCATTTCAACAGGTACCATGTTTACAATCTACTATAAACCAGCAAGATCTAAAACATTCGGTTATATCAAGCCACAAACGCATATTGGAGTATTGTCAACCGGATGGCACACCATTTCAACAGGTACCATGTTTACAATCTACTATAAACCAGCAAGATCTATTTTGGTTTAAGTAACTAACATCATAACTTTGATATTTGATGTTTTTGTTATGTCTGATTCCTGCAATGTTAGTTACATTTTTGTTTTGTTAACTACTCCGTAGGCATGAGATTTAAAATGATATTTTTCGCGGAAGTTTTGACACCTGTTTGATTTAAGATGACCTTCAACCTATGAAATTCGGATGTTCAGCTACTGTAGTAGCTGCAAGAGCTGCGCTTTCTAAATCAACTTTGGTTAAAAGCCTCCGCCTTCAGCCTTTACCTGCAAAGATGCTCACGATTGCTCTCATGGGAATGGCTGCAGACGTGCGTCTTGTGTGTGTTTAGAGAACACACCATCAATTTTTTCAACTTCATGGTTTGTGACGGTCCATGCTGTGGTGCCTTTCATGCCTATGCTCAGGAATTTTTTTGTTGATGCCTATAACTGCCATGGCTATAACCATCTGAGCTTCAATCTTGGCACAGCTCCTTGGGTCAAAAGCTGAATACTATTCTCTTAGAGTGGCAATTGGGAATAAAGTTTCTGAAACATCTACTGGTTCTGTATACAACAAGATCTCTGATGGTTCAGGCTTTGCTACATGAAATTGTGGTCCTCGGGAAGGAGTGACAAATTTTATTACAATGTATTAGTAATAGGCTTTACCCACAAGCTTAAATCATTGCAAAGAAGAAAACATTTGAAATGATTCTCTCGGATGTGTATGTATCTCTATAATATTATTTGAGAAGTCAGTTTCCTACGTGTCGCGCATGCGTTAACTCTCGCGATGGTTGATTACATAGATACCCTTAATGAATTGTTAGATTTTAAAATTATTATTTTTTATTTAGTTTATTTTCTACCTTTTTCCAAATAAGATATATAATAAAAAGGAAATATTTCTAAAATTTGAAAACCAATTTTAAAACGAAAATATATGTATATAATATGACTTTATTAAAAAGGAAAGTTCACAAAATAGTAATACCCCCATTAATATATATTTTTAAATAACATAAAATAAATTTTCAAAATAATAAAAATATATATGTTCATGAACATCCAAAAAGTTATCAGTTACACTTTATTTTCTAATATCTTTTAGAAATCAACATATGATTTGATAAATATTATGAAAATACAAATATATTTAAGGGATAAATAAAACTAATTTGATTTGGCTTAACTAAAATAAAGAGTAATTAAATATTATGAAAATAAATGTTTAAGTGATAAATAAAACTAATTTGATTTGATTTAACTAAAATAAAAAATAATTATACTTTAATTTTAATTTCAAATATATATCTAACTCAATATACTCACAAAATGAATGAGTCTACTAATCTAATTCATATCCAAAAGTAAGCATCTAACTACAATAAGAACATAAAGTTTTATAATAGTAATAATAATAATCTATTTAATTTTATACATATAAATTAGAGGTTGACTCAGAGCATATTAAAAAGAAAAAGAAAATATTAACCAATTACAATTTTTTTTTTAGAATTTATATATTTGCATGAGATTTCAAAATATTATCATTATATTCGTTTATGTAATTCTGAATTAAACACTACAGCTTATTATTGATTTCATTTTAAGCACAATATATACTAAGCTATACATAGTTTAACTATAATATATTTACATATCTAAAGACAATAACCAACCGAAATGGAAATAAGAAAATTAATCAAAATTTTATTATATTTAGAATAAAAAATATTATAGCTGAATTCGAAAAATAGATATTATCCGATATACCAAATTGATAACCAAACCGACTATTAATCCAAAAATAATTAAACCGACAATAATATATTCAAATTATATGTATAATTAGAATAATATAATATTTATTAATATATATTATACATATAAATTTATTCAAAACTAAAACTAAATATCAATCAATTATTATAAAATTTTCATTTTATATATATTTATACCTGTGCATGAGCACGGAAAAATCACCTAGTGATTTATGTAGACGAGGAACCTAAATAAGGAAAATAATAAATGGAGAGGCTATAGAATCTATCAAATGATATATTTCTCAAGGGCAAGAGAAAGCAATGTAAAATAAAAATGGACATGGCAAAGGAAAAAAACATACATAAACATTTTCTTAACTCGAAAACTATTAAACTGTTTTATCGATAAATAAGAGACAAGTAAAGAAAATGTTCAGAAATTGTTAGTCAGAAATGGATCTCACAGGGCGGCTCAGGGTGATACAGTCATACGTGAATCCGCATAAGGCAGGTAGAATTGTCGGCTATAATATCGTCTATATAATTTCTCATAGTTTGTAATGCATAATTATCCAGTGTTAAAAAAAAATGTTCAGAATTTCTATATACTTGAAAATCATTCTAAACTAATAATAACAGACATAATATATAATAACTAGATGATAACCCGCGCCATGCGCGGAGTGAGCTTTTTAAAAATATATTGTATTTAAATATACATTTTGCTATCAATATAGACATTTAGGTACTATTTGGTTCGGTTAGATTATGTTTGGTTTAGATCATTGCGGTTTGGTTTGAATTTTTACAGGTTCAGATTGGGTTTAAGTTCGCATAACCCATTTAATTTTTTATAAAAAAGATTAAAATTCATATATACTTTAAGTTTTTCAAAACCTAAAAGTAGAAATAATATATAACATAAATTTGAAAAATGAATGACAAAATACTTAAAGTTAACATAAAATTGATTTATCATAAATATTTGGACAAAAAATCAATAAATATTTCAAATATTTTTGGTATTTAGAGTATCGTTTTGGCTATTTTAGAAATTTGCATTTAACTATTTTACATATTTCTAAGTATTTTAGAATTTTTTAAAACATCTCATGTGTTTTGTATATTCTTAGATGTTAAATTTAAAAATAATTAATATATTTAAGAATATAAATCTAGTTCGAGTACACTCGGATACCCGAAATTTTTCGATTCAGTTTTGATTATCTAGATACCAAAATTTCGAATTCGCTTGGATATCTAACCAATTTTGCTTAAAAATTTGTATTTATTTTTGGGTTAGATTTGGTTCGTTTTTTTGGATTTAGTTTTTTTTGTCCAACCATAAATTTTTTTATTATACCAAAAATTAAAACGAAAGGCATGATGGTTCATATTGATTTTGGGTATGCAAAAATTTTAAACAAAACACACTCTATTATGGGTGATCCATTTAGTTAATCATTATGAACTGTTTAAGACCCATTAGAAAAACGATTGGCTGAACTAAAATCGTTACCATTGATCACAAAATTTCAGTGTGAGATTTTTACCATCTTAAGTAATTTATGGTCGTTTTAAAAAGAATTAAAATATAACGTATAAGAAAAAATATAATTTTCTTATTATATAATTAATGTGATTTTTTAATTTCTTTTAATAATATAAATTATATAAAACATAAAGAGTATAAAAAATTGTTATCAAATATTTATTATTCATAAACATTAATTGTGATATATATGTTAATCATATTAGGTAATTACGTAACTTTTATTTAAGAAAAGAATAAAAAATCTTTTTTTCTACACTACTAATTAAATATGATAGTTGGTATAATAAAAATAAACGTATGTTTAGTTGGACCAACATATTTCTCTAAGAGTTATGAAAATCATTCTCATTGTGACACGTGGCTACCAAAAAATGTTGTAATGCTCCAACATATAGGAGATTTAAACTATTAATCAAAAATATTATAATTGAAAATTTTCAGTGTTTTATTAATTTATAGTCGTTTTTAAAAAATTTAAATATAACATACATAAAAATCTAATTTTTTGTTATATAGTTAATGATATTGTTTAATTTATTTTTATAATTAAATTTAACAAAAATAGTAGATGCTATAATTTGTTTTATCAAATCTTCATATTCAAATCATTAATTGTCAAATATATATTGTAACCATATTAAGTAATTCTGTAAATTTTATTTAAGGAAATAATGAATAGCATTAATAATAGTGTTATGTTTAAGCTAATAAAAAGTATATTATATGTTTATATGGACCAACATTTTTCTCTAGTAAATTTGAGAAGCATTCTCATGCTGACACGTGCCTACCAAAGAATGTTGTAATGCTTCTCAAATAATATATAGGGGATGATTTTCTTTTCGTCATTGAAGCGAAAACATACACAATTGCTAAGCAAGTATTAAAAAATATTTAAAGTCCAACTGGAATACATAAAAATCATCGACATTGAAGCGAAGTAGCAGGTTTACAAGGCGAGGTCAGTGGAGAATGTGTAGGAGAGGTTCGTCCATATATTATATTTTCCATGGGATATACAATTATTTAAACCGTACATAGAGTTATGATACTTAGTGTCTATGTTGCAGACAAACATTTATTTTCTTCAGATTGGAATAAACCATTGGGGGTATTGGTCTCACTTCCATTTTTTATTCCAAAAAAGAACATGAAATATCCATATCATATAACTCTATATTTGAAATTCGAAAAGTAAAAATTGCAAATTTCTTTTTATCTTACTCAAATCGTGTACAGTCAGTAAGTTACTGTAATTAAAAAAAGAAGTTTTTTCTTTCTCAAGAAATTGATTTCTTTGTTTCGATATTCGCCTTATCACAAACAAGTGAAAGCTACCAGTATGGTTAAAATTTGTCATTTTTTCAATGTCAATCCTTGATCACACACACGTTTCAAATTCTTCTAATAATCTAAAAGTATTTAAACTAAAATTAAAACAGACTATTTAGTGATAAATTGAACCGTTTACTATGAAGATGAAATATAAATACATTACTTTTATACTTATCCAAACTAAATATGTCACAGTGTATTTTTATGTGCAACGTCACAGTTCATTAAACACTAAAATAAAAATAATCAAAGCAATTATCCGTATGTAGCACGGAAAAAATCTCTAATATATTTAAACATAAAATTTGGGTTCACTTCCTGTGGTGAATTCTTTAATTTACCTCAATCGTTAACACTAAACAAATTGATACATAGGATTAGTGAAAAAAATATTAATTTTTTTTAAAAAAAAGGAAAATAGCTTAAAAAAAAATGTCGCCGTTAACGAAAGTATAGGAAGCTCGTCCGTGATCTCCATCGGCTTGTTCTTCTTCATTGCCCATAGAAAAGAAAGGAAGCTTTGTTTGCCAAAGAATAGAACGTGCCCTTGATATTATCTCTAAGGTTTGAGAATTCTTTTGAAATTTGATAATAGGAAGCAGCTCTCAAGTAATTAATAGCGTGACTTACAGGTGATGAATGGATATGCCAGGACTTTAAACTTTGAGATATATTACCGAGTTTTTCCTACTACTTTAACAACTGGGTGCAAACAAATCTCTGAACCACCAAAAGATCAAAAGACTGAAGAAAACTAATGGCAAAAATCAAACATAGCTTAAGACTGATATTTCTCTTCAGGAAGTACATCCTCCTCTTTGCTCAGGCTCTGGAATCCCCTTGAAATATTTGCCAAATTCAAGAAAAATGTTTCTGGTCGATGTCTCTGTTATAGCATCTGTTCCCTTTTGAGCACACCATTCTCAAGCTTTCTTCTCTGATATCTGAAGTTAATGTATTACATCAACACATGGAACATAACACTTAGTTATTACAAACACTTACAACTGTTATAGTAATCATATTATATCATTCATAACAATAACAATATTATTACTTCCTCATCTTTTCAATTTTGTCTATATCAAGAAGCTAAGGCTAACTTACCACTTGACTGTTTCCTCCATCAATATCAACCTTGTTACCAAGAAACATGAACGGGAACGCTGCTTGAGCACTACCGTGGGCTAGCCTAAGAATCTTTCAGAAAAATAATTGGAGAAGAAAGGTACAAAGGACAAAAGAACCTGCTTAAGAACTTCTTGGCCAACTGTCCAGAGAATCAAAATGACTGAGGTAATTAACATCATAAACAAGCACACAACAATATGCACCTCTGTACTGTAGAAAGCAACACCAAGACCTGGAACCTCTCTTGCCCAGCTCTGTCCCAAATCTAAAACACACACAGAAACAAACATATAGACTATAAACTAAAACAAAAAGCAGATAAGAAGACAAGAGAAGAAACATACTTGCAGTGTGACGAGCACGTCAACGTTTTGAAGCTCCTTGGTGACAAAATCAGCTCCAATAGTCGCTTTGTACTGTTGACTAGGGATGTTAAGATGGGTTTATTTTCATGGGTTTTAAATGGGTTCTTGAAAAAATAAATGCCCATTTAGACCCATTTAACAAGTCGGGTTTTAAATGGGTAACCCTATTAAGACTTATTTATTAAATGGGTTTTGTCTAAAATAATTGGGGACCCGTATAACCCATTTATATTTTTTAGTAACTTAAATTTAGTCCATTTGTTTTTTTTCACACATTTTATCGCGTTTTCCGTTAATACTGAGATTTTCCACCAAAATTGAAAATCGAGATTTGCCGCCAAAACCAAAAATAAAATTTTTCTTGCCAAAACCAAAATTGAGATTTTACGCCAAAAACGTCATTTCTCGGTTTTGTTGGAAAATGTAATTTCTCGGTTTTGGCGGGAAAATGTAATTTCTCGGTTTTACCGAGAAAACCTAATTTCTCGGTTTTGGCGGGAAAACGTAATTTCTCAGTTTTGGCGGGAAAACGTAATTTCTCGGTTTTGGCGGGAAAACGTAATTTCTCGGTTTTGGCGAGAAAACGTAATTTCTCGGTTTTGGCGGGAAAATGCAATTTTTTCAGTTTTGGCGGGAAAACGTAATTTCTCGGTTTTGGCGGGAAAATATAATTTCTCGGTTTTGGCGGGAAAACGTGATTTCTCGGTTTTGGCGGGAAAACGTAATTTCTCGATTTTGGCGGGAAAACGTGATTTCTCGGTTTTGGCGGGAAAACGTGATTTCTCGGTTTTCGCAGGAAAACGTAATTTTAATTGAAACAGAAAATTAGAATAAAAAATCAACAACAGTTTAAATGGGTATAAATGAGTTTAAATGGGTTAGAGTAAAATAACTACATTTAAATGGGTAGCCCTAATAAACTTATTTTTAAATGGATCTAAATGGATATGAATTCTAAATGGGGTGGGTCTTAAATGGGGTGGGTTTAAATGGGGTGGGTTTTACCATATTAACATCCCCACTGTTGACTAAACTTATTATTCACGTATATGCATAGAAACCTGTTAAAACTTCCACAGTTTGTTGAACAAAAAATTGAAAACCAAAAATACTAAAAAAATGTACGTGGAGTGTTACCGCAAGAACTACAATTGAGCACTACCGAGGATTTGATTTGTATAAGGAAAAAGATAGGATGGAGTATTCCTCCCTGGGCCTGCAAGTATGAATCCCATACCATCATCTTCTTCATCGTCAGCAACTCTGCTTTTACAGACAAAAGCTGATCTTTCTAGCTTATAAAGAAACATGGTTTGATTTGATTTGGAGAATGTGAAAGCTAAATTGGATTTTAAAGCATATAATTGGAAGCTCAAACTTGTCAGAAACGGACGGAGAACATGTCTTATACCTTCGTTAACGGCGATCTCTTCTCTCTTTTTTAAAGCTATTTTTAATAGAGTAATTTTCATAATAGGGCAGTTTTGAGTTTTTATTAACAAGATAAGGCAGTTCTTACTCTTAGGGTACTTATTTGGTGAAAGACTCAATTTACCCTTTAAAAAGTGTAACCATAAACATTTTATTTAGTTAGGAACATTATATATTTTTTATTTATTTTGTGTTTGAAGGGTTTTGGTTTCCTCGAGGAGGAAATAGAAAAAGAAAGCTTCTTCACTTTTTGGTTTTGTACGACGGAGTAAAGAACGTAATAGGAGGGTTGCGAGAGAGACTATTTTTTTTTTTGTTTATTTTTCTTAGTTTTGGATTCTAACTGATTAACCCATATAATATTTATAAGTTCTACAGGTAAAAGGTAAATGAAGCTTGCTTGATAAAAATCAATGGTGCCTGTGAGTTATAGAAAACACAGAAAGTCTTTATAGGAAGAAGATGAAATAATTACAAAATTGCCATTCAATAAAAAGAAAATTAATTGGATGGGCACGTGGCTGTGTACATAATGTTAGTGTACACATATTCGTGTACACGAGTACATTGGATAACCACGTGGATGTGTACATAATGTTAGTGTATGTATGAACCAAAGTCATGTAGATTCATACGTTCGAAGACAATTCCAAATTCACAAATGCATTAGATGATCATGTGTATGTGTACATTAGTTAGTGTACACATGTTCGTGTACACGAATACATTGGATGACCACGAGGACGTGTACATAATGTTAATGTACGCATGTACATGTTAAAGAGATAGATTTGTCTTTGTATGTATAGACAGGGGAGCGTGGTTTACGTGTATTAAACAACATGATTATATATGTACATGTGTACATGATTATATATGTACATGTGTACATGATTACATGTGTACAAACAAAACATGTGTACCTTTTTTCATATACATATACATGAAACATGTAAGTTTTCCAATCTAGAATAATATCAGTTTACCAATAAATATGTACATATACATGATTCAGCCTGGTTCAACTTAAAGTGCTATCAATGTGTACACATAATGTATTATACACTTGTACAAAAGTTCATATTTACACCTGTCAATTTCGTATATAAAAAAATTGATAAGAAAACAAGTGATTCGTAAACCTCTGTCTTTCTTTCCTCCATGAGCGCCTGAAATCGCCACAGGTCTCCTATTCAACCTGACTTAAGCTATCCACCACCGAATAACAATTCACCACTGTACACAAATGTTTTATTACACACATATACAATAATTCACATCTACACAGGTTAATTGTACAATAATACATGAACGTCATATAATTTTCACTATCTTCATATATGTTGTATACATGAAACATGTAGGTTTCCCGAGTTAGAGTAGTACTAGTTTACCAAGAAATATGTACATATACATGATTGAGTTGGGTTTAATAGGAGATCCATGTATATGTACATAATGTACACATATGAAGAGTGTACATTGTTTTAATAATAAAGAGTGTACACATGTACACATTTACATGTACATAGTGTACACTTTCAGGATAATAGCAGTTTAATCTCTTGAATTGAAAAGATTTATGAAAAAAAAAACAGAAACGTGAAAGAAGAATATGACAACTATGGCACAGAGAAAACACACATATTGATAGGAATTAGATGGATCGAAAGAAGAACACAAGAAAAATATTTTTTTTTTGTTTGGTGAGAGAATGCTTTAGAACCACTTGTGTACATTGTATATCATTAAAGCAATGTACCGTACACATGGGAAGATGTATACATACACACATATAAATGTACACATGTAAATTTTTTCTGTTTGCTTTAATAATAAATGGTGTACACATGTGATCGAGTGTACATTGTTTTAATAATAAAGAATGTACACATACACATATGTAAACATATACACATGTAATTGTACACATGTACACATATAATTGTACACGTTTTTTTTAAATGAGTGGCAATTTTGTAATTAATCATCTTTTTCTATTAGGGTTTTCTGCGTTTCTACAGCTAAATCTCAAAGCCGTCTTGCTTTTTTTCATTCAGTCTTCATTTTTTTTTTATGTTTTTACTCTGTAACTTGTTGTAATTAACCAATTAAATCCAAGAATCCAAGTGAAAATAAGTTTACTCTTAATTATCAAAAAAACTAAGTGACGTTTCTTTTTCTTCTTCCTCTTAATTCATTGACGATGGCTAAACTTTGAGGTGACTGAAACCAATCTGGTTGTAGCTTCTAAAACCAGAGAGGAGATTGGACCGCTACAACATCTTCACCACGAGAATGAATACTGGTCTGAATCATAGGAAAAGACCAAACTAAAGAGGTGACTGTTGAGTGAAGGAGAAGTGAAGACTATAGACGAAGCCGAAGACGCAGCGACAGATGAATCTTTGAATATGGAATAGATCTGAACCGCTTTTTTTTTTCCAACGGTGTAATAAAGAGTAAAAAGTAAAGAAAAAAAGAGATAGAATAGAAAGAGAAAGAATGAAGGGCTGTAGTTAACTAACGAAAAAGAAAAGTAGAGATAATATTTAGTTAACTTATTTAGTTAGTTTACAGATAGAAAGTAGAACTGGTTAAAAGAAACTACCCTAGTGGAAAGAACTGCCTTATAATGTAAAAACAAACTTAAAACTGTCCTATGATGATATATTTTCTTTTTAATACCTTTTTTTCACTAATCCTATGTGTCAATTTGATTGGTATTAAGGATTGAAATAAATTAACTAATTATATGACATTCAATGTTTTTAATTAAACTAGGTCCGGCCCGCCCTACGGGCGGGTTCTACTTCATATTTGATTTCGGTTATTACGTTTCGTATGGTTTGAACAAATTAGATATTTGGTATCATTTCTTTATTTCAATATGTGTAGTCTTTAACCTCTATAAATTGGATTATTGTTATTTGGGTTGAATTTCTTTGGGACTGATTAGTAAAGCAGGAAAAGCGATTCAAATATTAGGAGGGCCAATATGAATAGTTGTTTCTTGAAAAAATAAGCTACTATTATTTTTTAAAAATAAAGTATGTATTAAATGGAATATGTATTATTCTGAATATACCGAGAACTGTGAGGAGCGTTGGAAACTGAGTAAATGTTGGCCATAAATGGAAAGTGCCCGGAGAGAGGGGTATGGCCGAATCCAAACAGGCTCGGAAATATGAAATTATAATGAACAGATGAACATTGCACGGCAGTAACGTTGCAGAGATGAAAACAAAAAAACGCAGAGCAGAAGATCATTGCCATGAAAATTGAAAATTTGCAGATCCCACATTCGAGGCTTTAGTTTTCTTATCTTTCCGTAACCAACATGTCATCGTCGTTTTGGTTTAATTTTATTAACAACGACTACCAAAACTCCCGGTTTACATTGTTTTAACGGATTAAAACGGTTCTTAAAATACGTTACCTAATGTTCACTACTACATCTTAGACCCAAACAATCTACAACACATAAAAATCTACGCTGTTGAATTGATAAAAACAAAAAATGAAAAATAATACATGACAATGGAACAAAAGGAACTACGTAGCCTTTAAAATTATAAACTTAAAAATGCGAACCAAACTTCTGACCAAACATTAGGATTTAAAATATAAATCAAAATCCCAGAAAAGGTGTAAGATGAATGAATGGTCTATCTTAATTCATACCGTAGAGCACCATCTGCATTAGTATTCTCGCATCGCAGACATGTGAAACCACAATCAGTGCGCTGGAGTTCACTGCTACATCTAGAGCAAGCTACGTTACGTAGGACCACCCTTCCTCAGAGTTGATCCTAGTGACTCTACCTATGCACAGAAACTCAGTGTCCTACATAAGCATTAGAACAATATAATCAGAGCCGAAGATAAGTTAATATGTGATATAGAGTTGGTTATTTCATCTAGTATAAAGCGCAGCCTTAAGCCAAAATAAATGGCTAGAAAGGTGTTGTCTTCTAAGTTCATTTCAGAAGGTTCCATATTTTATGGAATATTTCGAAGAATAACACAGATGACTGTCCTTTGTTTGATAAAAGCAACCTATCAATTTGTTTAATATAAAGAAAAGTTCATTAGATTTGTAAAGGGATAGTTAATATACCTCAAAGGGATGGAGGACTGCGAAGCTGTTGGCCTCAGCTATTGTCAGTTGCCTAACTTCTGGGACCTCTCCTAGTAATGGCCTCCTTAATGCGAGACCAGCCTCCATATTGGTCAATCTACATATACATGTGAAAATGTTTGTCATTATTATAAAGTTAGTTTGCGGAATGGTATACATACAACTTACAGAGTTAGCAAGTCATGCCCAGCACTGGTTATGCCGTCAAAATAAATTTCTGTCCATGGAGTGGCATTGACAAACAGACGACCTACACAGGAGCACGTTGTCCATCACTAATCATTTCAGTCATGATAAAATAGGATCTTTAAAACATTGAAATATCACTACCTCCAACAGTTATCGGGTTTACATTTGTCGCAACAACCACCCTTGGACCAACACTCATGGATTCAAGCCTCCGGTGGAAGGATATTGCCTCAGAGTCGAATAGACTGAGTACAACAGTTTGCCCGCTGGAATAAACAGGTAGTTAGCTATACTGAAATAAAAGTCGCATCTCTATATGTAAGGTTTTTAGAGAGAAGAGTAACTTGTCAAATTTAACTGTTGCCATGACATGATTTTTGCCTTTCAGAGGCTCTCTTACGGTACTTCGCACACCAGTTACCTCAGCTACAATGTCTGCAAGAAGTTTATATTAATACATAATGAGAATATCCTTTTGATGTCTAACAAATACGTAATGAGAATATCCTTTTGATGCCTAACAAATACGGTTACCTGGGAGCCTACGGTTTGTGTCAGCAAGTCGAAGCAACCCGGATGCATCACAGAAACGGAAAGCTTCTGCAGGCAATGTTTGGGCGGGGTTGGTCAACTCATGCAAACATGTACTCTCATTGAAACGAATGATCAAGGAGGAGTCAGTTAGCATGAGCTTTTCAGCACACCGAGCCACGTCAAACTCAGAAAGGGAATACATCAACCCAGCAGTTAGCACTGGCCGGAAGGATGGAAGACGATCAGCATTGATTTCCACCGGCATAAGGGTACCCTGTAACATAATAACCATATATCAGTATCGGACGTGCAAGTAATAAAAAAAAATCAGAAACATCCTAAAGTGCATAAGATGTTTCGAAAAATCTAAACGTTATAAGTTCACATCGAATCATAGAGTGAACTTGAGCTCGGAAATCAAAACTCAAACACAATCTCAATAACTCATGTCTTCATTTACTTACACACATAGGATCAATAGTTGACATGGAATCAGACAGTGAACTGAAGCTCAAAACGCAAAAACTCAATACGGTCGAGATCAGGTTGACGAAATAGCAATCAGTTCCAAATGTAATACGTATAAAAAACAGATCTCTAAACCTCATAAACAATTATCAAAATTTTAACAGCCAAAGATATATGGATTACGCTAGGCTCTGAAAAAAAAAACCGTTTCAAACAAATGAACCGACAAAGAACCGTATCATACCCTTATCAGAAACACATGAACCAGTAGAACCACAAAAATAAAAAAAGAAATCAGTCGAAGTTCTAAGAGTTTTTAAGCTTGAAAGAGGAAGATAAAAGGTGAGTCAATAAAAGGTGATAAAGATTCAGATCTTACATGTCCATCTACGAAGAGTAAATCAATGAACTGGATCTCTCCACCACGCCTTATACGCCCTGATTGCCGGAACCGGAGAAGCCGTGCTTGAACACCATAGGAGCACCGGCCNTTTAAGCTTGAAAGAGGAAGATAAAAGGTGAGTCAATAAAAGGTGATAAAGATTCAGATCTTACATGTCCATCTACGAAGAGTAAATCAATGAACTGGATCTCTCCACCACGCCTTATACGCCCTGATTGCCGGAACCGGAGAAGCCGTGCTTGAACACCATAGGAGCACCGGCCGATCTGCAAGTCAGAGAAAAAAAATTGGAAAACGCCATCTCGTAGCAGAAATCTCGTGAGCTCAGGACTTACGTGCTTTTATGGAGAGAACCTAACATTTATGTCAGGCTTGCGCAATTAAAACCGGCCGTTTATGGTACAGGCGAGATGGAGAAGCCAAACGTCGAATATCGCTGGGGAAGGAAAAGCGTAGAGGTCGAAGAAGAAAGAAGAAAAAAAAAAAAAAACAAAGGGCCAGATAAGGGAATGCGAAGCCCACACGAATTTGGAATGCGGCCCAACAACAGAATGTGTGTCCGACGTGGCCTTTGTGACGTGTCAGCCGACGTGTCATAGCTAAGGAGAGATCCAGCTTTTCTTTATATAATAGATACAATCAGCTTTTAATTAATTCTTTCTAATTTTGGTGGACCAAAATTGTATACATAAAACTCCATTATACTCGACATATGTATAGATCTAGTATACTAAAATATCATCATCTCTAAACCTGTCTACTTATTAATTACATCCATTCTATCCTACGACTAATATCATCCATAATATCTAAATTATATAACACATATTTTCTTTACTATTAAAGTCAAATCTCTATGATGATTATGGTTATCATCGATGTGATTACAATATTTAGATCATGTTTTCTTATCGACCAAAACTTTACTAAACAGATTCTAAACATTTTATACATGAAAAGATATTATGTTGGTGGACATTTTAAATAGATTATTGTATCCAGAAAATATCAAGTATTTAAACAATATTAAAGTGAAAATTCTTAAAATTAATTAACTATGTAATTTTAATTCTCATATAGATACAATGAGTTTTTCGTATATAAACATAAATTATAACATTTATCTATAGATACAATGTCGATTATTATTTTGATCTCACTATATATTTAACTAATTATGACATTCAATGTTTTTAATTAAATACTATCAACTTTTTATTAGTTCTTACTAATTTTGGTGGACCAAAGTTGCATACATTACTCTATTATACTAGACATATGTATAGATCCAGGATACTAAAATATCATCATCTCTAAACCTGTCTACTTTTTTATTTTATTTTTTAGCTCAAAAGACACCTTTCATTAACCAAACTTGTTCATCATACATTTGACTTATCAGCCTCTAAAACAGAAACTAGTCAAGATGGAGCAACAAAATATAACTTAGGGACATTAGTCATAAATGAAAAAGTCTCTTTTGCTATTCTGTAAACAATCTTATTTCTTTCCCTGGAGTGAAATTTGACCACAAATCCTGAATTCTGAGCAAGAGAAAGAGTATTATTATGGAGTACTGGATGTAAAAGTGGCCACATAGGTTCCTCGCCGTTGATTAGACGTACCAGGGTAGTTGAATCTGTCTCAAAGATGACATTTTTATATCCAAAGCTTATCATGGACTCAAGTGCCCAACGTAAGGCCTCTGCTTCTGTCTCTATACTTGATCCCAATCTCTTCACTGATTTCGCTCCTGCCCATATCAAGTTACCAACACTGTCTCTGCTAACCCAACCTGCTCCATAAAAGTTTTGGTCGTTTTTCCAAGAGCCATCTGTATTGTAATTCAACCATCCTACCGGAGGGGCCTTACACTTGATGTGTCTATTGGTACTTAACTGATTACTATCCTCTCTTCTTTCAACCTCCACTTTCTCACCTTCTTTCCTATCTCTCCATGCCCGAGCATCCTCCTTAGCTTTGCTGATTGTACTCATGGCATCAAATTCTCTACCATTAAAACCAGATCATTCATATTCTTCCACAACCTCCACAATAACCAAGGAACTAAATGTGCTTCTATTTGCTTGTTGGGATATTAGTTTTCCAGATTAAAAACATGAAAGAAATTGGAGAATAGAGAGTCTTCACAGATGCTTTCAGAGGGACTTGGGATTAGAGAGCGGCCACACTAACCATTGGAAAATCACATGATTCACCGACTCAGAATTGAATGCACATCTATCACAACTGGCCTCCTTAGCTACATGCCGGTGAACCATATTAGCTGCAACCGGAAAGGTGTTGCTTAAACATCTCCATAAGAAATGATGAACTTTAGGACTCGTTTTCTCTTCTCACGCTAACTTGTAGAGGGTGTCTATGCTCGGTTGAGTGTAAGCGGTAGTGTCAGGATCTGTATTGAAGATGTGAACCTGGACCCAATAAGCAGATTTAACTGTATAATGACCCCTTTTTGTGTAGTTCCAGATGTAGGTATCTTTCACTCTACAGTTCCCAAGGTACAATATCCTCAATACTTCTGCATGTCACTTTTGGGAATACCTCTTGCAAAACTGCACGGTTCCAGTTCCTTCCTCTATCTGATAATAACTCATTTACTCTTATGTCTGGGTTCAAAAGACTAGTTCTATCGTTCACATTCCATCTCACAGCCAACGCCCTCTCAGCAGGTTTCTGACCACACCACACTTTTGTTTGCTGTCCATTTCCTATAATCTTCCTTGCTCCTTGCTTCACTAACTTCTGCGCAGCATGGATACTTCTCCACGCAAAGGAAGGTCTCGAGCCTAAACCAGTACTTAATGGGTCTGATTTTGAAAAATATCTGCTTTTAAAGATTTTTGTAAGGAGGGAGTCAGGAAAAGTCAGCATCCTCCTCAACTATTTCCCTAGGAGTGCTAGACTGAAGGCTTGAATATCTCGAAAACCCAGACCTCAAATGCTTTTATGTTTGCTTAACTGATTCCAGCTTTTCTAGTGCATGCCTCGAGAATCTGTTTTGTTCCTCCACCAAAAATCTGACATAATAGAGACAATTTTCCTGGATACCGTTTTGGGGAGAAGAAAACATGACATTGTATAGGTAGGTAATGCCATCACTACTGCTTTCAACATTACCTCCTTCCCTGCTGGAGATAAGAATGTGGTATGCCATCCATGTACTTTCTCACTTAACTTCTCCTTTAGTAAACTAAGGATTGACCCCTTAGAACCTCCAAAAGACTCATTCAGACCTAAATAAACCCCTTCTACTCCTTCATGGTAGATTCCAAGTCTGATCTTGATTTCATCTCTTCTCTCCAACGGAATGTGCTTATCAAAATACACGCTTGACTTTTGATAATTGATCCTCTGACCAGATGTAAGACTGTAGAACTCAAGTATCCGCTTGAGATGGTCCAATTCCTCATCGTTACCTTTGCAGTAGAATAGGCTGTCGTCAGCATATAGAAGATGAGAAACCGGTGGAGCACCTCTTGCTACTTTTAGCCCTGTTATATCCCCCTTTAGTTCCGCTTTATGTATCCATTGGACTAATATCTCTATGCAGATCACAAATAAGTAGAGAGAGAGGGGATCTCCCTGCATAATGCCTCGAGTTGGTCTGATGTCACCAAAGGGAGAGCCATTAACCCAGCACTTGATATCTTGCGGAGGTTACACAGGCCATAATCAGCTTACTCCACTCCTCCGAGAATCCCAACTCTATCATGGCTCGCTTCAAGAAGGTCCACTCCACCCTATCATAGGCATTTGAGATGTCGGTTTTGACCGTTATAATCTCCTCCAAATTTTTATTATTTGAATTGAGAGCATGGAGTAGTTCGTGGGCCACCAGAATATTTTCAGAGATCAATCATCCCTCAATGAATGCAGCTTGAGTGTCTGAAATGATGTCTGGCATGAGACACTTCAAACGTTTTGCCAAGAGCTTCAAAATGATCTTAAATGCCACATTGCATAGGCTAATGGGCCTGAAATCTGATAAGGTCTTTGCATTGATCTTTTTGGAATCAAGCAAATGTTGTTGTTGTTTAGACCCTCCTAAATCTCCCTTGTTCTGAAGAAATTCTTCACCATCTCTGCCACATCTCCTCCCACCGTTCCCCAGAATTGTTGGTAGAAGGATCCAGTCATGCTGTTGGGGCCTGGGCTTTTATGGGGATTAATGTCAAAAACCGCTCTACAAACTTCCTCCGTGGTCACCTCTTTCATAAGCTCCTCATTCTGTACTTGACTGACCTTTGGAGTGATCTCAAACCATTTCCCCGAGCTGAGACCCACATCTTCAGAAGCAAAAAATGATTTAAAGTATGACTCTGCTACCCTTCCCAAATATGTATCATCAAACCACTCATTGCCTCTTCATCCACCAAACTGTGGATTCTATTCTGAGCTCTTCTGTTCTTTGTTACGGCGTGGAAGAATTTAGTATTTCTTTCACCAGCATTAAGCCAATTGAGTTTACTCTTTTTGTGCCAGAAAATTTCTTCATTAAAGTAATCCATTGAGCTCTTTGTGTAACTGGCTCACTACATCAGCATTATAGATCGTTTGTTGTGTAGCAAGGTCCAAACGATGATGGAGCTCCTGAATCCGCACCGCCGAGTTTGGTTTGGCATTACGTTTCCACACTGAAATGGCCTTTCGACAGCTAGCTATTCTACTCACGAGACTCACCTGACCCGGTTCATTTCTTTCCCAGCTACAAGCCACTGAATCCTTGAAACCTTCTCTTCTAACTCATCTTTGATCATATTTGAAGATGCCTCGGCATCACCATATATTCCATCAAGAGCATTGAGAATCGGGATGTGATCGGAGCAGATCTTCTTCAAGTAGAATGCTTTTGCTTGGGGGGAAAAGGTCCATCCATGCTTGATTGGCAACTAATTTGTCCAGCCTACATTGGACATTCTATTCATTTCTCATACCATACCAGGAGTACTTATATCCCTTGTGTTGGATTGCCCAGAGTCCACAATTCCGGAGAATTTGTCTAAACTCATCGCTCTCCTCCTCCTTTCTTTCTGCTCCACCTATCTTCTCTGACTGATTCAATAACTCGTTGAAATCTCCAGTAAGAATGTAAGGGTCATTCCGGTTGATACCTATTCTTGTAAGTCTTTCCTAGACTGAGATTCTTTTGCCCTTCACCGGATCCCCATAAACACACGTAAGGAAGAAGAGTTTCTCTTGCCAGATTACCTTGAGATCCATCAGCTTGCGGTTTGTTTGAAGTACCGTAATCTTACAAGACTCTTTCAACATCACTGCCAATCCACCTCCCTTCCCTACTGGTTCTACTGTATGCAAAGCAGAATAACTGAGCTTTTCCTCAATACCTTCCATATACCTCGCTCTATTTTTGGTCTCGCTGAGGAATACAATCTCAGGTAGATAATGACCATGTATCTCCTGTAGATGACGAACTGTCAGGATAGTCCCTTCTCCCTGACAGTTCCAGCTCAGTATTCTCATAATTGGTCAGAAGGGTTGGAATTAAACATTAACCCTTCTTCCAAAAATTTTCCACTTCCCAATACTATCCTACGGACAAAATGGTCAGGGACACTGGCTGCCACAAGAGCAGAATGATAAGTTTACTCCGACTTTTCACCACTTGAATTTCTACCATGTGAATTCTTTCCACCCGAGTCTTGGTCTTGAGCACCCAATTTGTCGAAAACCGTTGGAGTTGATCCCGATGAGGATCTGTCTTGATCTTTTTGGAACTTCTATCATTGCTTCTGCTCAGTCTTCTTCTTTTAGCTCCACTGGCCTACATTGCTTGAGATGAAAGCCCCAATCTTTCAAAGACCGATGGAGGACTCTTCTCAATACTCCTCTTCTCCCCTGAGCCAGATTTTCTAGTGGAGCCTTCCTTCTCCTTTTCGCCAAGTCTTTCAAACACTGAGGGAGATATTTGTTTAGTGCCAGAAGAATCACCTGCTTTGGATCTCCCATCACTCAGGTCATTCCCAAAGGAACTACTCTTCCCAGGGGATCAGATGGTTCCTCAACACATTTTGATACCTCTACTCCTCTTAAGACTGAACTAAGAGCAGCTTTCGGTCTCCATATATTTTTTCCCCCTTCTGCAATACCTTTTCCTTTTCTATCTTTTAGGTTCTGTTTATCTCGAAAGGCTTGGGATCTGCTTCTTCTAGGTTGACGGTATGAGGGAAAACTGGATTCTTTATCCTTCCTAGAACAGCAGATCGGTCGTGGAACTCCTCCTGGGCATGACCTGAGTGTCCCAACATCTGTTTGATTCTTTGCTTTGGTCCTCTAAATTCATCGAGATTACCACATTGTTGTTCCAGCTGAATCTTGTAAGGACAGTGCTTCTGATCATGGGTTAATATTTTGCAATTGAAGCAGACTTTGATCAGCTTCTCGTATTCGAGCAACGTAGGAACCACTTCCCCTGATTTGAACCCTGCAATCCTCCGAAATTGAAGAGGTTCCTCCGTATTGATCCATACTCGTGCTCTAACATACTTAACGGAGTTGTAGTTCTTTCCGTGCAACTCAACTTCCACCTTCCCCAAAGGCCCCAGAAGATTTTCAATCGCTTGTTTCTTTAGCAAGTGAAACGGAATCCCTCTAATCCTGACCTAGAACATAATTCTGCAAAAGAAATTACGCCGAGGATTCGGAGTCTATTGTTCCAGAGCTACTATCCAACCATTAAGAAACCAAGGTCCTCTATGGAGCACATGGTGAAGTTCTCTGTCAGATTGAAAGAAAAACTCTGTTGTCTCCAACACCCCTTCCCCGAGCACTATCTTCAAATCCCCAGATCGGCGGTAAGGCTTTCACGAGACCACCAATATTATGAACTGTCGGATTTAGTTCTCTTACGATGACACTTGTAAGATTCTCTTCAATCAAATCATCATTCTCCAAATCTGGTATGTCTACCATTTCTTCTTCCTCCAGTAGATCTAGCTCTTTGAGCTCCTGGACCAGATATTATTCATTCCTTTTCCTGGGACGATTCATTAAATCTGAGATTAAATAGGATGGGTATCACTAAAGAAGCCACACATGCTTAATGAAAAACCACCAGAGCGCGAAAACGGCCAAAACTCCTTTATGGGTCTTAGATCTGAGATTCGAACCTAGAGAACCAACAGAACGGGCCATGGTCAGGGCCGGCCCTGAGATTTTGGGGGCCTATGACGGTTTCTATGTAAAAAAATTTTTGGGGGCCTAAAAAGTTTTTTTGGGGGCCTATGGTCATGGTACAAGCTTCTTGTTTTTTTCAAGCACCACACTCTGAAAACGCAAGTGTAGAATGGGATTAGAGTTTCAGATCCGTCGCTTTTCAGAGATTTTCTTAAGAGAGAGAGAAATCACCAAAACTCTTATTTTTTTCGGCACTTGCCTTTTAAACCTATCTACTTATTAATTACATCCACTCTATCCTACGACTAATACCATCCACAATATCTAAATTATATTACACATATTTTCTTTACTATTAAAGTCAACCCTCTATGAGTAATCATCGATGTGATTCACAATGCTTTAGATCATGTTATCTTATTAACCACAACTTTTATTAAAAACAATTTTGTAGTAGTTTTCTTCTATACATTTTATACATGAACGGTATTATGTTGGTGGACATTTTAAATAGATTATTGTATTTAGAAAGATTAAGTATTTAAACAATATTAAAGTGAATATTCTTAAAATTAATTAAATAGGTAATTTGGATTCTCATATAGATACAATGAGTTTTTCATATATGAACATAAATTGTAACACCTATATTATGCTAATTCTCAATGAAAAATTTACGGGTAAGAAAAAAAAAAATAACATAGATATAACAACTTAGAGAATATACCTTTATATTTTCGGTGGTGTCTTAATTTTCCAATATAATTAAAACAAATATTTCAAAAAATCAATTAAACATTAAGAAAAATATTCTCCATTTAATGCACCAAAATAGGTTGGGATTTTCTTAATTTGTAATTAGGACCATATATACAATTACAGTTACAACTATCAATATTAAAAAGATAGACCATGTTTAAAAAATATAGGAAATATTTAAATATATTTTCTTTATTATTTTTCATTTCAGATAAAAATATTAAAGATAATTTGAATATTTTTGTAACAAGTTGGAGTTAAAACATATAAAAATACAATAATATAAAATTAATAAGTATCCAAACATCAAATGCATATATTGAAATTAACTTTTTAATTTGAAAAATAACAATTTAAATCAAATTAGATTACATTTCGTTCACTCATCAACTCAACGAGTTTTAGATGTTTTGCGGATTTTTTAAATAATAGTTTTTTTTACAAATTACTTACATATCAGATCACTAGATTTATCAGTTCGACCGCTGATCCAATAAGTATAAAATCGTTAATTTAATGGAAATTTTTTTTGACAAGAGTTTATTTTGAAATTAATAAAAAAAACTTGCTAAAGTGTTATGAAATTTTTTATCACAAAATATCATGAGCTTTCCAATCGCGGGTCAAAATCTAAATTTTATTTAAGATAACTGTTCTATAGTAAATTAATATATTTTATAACTTTAATATATCAAAGTAATAGTTTTATTCTATAGAAATATATATTTTTTTCATATGATTTGGAGATATTAAAAAAACTGATATAAAATAAAATGGCAAAATAAAAAAGTGATATGTTTGCCGAACTCCAAACATGACAAATAATTATTCCCAGAATGAATTGAACTTAGGTGGCACTTCATGCAGCCATAACCTCTTTACCAATGAACCAACTCGGCGACGTTGGTAAAAACAAAATCACCAAAAAATGGCAAAATAATTTAAAACTTAAATGTATTTAATCAAGGGAATTTGTATTCTGTGACGTCCAACACCTAATATTTCTTGAAGAACGTGTCTTTCATATATTATTACAATAGTAGCCTTTTATGCAACCGGAAAATCTGTGTATACAAAATAGTTAATGTAATAATAATTATAGTCAAAGGTCACTGTGGTCACCAGAGAGTCACATACGTGTTTTCTCTATTATATTATCTTGAATCTATCTAACTAGGTAGTTCGCCCGCACTTGCGGGATTAATAATTTTACTAATATCTATAAATAAATATATAATTAATTTATATAAATTATAATAAATTATTGTTCATAGACTCAAAATATTTAATCAAAAACTAAACATATTCTTTCTATATATAAAATTTTTCATCATCATATAAATAATTTTCATTACGCAACTTATATTGAAAATACTCATAAACTTAAAATATTTAGTAATAAATTAATATCATTTTAGACATAACAAAAAAATGTATAAAAATTATCTTTAATAATGTTTTGGATAACACAATATAAATTATCTATACATAAATTCTTTGCGAATTGATTTTTCATAATTAACTATATATTAACAAATAGAATATTTTTTCAACGTTAATAAAGACTTTATAACACAGTATAAAAAAGTTCGATAAGTATAATTATCAAATTCATGACATTCATTTTTTTAATTTAGAATTAATTATATATTAATAAATATAATTGTTTTTCAAGGTTGATAAAGACTTTATCACATAATATAAAAAATTGAAAATAAGGATAATTATCAAATAAATAAAATTCATTTTTAATTTATAATTAATTATATATTAACCAATATAATTATTTTTTAAGGTTAATATAGACTTTATAACCCAATATAAAAGAGTTTTAGATAAAGATAAATCTAAAATCGTTGAAATTTTTTTTTTTTTTTTTTTTATATAAATTTATTATATTAATTATTCTCAGTTATCTAAGATAATAACATACTAATCTAATTTTATTTTTTAAATTTCGTTTTTAATTATAAAATTAGTTATATATAAAAAATTCATTAAAGGTAAAATATATATTAACCGCTCTAACTTTTAACGTGAGAGCTACGTTGCGAAAAATCACTTCGCAAATAATAATATAGATCTCTTAGATTTTGAGTGTACACCATATGAGATGCACACAATTTTGAATAGCATAAAATTCACAGTCTTTATAGTAAGATCAGGTTAGCAAATTTGTTTTCTTTGATCTGAAATTGCATTTCGCAAATCGAAAATAAAATAGACGATGGCTTAACTATTTTATCTCACATAGAATAGATTCGCTTGTCATATTTAAACTGTAGATTAATATATGTGGTGAAGAGTAGTGACAGTGGCATGTACATGTGTCATCGTGTCGAAAAAGAGGATTATTATACTATTTCAGACATAGTTTTTTGTTCCATATTAATATTATTTAGGTTTAGGGTTTACAATTGGATTTAGGGTTTAATAACTAAAATTTAGGGTTTAGTATTTGAAAGGTTGGGGTTGATGTTTGGGTTTAGTGACTATGTCATGTATCGTTCCATTTGACGTTTAATAAATAGTGTTCTATTTTGTTCACCAATATGTACTATACTATATATTTTGTTCTATTCTATACTATTTGGGTTTAGGATCTATATTGGGTTTAGAGTTTAGTGATTAAGATTTAAGGTTTAGTATTTGGAACGTGGAGATTTGGGTTTGGTGATAGCAGTTTAAGGCTTAGTATTCAAAAGTTAGGATTGGATGTAGCATTTATGAGTTGTTCCATTCTATTTACGAGATATAGAATGGTACAGAAAAATCAGATGCATATTTATGTAGTAAACAAACATGTGGTGTTGGTGACGTTACGTGGTTTGATAATTAATTGTGGAGTGTCCAATTGTCTTTTTCGTCAATTTTCTCTCTCTATTAGTCGCAGCTTGAACAATAAAGGGGTAATACCAGATAAAATCTGACTTAATTATTATGGATTGAATTATGTCAAAACCAATGCTCTGCACTTAATGGTCATTTCAAACTTAGTTAAAGACAGGAAATGATGTGATATGTTAGAAAAATAAAATAATGGGATAAAAACAAAAATACTTATCAATAGTCTTCGAAAAAACTATAAAATATCATTGATCCACAAGCGTAAAAAAAAAACTTGAGTCAGGAGTGAATTCAAAGCGGATATCCAAGAATTTTAGTGTATCTGGCATTTATTCCGCTTTTTTAGATCAACATTTTTATTATTTAATTTGCTCAGCCACAATATTGAATAGGTCTAGATATCCGATAAAATCTGTATTTTTAATCAGATATTTGATTTGATTGATTAAAAATATAAAAAAAAATAAAGAAGAAAACATTAAGTAAAATAAAAACAAAATATAGTGTAAAACAATACTATTTTCATATAAAAATAAAAACAGATATTCTTTTGGATAGTTTTTTAGATTATTTTTTTACAAAAATAGCTCTCAGAGAGGAAAATAACCAAAATAAGTTTTTATTAAAGGGTAAATATGCATTTATTCTCATGGGTTAACTAATTTAGACTTAAGATTTAAAGTTAAGGGGTGGGTTTTAGGTTTAGGGTTTCAAATTTGAAAAACTAAAAAATAAATATTACAAATATCAAAACAAACGGGGCTATTTTAGGCATTTTTATTTTTAGTGCTATTTTTGTGACAAAATCTTAAAAATGGCTATTTAAGAAAATTTCCCAAATAAAAATTTGTTTTAACAAAAAACAATACCTAAATTAATCAATGTTATGAATAAAAATATTATACAATTTGTGAGATAATTCTTTATATATATACATATGTGGGCTATTTGCAAAATTGACTGAAAACATAAAGTCAACCACACAACTAACCTATGCTTTTTTTTTAGATTTTTTTTCTCTATTCATCCCACAAGTTTACATTATTTACGAAAATGTCATTAGTTTTTTTTTCTATTCAAAAATGGCATTTTTAATCTCTTAACCTCATCATCTTCAAGTATTTACAAGATTACCATTGCCATCAATACACCAACCACCATGAACAACCAATTTGAAGCTCTTAATGCACCTCAAATCGATTTACACTTCTTTTTTCTCAATTCTTATGAACTAAAAACAACATCTCTTTCACTTTCTCTCGATAATCATCCAAAAAAAACCCAATTCTTGATGGGTTACTTTTGTTTGAGTTTCTGGGTGCTTAGAGAAGATTTTTGTGTGCTAAACAAGTTATCTCACTGGTTGAAACTATGATATGGAGAGTTTTCCAGATCTGTTCTTCTAGACGACTTCCAGGTAAGTCGTCTACATCCAGACGACTTACCTGAAAGTTGTCTGATCAATGCAGAGGTTAGTTTTGCCAACTTTTAATTTTTTTTCAAGACGACTTACATGTAAGTCGTCCACCTTTGTTTGATTAAAAAAATTTCGAGACGACTTACATATAAGTCTCGGGTAAACGGGTTAGTTTTGTATTTGACCAGAATGTGTCCGAAATTTGATTTTTCTGAACGACTTACGTGTAAGCCGTCCAATAAAATTAAAAAAACAATATTTTGTTTTTTCTAGACGACTTACATGTAAGTCGTCTAAGGTTAGTTTTTCAATTGAAATATTAATTTTTTTTTATAAGACGACTTACGTGTAAGTCGTACATTCTACAGACTTACATGTAAGTCGTCCATGATTTGATTCCGAGATTCTAGTCAAACTTTTCTTATCTTGGACGACTTACATGTAAGTCGTCTAAAAAATTGTTTTTTTTTTAAGATTTCAATTGCAAAACTAACCTGAGATGAGTTACATGTAATTCGTCTATAAAAAATAAAATATTAATTTTTCTAATTTCATACTAGACGGCGTACTCGTAAGTCGTCCAAGAAAAGTCAAATTTCTGACACATTCCGGTCAAATGCAAAACTAACACGTTTCCCCTAGACGACTTACATGAGTTTTTTTTATCAAACAGAGATGGACGACTTACATGTAAGTCGTCTAGGTTAACGACTTACCCAGGTGCTCCGGCTGCAGTTGTGACTCTTCCGACTGTTCCTGGTGTCATCTATCAAGGATTGATGCCAGACAAATTTGATGCCAAAGGCTTGAAATGTTGCAGAAGAAGATGATGTTTCGCTATGATGAAGTTGGATAAGTTCATCCAAGAGGATAAACCCATTATCCCTCATGAGATTGAGGATGTTCACACATACGCAAGAGTAGACATCTGGGTTCATTATGACTTCATCTGCAAATGCTACATTTTGGGTCGCCTCATCGACCCACTGTACCAAGTCTACTGTGAGTTCCAAACGGCGAAAGAGCTCCGGAAATCACTGGACAAGAAGTACAGAGGTGAAGACGCTGGCTGCCAGAAGTATGTAGTTGCAAAATTCCATGACTTCAAAATGGTGGATTCAAAACCCATCATGGATCAGGTGGAAGCGTTTCAGCTCATTTGCCATCAAATCGCTGCTGAAGAAATGTCCACATGTGCGATATTTGTAACTCTCAGCTTCATCCAAAAGCTTCCTCTAAGCTATGCGGATTTTAAGAACTACCTGAAGCACAAGAAGAAGAATATGGGACTTGATGATCTCATCCAGAGGCTTCAGATGGAATCCAGAAACCGAAATGATGACAAGCTGCTCAAGGGTAAAGAGCACATTGTCAACGTGGATGAAACAAAAGGTAAAGGAAAGGCAATTGTTAACTCTCCTGCCAAACCTTCCAAAACAGCTGCAAACTTGAAGGCTTATGGACCAAAATTCAAGAAGAAAGGCGTTGAAATCAATGCGAATGTGTATAAATTCAAGGGAAAATGTTACTACTTCCACAAAGTTTGTTACAAGACTGTTGAGTGTCGTAACAAGATCAGAGATGAGAAAATTCAGGCGAATCTCACTGAAGAAGATATCGTTGCAGTGGTGACTGAAGTCAACATGGTTGAAAGCAACAACCTTAAGGATCGGTGGTATGACACTGGTGTCACCACCCACATTTGCACTGATATGGCGATGTTCAGCACCTATCAGAAAATCAAGACTCAAGAGAAAATGTTCATGGGGAAGAAAGCAGTCTCCAAGATTGAAGACCGCGGTAAGGTGATTCTGAAGATGACATATGGACGTGAAGTTACTCTGCAGAAGGTGAAGCATGTGCTTGACATGAGGAAGAACCTGGTTTCGGGAACCTTGCTTAGCAAGAATGGATTCAACACATCTCTTGAGACGGACAAGCTCTTGATTAGGAAGAATGTGATGTATTTGGGAAAGGAGTATGTTAAGGATGGACTGGTCAAAATGAATGTAATGACAGTCCTTCCAAACACTACAAGAAAACTAAGCATTTACTAGGAAATTTTACTAGGAAAAATCTTCCTCGTAAAGTTACTAAGCATTTACTAGGATCTTACGAGGAAAGCAAATTTCCTCGTAAGATCCTCGAAAACTTACGAGAAAATATTTTCCTCGTAAGACCTTAGTAAATTTACGAGGATCTTACGAGGAAAAGGAGGAAAAAGTACTTTTCCTCGTAAAGCCGTAGTAAAGACTTTCCTCGTAAAGGCATAGTAAAATATTACTACGAAATTAGGAGGAAACAGTTTATCACTACGAAATTAGGAGGAAATGGATAGGAAATATCGAATTTAAATAAAACACGTGTTTTGTACCTACTTTTCCTAGCAATTTCCTAGTAAATGCTCAGATTCGAAAATATCTATTAATACCACCTTATGTGATTCATTTGAAACACACCAAAAAAAAAATCAGCTATAAGCTTGATCAAACACAAAAAAATGTCCGGTCCGGGAAATATTTTCGAGTTGCGGCAGTGGATGTATTCACACAGAGATAATAACGGGAGGGTGACGAACGAATTTCTGGAAGGGTTGGAGACGTTCATGCATCAAGCAGATTCTAC
>CAKOAT010819599.1:388838-442830 GCA_932364175.1 Eruca vesicaria subsp. sativa | reverse complement strand
AGTTTTAATTAAAAATATATTTTATTGACTTTAATTCTAATTATTTCAAATCAGGTGAACGGTTACGAGCGCGGGAAACCCGATTGCCTCACAACCACGGTGTGGGATGGCCTCATCAGCTATTGGACGTTGCCGGATTCGATCCGAACGTCCAATACAAACTCCGGGAACCGCATGGCCACGGACGAGCATGGCAACATGAAGATACTTCACACCACTGGCCGAAAGCCTCACGGGGGAGTTCGTCTAGACATGGTATTTTTTTATAACTATTAAATTTTTACTTTATATTAATATTCTAATATTGTAAATTAATATTTAATTTAAAGAAAAATAAAGGCTAAAGAGACAGGAGTTCTTCCATCTCTGAAAGACCTTTACGAGCGGACCCACCAGAGGAAGAGTGGACAGTTTGTAGATCCTGCTTCCGAGCGGATCTACAACGAGGTTGCTGCCCGAGTTGACGAGCGCCAGACCCAGTTGACTCAGCAGACTGGGGCTCCGGTCGTATTATCCACTCTTGAAGTGGATAAGATTTACGAGGAGGTAAATAATTTTAATATATTAATTTTTATTATTTATTTAATTTTATTGCTTCGGTTATTAANTTTACGAGGAGGTAAATAATTTTAATATATTAATTTTTATTATTTATTTAATTTTATTGCTTCGGTTATTAATATTTTAATTTACAGGTCGTTCCGAGGAAAAAGGGCCGTGTTATCGGGATTGGCTCGGTTAACGATGTCCCCGCAGTGACATCGGCTTATGTTCACCAACAAGCCGATGACAATGCTCAGCTGCGGACGGAGTTGCAGGCGACGCAGTCTCATGTGCGTACGCTCACGGATATCCCCGATATTGTGGCGGTTGGAAACCCGCAAGTGGCGGAAGTGTTGCGTCAGAGACGGGAAAGCGGAGCCCTTCCATCCCAAGAGCCCCCACCATCTCAGTCACAGCCGGCATCCAACATTGGAGACGACTTCGTGAACCAATTTCAAGACCAGCATCCTTTTTAGTTTTTTTTTTTAGTTTTTAATTGTATATTATGAATTTTAACTTATTAATTGTATATTAATTAGTTATTTATTTTTTTTAATTTTTTTAATATATATAATTTTAATTTATAAATATTTTTTTTTTAAATAGGAAAAAATTGTTTCGAAGTTAAATCCTCGTAAAAGTTTCGAAGTAAATTCGTCGTAAACTTTCCTAGCAAGTTCCTCGTGAAGTGTATACTACGAGTTTACGAGGAAATAGTTTACTATGCCCTTACGAGAAAAGTATACATGGAGCTTACGAGGAAATCTTTTCCACGGCTTTACGAGGAAACCTTTCCTCGTAAATTAGCTAGGCGTTTACGAGGAAAATAGGCTTTACGATGAACGTCTTTTGACGAAACACTTTTCCTCGTTATTTCCTAGTAAAGGGCCATTTACTAGGAAATAACGAGGAAAACCCGTCCTAGTAAAGGACGTGTTTTCTTGTAGTGAAAAGTTGTAGCTCCAAAAGTTTCAATAAATAAGAAAGAATCAGTTGCTTATTTGGTTGAGCCTTTTAATATTTGGCATGAAAGATTACACCATGTGAACTACAAATCGATACAAAGATTAATGAATCTAAATCTAATCCCAAAATGTAAAACAAGTAAACAAAAATGTGAAGTATGCGTAGATGCTAAGCTCACAAAAACACACTCACCTCATATTGAAAGAACTAACAAACCTGTAGATTTAATTCACACCAATTTTATGTGATTTAAAATACATACAAACTGAGGAGGTAAAAAGTACTTTGTGACCTTCATAGATGACTGCACAAAATATTGCTATGTATACTTATTACGTAGCAAAGATGAAACCTTAGAAAATTTTAGAAAATCAGCTTAAAACAACTATTAAGATAGTTAGAAACGATAGAGGAGGCGAGTATGATGGGCCATTCAATGAATTCTGTAAAGAACATGGAATAATTCACCAAACTACAGCTCCTTACTCACCAGAATCTAATGGAGTTGCTGAACGCAAAAATCGAACTTTAAAAGAGATGATGACTGCAATGTTGCAGGAATATGGGTTACCCCAGAACATGTGGGGGGGGGAGCGTACTTACCACTAATTATATCCTCAACAAAATTTCACACAAAGTAACTGGCAAAAATCCACATGAATTATGGAAAGATTATTTACCATCGTATAAATACCTCAAAGTGAGGGGGTGCTTGGCAAAAGTTGCAGTACCACCACCAAAAAAGTCACTATTGGACCTAAAACAGTGGATTACTTCTTCATCAGTTATGCACATAACAGTAGTGCTTATCGATTTCTAGTACATAAATCTGAAATATCAGATATCCATGTAAATACAGTAATGGAATCAAGAAATGCATCTTTCTTTGAAAATATTTTTCCATGCAAGGAAAAACAAGGTTGAAAACAAACTCGAAAAGAAAGAGACAACGACAAGGACTCAGAAACTGAGACAAAAGTCAAGATTTCTACAAATGATATTTCAGAAAATAGAAAAGATGAACCAAGAAGGAGCAAAAGAGCTCGCAAAGAAAAATCCTTCGGAGAAGATTTTCTAATGGCATTTCTAGTAGAAAACGTTCCAAAAACTTTGGCAGAGGCCATGGCTTCATCAGAAGCTCTATTTTGAAACGAAGCTGTTCGAAGTGAATTTGATTCTATCATGCAAAATTATACATGCTACATAACAGATTTACCACCTGACTGCAAAGCATTAGGAAATAGATGGATAATGATGCGAAAACATGGTGGAAAATACAAAGCGAGGCTTGTAGTTCAAGGATTCCGACAAAAAGAAGGCCATGATTATTTTGATACGTATACTCCAGTAACGAGAATAACATCAATAGGACTGATGATATCAATCGCAGCCTTAAGAGACCTGGAAATCCATCAAATGGATGTAAAAACCGCCTTTCTAAACGGTGATTTAGAAGAGGAAATTTACATGAAACAACCTGAGGATTTTGTCATTCCTGGACAGGAAGACAAAGTATGCCGACTAGTAAAGTCACTTTACGGACTTAAACAAGCTCCTAACCAACACAAAAAATACGACTATACATGTCAAATGGTTTCAAAAATAATGAATGTGACAATTGCATATACTACAAAACTACCAAAAATGCGTATGTTTTGCTATGTCTATATGTAGATGATATGCTCATTATTGGAAGCAATAAAGACATTATCAATCAAACAAAGAACATGTTCAAAGGGAAATTTGAGATGAAAGACTTGGGAGTAACAGATGTAATTCTCGGAGTTAAAGTCACAAAAAATTCAAAAGTAACCCAATCTCATTATGCTAAAACAATATTAGAGAGGATTTAAAAATTACTCTAATAGTACGGCCAAAATTTTGTTAGATCCCCAAATGCACTTGACGAAGAACTCAGGGGAAGCAGTTTCACAAAACGAGTATGCATGTGTGATTGGAAGTCTCATGTACTTGACCAATTGCACAAGACCATATCTAGTGCATGCAGTAAATGTACTTAGTCGATATACAAGTAATCCAGGTCATACACATTGGAAAGCTATAACGAGAGTACTCAATTACATGTGCTACACCAAAGATTTGGGGCTTCACTATGGCAAAGAACCATCAGTTTTGGAAGGATACGATGATGCTAACTGAATATCAGATTCTAAAAACTCAAAATCCACAAGTGGATATGTCTTTATACTAAGAGGAGCAGAAATATCATGGAAATCTACCAAACAAACAGTTCTAGCCAGATTCACCATGGAATCTGAGTTCATAGCCTTAGACAAAGCTGCAGAAGAAGCTGAATGGCTTAGAATTTTTTTGGAAGATATCCCTATGTGGGAGAAACTTGTGCCAGCTATACGCATACATTGTGATAGTAATCTGCTATAGCTCGGGCTTAGAATAATCTTTACAATGGTAAATCTCGTCACATCAGAAGACGACATAAAACCATTAGACAACTTATCTCAACTGGTGTAATTACAATAGACTGCATCAAATCAGCTGACAACCTAGGGGATCCATTTACTAAAGGTTTGCCACTAGATATTGTTGCTAAATCATCAAAAAGAATGGGTTTAAAGCCTATTACAAATGTAGATGTTTGATTGCAACCCTACCTATCATGACTGGAGATCCCAAGGCGTAGGTTCAAAGAGAAAACAAAATCAAACATAATCTAACCAAAGCACTTGAGACAAAATTGTCTTTCCCAGCTCCTAAGATGATAAAAGTGCTACGAAATATAAGGATAAGCATGAGCTTTTAATGATTCCATAGTTTCTAAAGCAAAGTTACTCAATACTTTTCATGGTCAATCATCTAATGAGTGTGAAATCAGGCTGTTTCTAGGAGAAGGAATCTAAGGCTATATTCTCTAAGTTCACTCATGAAAACCAGGAATAGTTTAGGGCCACAATGAACACAATAGAGAACTAAGTTCTACGAGAAAATGAAGCTGCATTATGCATGTTGTCTCGGTTTACATAAAACACCGGTTGGTTCAAGACATCATGTTCACCTTCTGGTAAAGTAAATCCGACAGATATTAACTATGAGTGGTTCAAGGCTTAAAAATGTCACCAACTCAAACACAATGAATTTTTCGCAAACACTCTCGATAAGTCTGTCTAGTCTAGTCAGGATTAGAATAAATATTTTTTAGAGTCTATCGAGTCTGTATATGTTTAGAGTCATTTCTATTCACGTGAGGGATTATTGGATCAATAAAAGGACATGGCTTTTTCTTAAAATTGTGAAAGAAAAATGACAATGGGCACAACCCAAATGAAATGTCAATTAAACAAAAATGGCAAAGTGAGAGAGTCCCACATCGGCTAGAAATGAGGAGATGGAGGAGTATATATATATGCTTCTCTATTATCATGTTGTAAACAGCTCAGAGAGAGAGCAAGATCCCCACGCGCGCCGCCGCTGCGGTCCGGCCGGCTTGGCTCGGTTTGGCGTGGGCTTGGGCTTGGGTGGAGGGCCTTCGGCCCGATAAGAAGTTATATTTTTGGACCAAAATTAAGCCCAACGTCTTGTCATTTAAAATTACAAAAACATCATGCAATTCGTTTCGAAACGACATGGAGTTTGTCTCAAAACGACACGCATTTTGTATGTTCACCCAAGATATTTTAAACGAGAAAAGACTGTCTTGAGGAAGAATTTTCGTAACTCAACTTCCCTCGATCTCCGTGAGATTCTCGCCCACGTGCAGCAGTTGTTGCGGGAAGTGGGTCTTTTCCTTCTCTTTAAAAATTGCCTCTCCTCCTCATTCATTCCTTATTGTTTTACACAGAAAAAAATCCAGCAATCTCTCTAAGCGTAAGTTTTCAGAGAGTGTTTCTTAATTATTTAGTTCGTTAGGGCGTTTCATAAATGAAGCGTGATTTGTCGCCATGGTTATATCATGGGACTCGGTATTCGTACAGTTTCATCTCACTACAGAGAAAATATTCAGAGTTAAGCAAACAGATTATATCTCGTCTCCATGTTCTTATTATCGTCTTTCTGAATCATCTATTTTCCTACTCCGATTCTATTTTATCGTCTATGTTGATCTGGTTTACCGGATTCAAAAAAACATATGATTAATGAGGTAATGACTTAATATTATTCGAGAATGGAAAATGTAAAACAAACCTAGAAATAATTTCTTTCAAAAAATTTGTAAAACAACGAATGTATTTGTAGAGTAAACATGTAAATAACATCTATACTATTGAAATAGAAGATTTTTTCTTGAGATACCATTCTAATTTGAAAACATTTACAGATCCATACCATTATCTAATTCAAAACATATGTTTATTTCATTTTGTTATTTGTTTAGTTGAAATTTAAATTTATTTATCAACAAAAGAAAAACAAAAATTTATAGTACAAAAAGTTGATAATGGTTATAGAGTGCATTGATTAACAAGGATCAGCTAATCCAAAAACACAGTATAAACTATCCATAACGATTTATCCAACGTAGCATTACACGGCCGTAGTATGATTTGTTTTTGGGACGCAGAGAAGAGATTCAGTTTCAGACGTTTTGTCAATGAACTGTGTAGTCTCAGCAGCTGTGTGATAGACATTGTTATATTTTCTGTTATTCCTCTCACCACACAGTGTGTATCACTGCTTGGAAAGAGATCTTAAGAAGGCATGATTTATGGTAGTTCGACGACGTGACAAGAGTGTTCAAATGGTGATACTCCAATCCGGGTTTGGCCGTGGAAGGAGGGACCATATGAGCTCTGTCCAGACAGTGTAAGAATAGGGACACACGAGAGAGAGATGGTCCCTAGACTCGTGTGGCTCGCCACATAACCGTCAAAATTGGTGATCACCCCATGCTTGAGTATGATCTCCAGTGGAAAGTTTACGAGGACTTTACTTCGAAAACATTACGAGGAATTTACTTTGAAATGTTTTTTCCCTATTAAAAAATAATAATTATAATAAATATAAATAATATAATTTCTAAAAATTAAAGAAACCAAATTATAAATAAAAAAGAAATAACTAAATATTTTATAAATAACTAAATATATAATTTTTAATTTCATAATATACAATTATAAATAAAATAAAAACTACGGATGGTGCGCGTTAAATTGACGAACGAAGTCGTCCCGGCTTGCCAACTCCTCCTCGTCAATGTTGGTCGTCGGCTGTGACTGTGACGGTGGATGCTGTTGGGTTGGAAGCCCTCCATTTTCCCGTCTCACACGCAACATCTTCGCCAATTTCGGGTTTCCAACCGCCAAAACGTCCAGGATATTGGAGAGAGAACTCACATGAGATTGCGTCGCCTGCAACTCCGAGCGCAGCTGAGCAGTGACATCGTGCTGTTCCTGAGCATAAGACGATTTCGCTGTGGGGACATCGTTAACGGAACCAATTCGACGATACGTCCCTTTTTCCTAGGGGCAACCTTTAAATAAAAAGATTAATAACGTTAAAATAAATTAAAAAATAATAAAAATTAATAAGAAAACTAGTTATTTACCTCCTCGTAAATCTCATCCACTTCAGGAGTGGATAATATGATGTGTCCCAGACTGCTGAGTCAACTGGGTCAACCCGAGCAACAACCTCGTTGTAGATCCACTCGGATCTAGGATCTACAAAATATCCACCCATGTTGCGGTGGCTTCTCTCATAAAGGTCTTTCAGAGACGGAAGAACTCCTGTCTCTTTAGCCTAAAAATAAATTTTAAAATTAATTATTGACTAGAAATATAAAAACAGATTTAAAAAAAATATTAATTAGTTATTAAAATATTAATTTACCATGTCTAGACGGGTTACCGCGTGAGGTTTTCGACCCCCGGTGTGAAGCATCTTCGTGTTTCCATGCTCGTCTTTAGTCATGCGGTTCTCGGAGTTTGTGTTGGAGGTTCTGACCGAGTCCGGCAACCCCCAATATCTGATGAGGCCATCCCACACATCGAATGTGTGGCAATCGGGTTTCCCTTCCTCGTAACCACCCACCTGAACAAAAAATAATTTTAAAATGATTTGAAATCAATGATATAAAACTATATATATAAAATTTATAAATCCACACCTGAAAATCGCCCTTCGAGTTGTAGACCATGTCAAGCAATCGCGCTTTTGCCTTCACCTCAAACTCCATCTTCACCCGCTGGTGAATTCCTATAGACCAACGATATTTTTGCTGTAACCAGAAAAAATAAGAGTAATTAGTTCAATAATATTAAAAATTTTAAATAATTAAAAAATAAATTAAGATTATTAATTAATGATTTACATCGAACGATTTGAACCACGTCTTTTTGGTGCGGCTGGGCGTCTTTTTCAGTTTGGAGATGGATCGGGAAAGTATCCCTCGATACAATCGGTGACGCTCTGAGCGACACATCTGTCAACATTAAACCTGGAAAAAAACAAAATAAAAACATTAATTAGATTATTTTTTAATTTTTGGTTAATTAATAAATAAATTAAAAACACTTTTTAAAATTTGAAACATACCATAATATGTTGCGGCCATCCCGTCGGACATGATCTAACTCAGGTAGCCCTTCTCTGCCTGGAGCTGCCATAATATCCTCGACCGTGTACACCACAAATGGAGCGTTTGGCGGCACCTCCGAATCGGGATGAACCCCGGCGACCGGTGGAGGACGAGTTGGAGGAGGTGGTGTTTGATCAAACCGGGGAGCCGTAGAAACTCCCTGAGTCTCGAGAACAATGTCATCCGGAATCGAAGAACCGTGAGCTGAAGAAGATGATGCGCCTATGTGAGGACCATGCTGACGACCAAAAATATCTCCGTAATGATTCCCATGAAGAGGCCTCTTAGCCCTATCAAGCTTGCTCTTTCTAAGCATCTAAATTTCAAAAAAAAAATTTAAAACATTAATATACTAGTATCATTTAAAAAAAGTTAAAAAAACTAAATTAACCTAATCTAAATTCCTTAAACTAACCACCTAATCTAAATTCCCTAAACTAACCACCTAATCTAAATTCCCTAATCTAATCACCTAACTAGGAATTAGAGAGTACCTTAAGAGGATTTTGAGAGAAGATTGCTACAAATGAGAGAAATCGGATGGCTCGAGTTTATATAGGGAATTTGGTTTCCTCGTAAGGTCCTCGTAATTTTACGAGGAAATAGCTATGCCCGCGTTTAGGGTTATGAGGAATTTACGAAGAAACAGCTATGCTCGCGTTTAGGTTTCCTCGTAAAGTCCTAGTGATCCTGTTACTAGGACTTTACGAGGAAACATCCTTTATGAGGAAACAGCTATGCACGCGTTTTCTGTTACTAGACTTTTACGAGGAAAGGGTTTGTAAATCCCTAAATTCGAAACCCCAAACCCCAAACCACAACTTCCTTATAACCTCTTCTACAACAAACTCCAAACCTCTTCTACACATACACCTCAAATTCAAATTAATTTTGTGATTAAACAAACTTAAAACATACATAATTCAAATTCATTTTTGTGATTAAACAAACTTATAAAACATACATAATTCATTCAGATACATTCTCGTAATCTGTAGAAACATCATCATTTTCGTAAAACTCGTCCTCAACACCTTCGTCGGTCGAGTAATCAGGAACATCTTCGTATTCACGATTATGCGGATCAATGAGTAGGATGTCATCAATTTCTGCTTCAGGTTCTTCGATTTCATTGGTGTTTTCTTCTTGTAATGGTGGTTCTTCTCCAGCTATTATTCTTCCTCGAGGTGTAACTTTGATAACAGCTAACCAGTTTATTTCCGAGGTAGTAATCTGATATCACTCAAATGTTTAACCCTACGAAGTGAACTAAGAGGTTCAGTCGTAGTACTTAGGGATCGAATCCACAGGGAACTAAGGAATACAATAGATATAATCTAAATGATTATGCTAGGTTGAATAGGTTTAAAATTGTAAAATTGCAGTTTTGTAAGCAATGGTAAGTTGCTTAAGAGAATGGATTTAGGTTTGAAACAATAAAAGAAAGTAGTTAAATTCAAGGTTGCTATTCAGATAATCAGGATTTTAATGCTATAGATGTTTTAATGAATTGCTTTCAAGATATATGAGAACTTTGATTCTTAGATATATCCAATAGCAGTCTCTAAATAGACACATCCATTGATCTTATTGCCAGCAATATCCACCGATGTTTTGACAGCAATATCGGACGATATGGGTTGCTGTCGATCGTTGACTCTATAGGAGTATCGATTGTTATAGCATAAGATCGAATCAAAAATGTGTTCACCAAGATCATAGACCGGCTCTCGCACAACCCTAGAGGATCTAAGCTCATGCCAAATAATTCCAGGACAATGATTAACAAGTTAAATCACATCCATGATCATACTCTAGGTAGATACTCTAGAGTATGCATTACGGTTCATTTGGATAATGAATATCAACAATTCAACACTCCATAGTTTGGGCTAATCACTCATAACTATTTGAACCCTAAATCTAACAAAGAGATCTACTCGGACATAACTGAGAGATTCATAACAACTAGGTAATAATAGAAACTCATAGATTAGAGGATTGAACTTTTGGTTCTTGGAACAACAAATCTCTTTGTGTGTTTCCTCTAAATCTAGAATTCTATAACCTTTAAGAAATTAAGATGAAAAGAAATACTTTATAGAATATAACAAAGTAACAAGAAAAGTATGCAAAGCTTTTCAAGTACAAAAGGTATAAAATGCATGAAAAACATAAAAAGCATGTCTAGCCAAACACAATGGCAAAAACTATAAATATGAGTTCCATTAGGTTAAAAACTTGTCAGGGGTATTTTTGTAATATTGGGAAGACTTGGGCTTCAAGTCGGCCAAGTTGAACTTGTTCTCCACGCATCATATCGATCGATGGTACATGGTGTACATCGATCGATGGAGTAACTCGACTTCATCTTCAATAGAAGCGTCATCGATCGATTACCCAGGGTGTGTATCGACCGATATGTATTCTCATTGTCTGATCTTCATAGTCATCTCGGAAAACTCTCCTTTAAGCTCCAAAAGGGCACCTAAATCATCATTTTACTCCAAAGTGCTCCTGAACCTGAAAACATACCTAATAGACTCCAAAACATATATAAAACTTATAAAAACATATCAATACCATGGCTAAAAGCGGGTCAAAATCATGGTATATCAACTCCCCCAGACTTAACCTTTTTCTTGTCCTCAAGCAAACCATTAGTCTCTTTTGGAAGATTTTTTTTTAAAACAGTAGGGACTCAATAAAATCTTTAGCTCTAAAATCATTACTTCTACTTTGTTTCAAGCCACATCTCATATTACTAACTACAGAAGTACATTATACCATATCCTAGCTTAGCAACCAAATGCATCTAGCCAATCAACTTAAAAAATCATGTCTGTCTATCCCCTCTACTGATTTCATTTATGCATAAAATAAAGGTGTAGGCTTTACCTTGGGAGTATCGATCAAAGAACACATGGATTCAACTCATACAAGTTTCAGGCATTCTCATCGTGGTTCCTTTTCTCTCTTTATCCCCCTTCTCTGAATCCCAAACTTTCTTTTCTTTTATATCAATCCCAATGAACAACTAATGTTCATCTTATTGATCTTTCAACTTTTGTAGTCTCTTTTTTGACAAAGTGTAGGCGAATAGTGGGGTCATAGGTAATGTACCTCTCTCTCGCTTCCACAATGTGTGATCATTTCTTTGATTTAGAATAGTGGGGTCATGGATAATGTACCTCTCCCTCTGCCTCTTAGGAAATCATCTCAATCTTTTATTTTCTGGGGATGCCAAAGGAAGGAGAGAAGGAAACCAAAATTTTTGAGACTTTTACCTTCCAGACTTTCATGAGGATTCTGATCCCTTGTATACCAAGCCCCAAGACAAGCAATAGAGGTCAGGTTAGGTTGGAAATCAGCTTTGGTTCTTCCAAACAATCATGAAAAGTGTTGTCATAGGATGATCGGTGATCCACTTTAGCATCTATAGTACTTTCTGCAATCAACAATTCTAAGAATGGTGTTAAAGAGTAGTAACATAAAAAAAAATTTTGAAATATTTTTGTCCTTTTCTTGACTCAATAAAACCAATTTTTGAAAACTTTTTAAAGAGATCAAAAAGGTAAAGTAGCATCAGTAATTCACTCCCCCCAGACTTAAATCATACAATGTCCTAAGTGTAAAACTAGTCGGAGTTTGAGCATAAGAAATAATAAATGTATAACTGATATCGAAATTGTGAACGATATACCTGACCGATGTTCGTATCGATTGATGCTGAGTCACTTCCATCGATTGTCATTTATAGGGTTATGTCGGGTGATGTAGACAGGGTCTCATCGGTCTATAGAGGTAGTGATCGTGTAGCTATGTTCCTAAAAACAAATAAAAACGAAAGTAATAAGTAAGAATAAAACAAAACTAAGTAAGAAAATACCTAACAGTGGGTTGCCTCCCACTCAGCGTTTATTTAAAGTCATTTAGCTTGACTATGGAGGTATGGTGGCTAGTGAGGTGAGTTGCAGGTACTTTTTGGGAAACAAGTATCCTCCTTGTCTTGTGATTCATCAAACCAGGAAGTTAAAAAGTTTTTTATGGCTTTCTCGCTTCTAGTCATACTAGCTTTCAAACCATGCACTTCAGTTTGGATCCTTTCTAACCACTCTTCTAGGCTGGCAATGCTGTACTGATGATGTCCAAGCATGTTGTAGATGTGTTCTGAATTCAGCTGCGTGGTTTAGTGGTGTGGGGTCTCGTTGGTCGATTCTGGAGGTTTCATATCGGTCGATGTGTTGTTGGCTTCATCGATCGATGGGGATGGGTCAGGTCGGCTGGCGAGCTGTCTTTGAATATCTGCTACCTCCTTCTGAATATCCTCCACTGTGCACTGTAATCCTTGAACGTCACTCTATACTGGGAACCAATACTCATCTAGTAATCTGTAATCTTCGTCTCCACAAAATTCAAAAGATCTGTAGATATCTCTTGTGGCTTCTTCAAGTTCTTCTCAGGTACAGTAGTCTAGTGCGCGTGTATCGATCGATGGTCTGGGTGAGTCATCGATCGATAGCCTCTGTAAGTGACTCTCGATAGGTGCGTCAAAGGTTGTGTCGATCGATGTTGATGGTTCTGCATCGGTCGATGGTCGTCTCTGAGATTCGAGTTGTACACGCAATATGTTGACTTCTTCTTGTAGGGCTTCTCTTTCTTTTCGTGCTAAGTCATTGCTAGAAGTAATCCATAGTAGTTCTCCTCGAAGTCTCAATATGACTTTCTCCTGTTCTAGGCCCAATCCGGCTTTCTCCCAGTTGTGTTCATTGGTTCTCTCATTCAGCATATCTGTGACCTCTGCTTCTGTGAAGAGCTTGTAATCTGGAACTACTTTAGCATATTGTTCAGCATGCTCCGGTAAACAGAAACAAGAGCGCCCAAATAGTGAGGCTCTTTTCAGTAGCTTCTCAATGTCTTCTTTGTAGACATGGATGATATCTCCGTTGACCTCTCTGGCATAACCAGCTTTATCTCTGTAGACACCAAATGCGTCTTTCTTTTCCCAAGAGAAACGACGAACTCCGTGTTTGAAAGCTCTCTTCCCAAAATCGCGTTGTATATCGGTCGATGCTCGTCGCCATGCATCGGTCGATGCTCGCTGAAATTTGTGCTGATCGTTAGGGTAGCGTGGTGGTTGGATGTAGGGGTTGACTGGTCCATTGGCCATCTGAAGGATGTCGCAACGTCTTCTTCGGATATTGGGATGATTCTTCCATCTAGTGCTCGTGCATGACCTTCTGGATCCCTGAAAATACCATATGCATCCGGAATTAGTGAAGTAAAATCGAAAGTAGGTATTTGTACCTCGAATGGTGTAGATGTGGTATCGATCGATGGTTGAGCTGGTGCATCGGTCGATCTGTTGAGGAACATGTCAGTCGATGGCTGGTGCTCCGTGTCGGTCGATACGGGTGCTTCAGGTCGGATCACGGATGGTAGAGGTGCTGTATCTACTGCAAAACTCTCATGATAACTGCTCGCCCAGCTTCCAATCGAGTAATCTCTATCTCGTGGTTCGTGTGGGACATAGACTTGTGCGCAGTTAGGTTTGTCGCTCGTTGATTCAAAATGCCGTTTGAGCGATCTGGGTTGGGATATATCAGTCGATGGAGAAGGGTCTTCATCGATCGATGGTCGGAAGATGAAAGATGGGAGAGGAAGTCTGACTTCGTCTTCTCGAAGAAATCTATACTCTGTGGCTCGTTCCTCTTCATAATCTGCATCGTACTCCTCCTGAGTAGTGATGCTAGCTAACTCGAGCATTTAATGATCGTTTTCCCAATGATTGGTGCCAAAATCGCCGTCTAGAAACTCTTCCTCGATCTTCTGGAGTAGCGTATCGATCGATGACCATGTGTATTCATCAGTCGATTCGGGTCGGATGGTATCGGTCGATGGTAGAAGACTGTCATCGGTTGATGTGTCTGGATTGGTTTCGTACTCGGCCATGGAATCATACTCGTGGGCACAGAAACATGTTGCTACGAGTGCTGGGTTCTTCATTCTTGGAAACTTGATGACTAGAACAGGATTGTAGTGGATGGTAGGGTTGATGAGTGTTAGACAGAGCTTGTTGGTTTTGAGATCACAAACGGCTCCAACTGTGGCTAAGAAGGCTCTTCCAAGTAGTAGAGAAGTCTTGAAGTTGAGGTTGTTCGCTAGGACATGGAAGTCTGTAGGAATTAGGGTTTCTCCAATCTGTACCTCAAGGTTTCTAACTATTCCTCCAGAGCTCTGCTGAGAACAATCCACAAAGATGAAGGATTCTTCACTAGGCTCGATCTTCAGACCTAGCTGGTCTGCCATAAGCTTGGGTAGGATGCTGACTCCAGATCCTGTATCACATAGGGCACGAGGGAACTCAACACATCTGATAGAACAGGGTATTGTGAACTTCCCTGGGTCGCTCTTCTTCTCCAGTGTTGTCTTCTTCTTAAGACTGTCTCTGACTTGATGAATCCTCCTTATGTCTTCTTCTGTCTCTCTTGTTTCTCTGAAAAACATCCACAATTTGTGTCAAAAGTAGGCTTCTTCAAAAGGTTTCTCTTTAGGTATTCTAAGAACTCTTTTTTCTGAAGCTTGAAAATTCTTTCTCATTAGCTTCCCTTTTATAAGGCTTCGCTATCTTCTCTTTTCTTTTTCCGAGAATTCTTCCAGTAGTTTCCTTTTCTATCTCCATGGACTCAAAGATATCCGTGGGTCTCTCCAAGATGGCTTTCTGAGGGCTTGTAGTAGTGTAATATCGCTCCCGGAATGTGTCAATACGTGCACCATCTATCTTGGGGAGTTGCACTCGGCGGTGGGGTACCGTGTATCGGGCGAGACTGACTGGAGTGCGTCAGTCGATAGCATGGTCTTCCTGTCGATCGATAGGAGGGTAATCATGTCGTTCGATGTCGTGCGGTTCAATTTTGACAGGGACGGGCGGATGTGGGTGACTTGCTGCGAAGGCTTCGTGAGTCATAGTCTGGATGTTACTGCACTCGTACGGGTACTCGTCTAGGTTCATCGATCGACACTCATCAAAGTCTATCAATCGATGTACATGGGAACGTATCAGTCGATGATCACGGGGTGATATCGATCGATAGTAGTCGCGAACGAAGTCTCTCTCATCATCGGATTGCTGAATCTCGTCTACTACCTCTTGCCAAAAATCATCATCCAGGATGGCATTGATGTTATTGTTGTTGGCAAGCTCCTGCTTCCTTTGGGCTTCTACTATCTGAAACACCTGAGTCTCCAGCTTCTTCATACGGGTGGTTAAACCATTTAGCTCTTTTTGGAGGGTGTTGTAGACGGAGTCGATCTTCCCATTGAAGTCTGTCTGGAGTTTCTGCTGACTCTCAAGGACCTTGTCAAGCATCTCTTCCAGTTTAGTATCTTGGGTCAGTGGGTGTGGGTTGGAGTAGAATGAGTTTCCATAGCTCCTGTTGTTGTTGGGGTTGCTGCTGCTAAAGGTGTTGGGCTTCTGTGAATTGAAGTTGCTTCTCTGGCATGTGTAGTTTCTGTATCCTCCTTGGTTACCAGACCTCTGAAAACCAGCTCCACTAACCCAGTTTACATCTTCTTCTATATAATCTTCACTTGCAGTCTCTGCATCCTTCACTGAACAGATTTGCTTGTTTATCAACTTCTGAATGGTATCCAGCTGTGCTTGTACTTCATTGATGTATTCTTTCCCAAGGAATGATGTAGATTTTGTCTTCATGAAGTTTTTAGTGATGTTGCTGGAAGCTAATTATCAATTAGCTTCATAGCCTCTTGTGGATTCCTGGTGTTGAAGTTGCCTTCACTAGCTGTATCAAGTGCTCTCTGATAGTCCAATGTGATGCCTCTGTAGAAAGTGCAAAGAAGTTGCACTTTGTTGAAACCGTGGTGTGGGCAATCTCTTTGGTAGGACTTGAATCTGTTCCATGCATCTTTGAATGACTCTTCAGGATTCTGAGTGAATGTAGCAATCTTTTTCCTCCATTCTTCATCGCGTGACTCATCAAAGAAGTTACGCAGGAATGAGTTCTTGATGTCACTCCAAGTTGTGAGAGAACCTGGTGGTAGTTGTCTAAGCCACTGCAAAGCTTCTCCAGATAGAGAGTACTTGAAAAGCTTGCATTGAAGATAGTCTTGAGGGACTCCATTGGCTTTTATGACGGTTATGAGATCCTCGAACCTCTCCAGATGGTCCATAGGATGCTCATTGGACAACCCACAGAAGGATATTTGTCCTACAAAGGTGTAGTACTGCGGCTTAAGCTCAAAATCTCCTCTCTGAATAGCAGGAGGGCGGATGGCTGATCGGTTAATAGAACTGATCTGGACGGTTGTAGTCAGCCAAAGATCTAGCTTGGTTAGACTCTTCTACAGGTTGAATGATGTCTGTAGGTGCAGTCTCTTGCTCAGGTATGATCTCCTTCTGAGCTTTCAGCTTCTGACATGCTGCATTACGCAGGTGACCATCTTGATCACGCAGTTCTCCATTATCATCGGTAGTGAGAAAATATGCGCTACCATGTCTCGCCGGTTAGTATCGATCGATGTAATATGAGGTATATCGATCGATGTCGGATGAAAGATATCGGTCGACGAACGGTTGTTGATGTCGAGCGATGTGACGGTGAGAGTATCGGTCGACGTTGAAGGTGTCTCTAACGACTGTGGTAGGCAAGTATCGGTCGACAGGGATGTGTTGATGTCGATCGATGAGGAGCGTAGGTCTTTGCGGATGCTACGTTCCAAGCCATGAGGATCTTCTGAGTACAAGAGGTTTTTGTTCTTGTTGCTTCTAGTACTGCTGGGCATGTACCTGAAAAAGACAAGAAATTTTTTTTTTGTGTCAGAAGATAATTAAACAATAAAAGAAAAATAACCTAGACCTAATCAGATTAAATCTAATGTTATCAAAGTTCCCCGGTAACGGCGCCTAATTTGATATCACTCAAATGTTTAACCCTAAGAAGTGAATTACTCTCTCAAATAAGAGGTTCAGTTGTAGTACTTAGGGATCGAATCCACAAGGAACTAAGGAATACAATATATATAATCTAAATGATTATGCTAGGTTGAATAGGTTTAAAATAGTAAAATTGCAGTTTTGTAAGCAATGGTAAGTTGCTTAAGGGAATGGATTTAGGTTTGAAACAATAAAAGAAAGTAGTTAGATTCAAGGTTGCTATTCAGATAATCAGGATTTTAATGCTATAGATGTTTTAATGAATTGCTTGCAAGATATATGAGAACTTTGATTCTTAGATAGATCCAATAGCAGTAGCTAAATAGACACATCCATTGATCTTATAGCCAGCAATATCGACCGATGTTTTGACAGCGATATCAGACGATATGGGTTGCTGTCGATCGTTGACTATATAGGAGTATCGATCGATATAGCATAAGATCGAATCAAAACTGTGTTCACCAAGATCATAGACCGGCTCTCGCACAACTCTAGAGGATCTAAGCTCATGCCAAATAATTTCAGGACAATGATTAACAGGTTAAATCACATCCATGATCATACTCTAGGTAGCTACTCTAGAGTAAGCATTAGGGTTCATTTGGATAATGAATATCAACAATTCAACATTCCATAGTTGGGGCTAATCCCTCATAACTATTTGAACCCTAAATGTAACAAAGAGATCTACTCAGACATAACTGAGAGATTCATAACAATTAGGTAATAATATAAACTCATAGATTAGAGGATTGAACTTTTAGTTCTTGGAACAACAAATCTCTTTGTGTGTTTCCTCTAAATCTAGAATTCTATAACCTTTAAGAAATTAAGATGAAAAGAAATACTTTATAGAATATAACAAAGTAACAAGAAAAGTATGCAAAGCTTTTCAAGTACAAAAGGTATCAAAAAGCATGTCTAGCCAAACAGAATGGCAAAAAATATAAATATGAGTTTCATTAGGTTAAAAACTCTTCGGGGGAATTTTTGTAATATTGGGAAGATTTGAGCTTCAAGTCGGCCAAGTTGAACTTGTTCTCCACGCATCATATCGATCGATGGTACATGGTGTACATCGATCGATGGAGTATCTCGACTTCATCTTCAACAGAAGTGTCATCGATCGATTACACAGGATGTGTATCGACCGATATGTATCCTCATTGTCTGATCTTCATAGTCATCTCGGAAACCTATCCTTTAAGCTCCAAAAGGGCACCTAAATCATCATTTTACTTCAAAGTGCTCCTAAAATTGAAAACATACCTAATAGACTCCAAAACATATATAAAACTCATAAAAACATATCAATACCATGGCTAAAAGCGGGTCAAAATCATGGTATATCATAATCCAAGGGTATGGAATGCAGCAAACTTGATCTGCTTGTGAAGCTAATATGAAAGGCTCGAATTTGTTGTACCTGCAAAAATAAAGACAACATAGAAATTAGTACTCAGAACATGTATGTCAAAAAAAAAAAGAATTTGTTGTACATTCGTCAACCATTGACATCAACTACACCGTTCTTGTTAATCCGAACACATCTGTTGACGACGGGGTCGTACCACTCACACTTGAAGATAACACATTTCAAACTCATACCTGGGAATTGAACTTCATAAATCTCTTGCAAGATCCCATAGAAATCTGTTTCGCCTTTCACACATATTCCATAATTACTTGTCGTCCGGTGTCTACCATAGTCATAGGTATGAAAAGTATAGCCTCGGGTGAAATACATCGATGATTCAGTGACCTTTGCAACTGGACCTTGAAGTAATTCGCGAAACCATGCGAGATACTCAGGATTGTCATAATCAACTTGCAAAAAAGTAATAGAACTAGACATTAGACTTACTTTGTGGTAATATATGCATAAAATTTAAGTTATAGTAAATACATGTTTCCTCAACCACTTGATAAAGTGTTGATCTTTTCTTTTTTCTAACTCAGTTGTCGATATATCAGGTATTGCTTCTTCGACTTGAGTCACAAATTGGCTGTAAAATTATGTTATGTTTACCTTTCAAAATAACCAATCAATGGATGCTCGCAATTGAAAAGAATATAAAGGTGTGCACTATGGACGTCTTCATCACTCGACCACCAAACCTCTTTCAATTTCCCACCCAATCGCCCAATTTGACAAAAGATGTCTGGAACATCGTCTTCCATATATGTCGGCACGACACCACCATCATCATATCTTCTTGGAGCTCGTTTCCTTGAACGTACTTTCGGTGAAAAGTAGTACGATGTGAAATGTGATGTTTCTTTCGTCAAATTTCCCGCAACAATAGAACCTTCAACTTTTGCTAGGGTTTTGGCTTTTCCTTTCAAATTTTTCATGGCCCTTTCATACTGATACATCCATCCATAATGCACAGGTCCACGAAGTAATGCCTCATACGGGAGGTGGACAACTTCCTGTTGCAGATTAAGATGGGGATGTTTTCATGAAGTTGTTGGACAACTTCCTCTTTAAGAGTGCGGGTGATCAGATCCTTAAAAAATGCTTCAATTCCTTATATATTACAAAAAAAAAATTAAATACATTAGTATATTCATATATATATATATATATAAAGAAATAAATTAATGTTTGCGTCATATTATAGTAATTACCTGAAAGTGCTTCATGTACTTTTGCCGGTAGTAGCTCCGCAAATGCAAAGGGAAGTAGTCGCTGCATAAAGACATAACAGTCATGGCTCTTCATCCCGAAGAACTTTTGCCCTTTCTCAACACATCTTGAAAGATTTGAAATATACCCATCAGAGAATTTCACTTCTGAAGCCACCCAATTGAACAACGCATACTTTTTTTTCCTGATGACAGTCTGAATATCGGAACTGGAACTTTCCCATTGCTTTTTATATGTAGCTCACTGGTTGAGCAGATATCGAGTAAGTCCAACCTTGATTTTACGTTGTCTTTCGTCTTTCTAGGAAATTCAATATAGTGTTCACGATGTTCTCAAAAAATTTCTTCTCTATATGCATCATATCGAGGTTGTGGCGCAAAAGAAGATCTTTCCAATATGGCAATTCCTAAAATATACTTTTTTTGCCAATTGTGCTGAACACTATAAGAATCAGGCATATTACTGGGAACATGCCAATTCTCACCACGAGGAGCTATTTCTAGAGCACCGTAGTAATCGATTTGCGCTTCGATTTGTTCTCCAGTTAAGTATGGAGGAGGAGTGTCTCCGACAACCCTTTTGTGCCTGAACAATGTCTTGTTTCTTCGGTATGGGTGGTAAACGGGAAGAAATCGACGGTGATAATTGAACCAAGTAATCTTCCTACCATTCTTCAAGTAAAACGCATCTGTCATTCCATTACAATATGGGCAAGCTAATTTCCCATGTGTAGTCCATCCAGACAACATCCCATATGCAAGAAAGTCATTTATGGTCCACAAAAGCATCGCTCGCATCGTAAAATTTGTTTTCGTTGAACAATCTTATGTCCTCACCCCTGTTGATCACAAATCTTTCAACTCTTTTATCAGTTGTTGTAGAAAAACGTCGAGAGATCGTTTTGGATGCTTTGCACCAGTTATTAATATGGTCAAGAACAGAAACTCTCGTCGCATGCACATCTCCGACGGCAGGTTGTACGGTGTAAGAAAGACCGGACACAATGAATATTGTCTCCCTGACATTCCAAATGAACTAAATTCATCAGTGCATAATCCAAGATACACATTCCGGCTATTGCTAGCGAAATGTGGATGTACATTGTTAAAATGTTTCCAAACTCTTGCATCTGTTGGATGAGTCATCTCTCCATCCGTCTGAGTATGCTCGGCGTGCCATCTCATCCCTCCAGCAGTCTGCTCAGATTGATACAATCTTTTCAATCTGTCTGTGATTGGTAGGTACCACATCCTTTGGTACGGTACCTTATTACGCCCTCGACCTTGTGGTTTGAATCGTGGCTTCTTACAAAATCGACATTCTTCTAACTTCTCATCATCTCCCCAGTAAATCATGTAGTTGTCGATGCAAACGTCTATCATCTCCGAGGGCAACCCAAGACTATATATCAATTTCTGAATCTCATAATAAGATTCAGCAGACACATTGTCTTCTGGCATATACTCTTTAAACAAGTCTTCCTATGCATCCATACAATTTTCAGGTAGATTGTGATCGGTTTTAATACTCATCATTCTAGCAGCCAACGACAATTTAGAGAGACCTTCTCTTCAACCACTGTAAATTGGCTCATTCGCAGCTTCTAACATTTCATAAAACTTTTTTGCACCTAAGTTAGGTTCTTCAACTTCATCATCATCATAAGTTACAAATGCATGACCTACCATATCATGAACCTTATCACAATCTACCATTTGTTCTTCCTGGTGATGATAGCTATTTTCATTACGCAAATGATCAACTGGTTCAACCTGAAAATTCCTATTACTAATGCTACCTTCATTCCTACAACTGGCATCTTCTCCATATTGATACCAAATATAATAATATGGCATGAAACCTCGATTTTGTATTGCAGCATTTCCGACAAAGGACATAACATCTTATCACTTTCCTGCGTGAGTGGTGTAGAATCTGCTTGATGCATAAAAGTCTCCAACCCTTCGTGAAATTTTTTCGTCACTCTCCCGTTATTATCTCTGTGTGAATACAACCACTTCCGCAACTCGAAAATATTTCCCGGACCGGACATTTTGTTTTTCTTTGATCAAGCTTAAAGCTGATTTATTTTTTGGTGTGTTTGAAATTAATCACAAAGGGTAGTACTTATAGAAATTTTCGAATCTGAGCATTTACTAGGAAATTGCTAGGAAAGGTAGGTACAAAACACGTTTTAGATTTAAAATAGATATTTTCTAGCCAGTTCCTCGCTAATTTGAAGTAAAGGAACATTTCCTCCTAATTTTGTAGTAATGTTTTAGTAGGACTTTACAAGGAAAATATTTACTACGAGATTACGAGGAAATGTTCTTTTGCCACGTAGTTTCCTCGTAATTTTACGACGGCGTTACGAGGAAACTGTTTTCTCGTACGTTTACGAGGACTTTACCAGGATTCTTGTTTTCCTCGTAAAACCGAAGTAAGCTCGTAGTAAATTTACGAGGAATGATTTTCCTAGTAAAATTTCCTAGTAAGCTCTTAGTTTTCTTGTAGTGGGATACCAAAAGATACAAGATGGTTGTATGTAGGCAACAATTCTAAGGTTTCGGTACTGGATATCGGCACTTGCCAACTACATATGCGTGGAGGGAAAACTCTCAGATTACATGATGTCTTGTATGCTCCTGCAATTCGTCGGGACTTAGTCTCTGTTTTAGCTTTACTTAAGTTAGGATTTAGTTTAAACTTTCATGATATGTGTTTATACATTTCTCTAGAGTATGTGTTTTTTGGTTCTGGTTATACATATGATGGTTTCATTGTACTTGATTGTGCTTCAAATATTATTAATAATAATGATCGTTGTTTTTCATAAGTCACAACCTCTAATAATAATGAAATAAATTTGTGGCATTCTAGACTTAGTCACATTGGTATTGATAGAATGAATAGATTGGCTCGAGAGGGTATTCTTGGAACACTCACCCGAGTTGATCTTGACACATGTGAACCATGTTTAGCTGGAAAAGCAATAAGGAAACCATTTGGGAAAGCAACAAGAGCTGATCATCCATTGCAATTAATTCACTCACACATTTGTGGTCCGATGAATGTGAGGGTGAGGCATGGGGCTTCATATTTCATTACTTTTATAGATGATTTCACTCGATTTGGACATGTGTACCTAATTTCTCATAATTCGGAAGCATTAGAGTGCTTTCGACGATATAACACTTTAGTCGAAAATCAGTTGGAGAAGACGATAAAGTGTTTAAGAACAGATCGAGGAGGGGAATATCTATCTAAAAATTTTAAGAAACTATGTGATGAAAAGGGTATTGTCAGACAATTGAATACCCCTTATGTGATGAAAATGGTGTAGCAGAAAGAAGAAACCGTACTCTTCTTGAAATGGTTAGGTCTATGATGGCGCAAGCAAACCTTCCAATTTAATATTGGAGAGATGCATTATTAACTGCTGCCTATATACTTAACTGTGTGCCCTCTAAATCTGTTACTTCCACTCCTTATGAATTATAGACAGGAAGAAAGCATGATTTAATGCATTTGAGACCTTAGGGGTCTGCAGCCTTTGTTCGCGATACTTCACAGCCTCATGGAAAATTAGGTCTTAGAGGAAAGAAGTGTATCTTTATTAGGTACTCTGGGCATTCTAAAGGTTATGTGCTCATTGGCGAACAATCAGATGGAAGTATAACAGAAATCGAATCACGAGATGTAACATTTATGGAAAGTGATTTTCCTATAAGAGGAGAGGTTGAAAGGGAGTCTTGTCTTCAAGAGATAATTGACCCAACTAATGTTTTTTCTACTAACCAATCTGTGGAAGTTGGTGAAAGTTCTCGTGAACTATCTCAACTTAGTGGGAGAGAAACATTGGTTAATGATTCTTCAAGAGAAGAATTACAAGAGTCTGAGGTGCGGAAAAGTAATCGTCAAAGAAATCCTCGGCGTCGATTTGATATTGAAGGGGAAGCATTCATGGTTGCCTTGCATGATGAATTAGAGCCTAGATCACTTCAACAGGCTCTCTCTTGCCCTACCTCAGCTGAATGGAACTGTGCGATCAGAGAAGAACTAGAATCTATGAAGGTAAATCAAGTCTGGGACTTGGTTGATCTTCCGCCAGAACGTCGAGAAATTGGAAATAAATGGATTTTCAAGATTAAACGAAAGGCAGATGGATCCATAGATAGGTATAAGGCTCGTTGGTAGCAAAAAGTTATACCTAGCAAGAGGGTATAGACTATGAGGAAACATTTTCACCAGTGGTGAGATTTGCCTCAATTCGCCTTATTCTAGCCATAGTTGCCAGACTAGATTCAGAATTACATCAAATGGACGTTAAGAATGCATTTCTTAAAGGATAACTAGAAGAAGAAATCTACATGGAACAATCTATTGGCTTTGTGGAAAAAGGTCATGAGCAAAAAGTTTGTAAGCTCAAGCGTTCCATATATGGTTTAAAACAATCTTCTAGACAGTGGTACCTTCGTTTTCATCGGGTCAAGAGTACTGGAAAATCTTTTGTAATTCTATCACTATATGTTGACGACATCTTGTTGGCTGAAAATGACATGGAGTTTCTAATAACCGTTAAGAAATGGTTATCATCTCATTTTGAGATGAAGGATATGGGAGAAATAAACTATGTTCTTGGTGTTAAAATTCACCGAGATCGATCAAGGAAATTATTAGCTCTGTCACAAGAGATACACTCGTACAATCCTTGAAAGGTTTAAAATGCTTAATAGTAATCCGATTGAATCTCCAATCGCAAAAGGTGAAGGCCTTAGCCTATATATGTGCCCTCAGACCAATGAAGAGAAAAGTGAGATGGAAGGAGTCCCATACTCCAGTGCTATAGGCAGCTTGATGTATGCTACGATGTGCACTCGACCGGATATTTGTTATGCGGTTGGCTTGGTAAGTCGTTACCAATCAAATCCGGGAAAGAAACACTGGATGGCAGTGAAAAAGATCCTCAGATACTTAAAGGGAACAATGGACTATTCCTCGTGTTATCAAGGGAGTGATTTACATTTGATGGGATATACAGATGCCGATTGGGCTGGCGATCTGGATGAGCGTAGATCAACTTCAGGATATGCTTTCTTGTTGAGTAATGGAGCCATTACTTGGAGTAGCAAAAAGCAATCTTGAACAGCTTTATCAACGATGGAAGCTGAGTTCATTGCATGTTCAACATCAGTGCAAGAGGCTGTATGGTTGAGAAGATTCTTACAAAGTTTACAAGCAACTACGGAGGCTTCATGTCATGTGACTATCCATTGTGATAGTCAAGTTCGTATTGCTTATATGAAGGATCCCAAGTATCATGGGAGGACAAAGCACATTGAAATTAAACATAGTTTTGTAAGAGACATTGTGGCAACGAAAGAAGTGGTACTTAAGTACATATCTACGCATCGAATGGTAGCTGATCCGTTTACTAAGCCCATTCCTAGAGATGTTTCTTGCTCATGTTGGAGCTTTAGGTCTGCGTAGAATTTAGTGTATGTGCTAGTGGAGCTTTACCATGTAACATTGTATTTGTATTTGAAGTTATTTATTTTTAATATAAAGATATTTGAAATATATATATATATATATATTATATATATATATTATATATATATAATTATTATATACAATGGTATATACTTGATTTGCATACATACACATAAAAGTTAAGAAGTGTCACCAAGTAGGAGATTGGTTCACTCACATGAACAATCGCTTCAGATTTCTTAGTGAAATGCTGAGATGAGACTTGATTAGTTGGAGTTAGTGAGAGCTCGCCTTGTAAGACTTATCAGTGTCGCCTTAACAAGAGGTTAAGATGAGATTTTTTTTTTTTTGTATCGATCATGATTGTCCCAGAATCATGAATACTTGGAAGAGCTGGATAAGTACAAAATCAAGCGCTAGAGAGTGATCTGATAGTACCTTGATCCACATAGTGGTATTTGATTATATAATTGACACATATTCTTAAGAGAAGAGTTAACCACTATGACATGTTTATCATAACACATGTGCTATGTTCGACGATATAGGAAGCGAGCGATTATTTTATTTTGGAAAAATAATTGCCAGCTAACTGAAGTATCGACCACTACATGGATGACCATGCAAAGTAAAGAAATGCACACTCAACTACATGAAGTATATGATATGCATAATAACATCCATGAACTTTATGTTGTTATGTAGCTAACATCACAAATCTGATAATAATTAATTACATTACAAGGTTAATTACATTAATAATAAATATAAAATATAAAAACGTTTCATGATATGGAAAATCTTTCTATATTTTTTTTTATTTTGAATATTTTTATTTTAAAAAGTGTTATACAACAATATTAAAAATTAATGTTATTTTAGAAAACACTTTAACTTTATTTTAATTTATATTTTTAATAGTTTGTTAATTTATCATTTATTTTTCTATGAGATTTGTTAGGTGAAATTCTATTTTTACCATATTTGTTGTAGCAGAATTCATGTTTTTCCTTCATTAAGAAGATAATTTTACAAATACATTTTCCACTAAATGAAAAAAGACCTTTCTACAAATTTTATAAACACATATAAATATAAATAATTATTAAAATATTTAAGTCATTTAAAAAAATACTTTCAAAACATTTTATATCTTTAAAATGTCTCTATAATCATTTTAATAAGAAAAATTTAAGTATTTTATTACAAAATGATTTTGTAATAAATTATTAAAAACCTTTTAGTTTATTGAAAATGTTTATAAGGATATAAAAATGCTTTGAATAATTGTATAAATGACTTAACTATTTAAAATCCAAAACATTATTTTATATACAAAACATTTTATTTAACCTAACACAAAATAATACGGAAATTTTACTTTTACCTCACTTTTGATACCATCATTCATGTATACATTCCCTAAATGAACATTTTCAAATATACACAATTATGTAGTTTCATTAAAAAACAAAATAGTTTTCTATCCTTACTTTCTAAATATAAATAAATGATTATTTATATATATATATATATGTATATATGAAAATAAATGCTAAACTAGCACACTATTTAAAATATATAAATTTAAATTTTTTTTATAGAATAATGTACACAAATTTATAAAATAAAAAAATAAAAAATTTCTTGATAATAAAAACATCAAATAAAAAAAAGATTTTCCATATCTTAAATTGTGATATAATTAATATAATTAATCATGTGATGTTAGCTACATAACAACATAAAGTTCATGGATGTTAGTATGCATATCATATACTTCATGTAGTTGAGTGTGCATTTCTTTACTTTGCATGGTCAGCCATGTAGTGGTCGATACTTCAGGTAGCTGACAATTATTTTTCCTTTTATTTTAATCTTAGTCCCTCACATGTGAGTTCCTATCAACCAATTTATGGTTGTAAAAGTTACCCTTGCACCTTAAACTATGTTCTTGAAGGAAATAATTAATGCCTGCTACTTTAGTATGTTTTTCGACGGTGATGGAATAATTAGCCTTATGGAACATGCTAAGAAAACAATTAATTTGGAAAAGATAAACATGAGACTGGAAGGGAAACTATTAGTTTTTTATATTGACATATGTGTTTGCTGGCCAGCCACTATATCACTCAATTGGAGTTTGGATATAGTGAATACATGATGTAGGAGAAGTCTAACATATGCTTTAGGGATCTGGTATGTTAGACCGATATAAAAGACAAATGAGTTTGGGGAACAGCGAGACATGCTGAAAAAGCAAAAAAAAAAATTTAAGGGTTGTAGCTTGTATGTATCCCTAACAGGTGCATAATTCAGCTCCCAAGTGTAGGTGTACTCGCAAGGGTCGCACAGTTTATTTGCCGTATGCTTTATGAGTTAGGATTCTCTTACTTGATCTCTAAGACTTCTCTAAGAATTGACATGCTCCCAATCATGTGCGAGTGGGAGATTTTAGTTAGTGTTTGGTTTACGCCCATGATTAGGCAGTATACCAAATCGATTTGATTAACCAGTAGTTATGGGTTAAACTCCACCAATGAACATATGCAACTCTTCATGGAAAGTTATGTTTTTTCATTGAACATATGTGTCTCTTCTGATTGAACATATTTGACTCTTCACAATGTATCCCTTGGTTATCTATAAATAGAATGCATTGTAGAGAGAAACAATCAATCCAAGAAATAAAAAATAATTCTAGAGAGAGGGTAAAATGTTTTAGAGAGAGAAAGCTTCAAAGAATCAACTAGAAGAACATTTGAACGGTGACAAGTGTTTAATTTCCATTTGTGATTTTATCTCCGACTCTTGCCTAATTGAATCAAGTAGTGTTCATCACTAAACCGGGTTAAGGTATGTTTTCGGTTTAACACTTCCGCATTAGAAACTCTAACATGCTGCACTAATCTAAATTCCAAAATTCTAGCATATATGAACATAATATTACTTATATATGTTGAAACTTCATATCTTTAGATGGATAATATGAAAGAGATCATATTTTTACAGCCATTAATTTCTATTACATTAAGCATGGTTGGTCATCAATAATATCATGGCGCCAGAGTATATTATAAGTCAATGACCCCGAAGTCAATAACCTCTAAGTTACGAAATTCTAAACCCCAAATCATTTTTATTTAAACTTATTGCTGACTATATATTTAAAACTTTACTTAGATCACCTATTAAAAAACAATCTTTGCTGAAATTCTCATAATTTTACAATAATATTACAAGTTATGTCACTCTTATATTTATGGTTTGCTTTATTAAAATATTTTGTTCCTAAACATTGGTATCATATATTTCCAAAAAAATCAAGAGCAGTAAAATGAATCAGGCACAATTCCAAAATATCTTTATAAAAGTAATAAGACTTATTTATAGTTCTTAATTATTTATATCTATCATTTTCACCGTCAATATTTTTGTATCAATGTTCTAATTTCATAAAAATTACAAAAATGAATTTTAAAATTTGGTTTAAAAGGTGACAAATTTAAAAATTATATCAATTTTAATTAAACATGACTACATACATCCATCTATTAAGTCTCGGGCTTTAGAATATTTTTTGCGGGGTTTATCGAATTTTTAAATATAAATATTAAAAAAACAAACCATTTACATAGCAGACCACCGGGTTAATTGGTTTAACAGCGAGTATGGGTTTAAAACACTGATTTAAATGAAATATGTTTTAAATAGATAAAATTATTAACAATTAACAAAATATTTGTAACATTGTTGAAAATGTATGCGCACATAATTCAAATTGTGAAAAAGTATGCGCACATAATTTAAATTGTGACGTATATAGCATACAATTGTTAAAAGAGAAATTTGGTTGAAATTTATAAAATGGAAATAAAATTTATTAAACATATATTCTTTAGAGCCTTTTTTTTAGTGTGGACTATAGATCTTTTAGGTTAATAGTTACATATCTTCTATTACTGAATTAGAATAACATACTCTTTTGCTTAATTTTATTTTCAGTTTTTGAATTAGATATTTTAACATGAATACATCATCATATAATCTGTATTTCTATAATAAATGATAATAAATTACTTGTAATTTATACGATATTGATAATTTGCTTCACAGAAAATTTCACAAAACTCTTGTTTGTAATGCTAGATTGTATTTTTCCATTTAGGCAAATAATTCTAAACAATAAAAAATATCAAAACAAATATAGAAAAGAACACAGCAGTAGGGATCTAAAGTATACTAACACACTAGGTTAGGACCCGCGCCTTGCGCGGAATGAATATTATTTGTTTTTTACATATTATAAAATAATATATATATATTGATAATAAAAATATAGTAACTATTACATATATAATTAAATTGGTATAAACATATAAATATTTTTATTAATTTAAACAGATTTTTTTTCTATTTTGTATGATATATAATTAAGTTTAAATGATATTATCGTAGAAATATAATAAAAATTTTAATATTGATATCGGTTAAATTATATTTTATACTCATATTATTTTTTGTTAATTTTTATATTTTAATAATTAAAATTTTAAATCACTAATAACAAATTTTTTTACGTGGGATGTTTAACACTTTTTAGTAATTTATAATTTAAACATTATGCAAAGTTTAAAAATAAATATTAAGCTGTCAATAGTTGTTCAAAATTTTTATCAAAAAAAATAAATTAGAAATTAAAATACATATATATTTTTATATGGTACATAATTTAGTTTGAACAATATATATATATTAAATGAGACTTCTTACTTATATAATTTTGTAAACATTTCTATTTTGTCATAAAAGAAAATTTAGCCATGGATCACATAAATTTTAATGTGAGACTTTTTAACAACTTTAGTTATTTATAGTCGTTTTAAAAAATTCAAATTATAGCATATACAAAAAATCTAAATTTTTATTATATAGTTAATGTAGTTGTTTAATTTATTTTAATAAGTTAAAATTTAAAAATACACTAATTTTTATCAAAACTTATTATTGATAATCATTAATTGTCATAGATTCTTTATCCATATTTGGCAATTCCGTTATTTTTATTTAAGAAAACAATGAAAAACATTAATATGTATGATTAGTATAATAAAAAACTTATTATATATTCTGATGGACCAACATATTTTTCTAAGGATTCTAAGAATGATTGAAGTGATGACACGTGGCTACAAACAAATGTTGTAATGCTTCTCCTTTAATATATAGGGGATTAATAATTTATAATTTAAACATTATGCAAAGTTTAAAACTAAATATTAAGCTGTCAATAGTTGTTCAAAATTTTTATCAAAAAAAAAAAATTAGAAATTAAAATACATATATATTTTTATATGGTACATAATTTAGTTTGAACAATATATATATATATATATATATATATATTAAATGAGAATTCTTACTTATATAATTTTGTAAACATTTCTATTTTGTCATAAAAGAAAATTTAGCCATGGATCACATAAATTTTAATGTGAGACTTTTTAACAACTTTAGTCATTTATAGTCGTTTTAAAAAATTCAAATTATAGCATATACAAAATATCTAAATTTTTATTATATAGTTAATGTAGTTGTTTTATTTTAATAAGTTAAAATTTAAAAATACACTAATTTTTATCAAATCTTATTATTGATAATCATTAATTGTCATAGATTCTTTATCCATATTTGGCAATTCCGTTATTTTTATTTAAGGAAACAATGAAAAACATTAATATGTATGATTAGTATAATAAAAAACTTATTATATATTCAGATGGACCAACATATTTTTCTAAGGATTCTAAGAATGATTGTGGTGATGACACGTGGCTACAAACAAATGTTGTAATGCTTCTCCTTTAATATATAGGGGATTTAAAAATACACTAATTTTTATCAAATCTTATTATTGATAATCATTAATTGTCATAGATTCTTTATCCATATTTGGCAATTCCGTTATTTTTATTTAAGGAAACAATGAAAAACATTAATATGTATGATTAGTATAATAAAAAACTTATTATATATTCAGATGGACCAATATATTTTTCTAAGGATTCTAAGAATGATTGTGGTGATGATACGTGGCTACAAACAAATGTTGTAATGCTTCTCCTTTAATATATAGGGGATTTATTTTGCATATGGAAGAGTAAAGATTTCCATGTAAAAGCCTCATATTTACTTCTACAATAGTTGAATCTCAAGAGAGATAATTTTCATATTAATTCAGAAACACTACACGTCATACTTAGGTAAGAACGATTTCTACTCTTTTTTATTAATTCAGTAGGAGCTAACAAGAGAAGATAAATCTTTATATTACTCTATTGACAATAACGTAATTAAAAAATTACCGTTCCAAAGAATTCATGTTGACTTCAAAGCAAACATAGTATGCAACAAGAACTACAACACCATCAACTGAATAACCATCAACAATTGAGCCGGTAAGACCTTTGACCACCATATGCAGTAGATCTGTCAGTTACCTTTTCTAAATGATTCAATTGAACCAAAGTTTTTTTTTTCATATCCATTAGGAAAATCACACAAAAGAACAATCCAAAAATATATCAAATTCAAGAATAAATTGACAATCAAACAAATCAAATGACTAAAAAAAACAAGTCAAAGAAATAGAAGCAAAATGAATTAAACAAACTGATATTAGAGCTATAGAAGCCTCCTCATATTGAGTTGAAACTATAAAAAAATATATTTTTTCTCTTTTGATGGCTAGGGTTTTTGTCAAGTTGAGTTATATTATTGTTGTGACAAAACTCTCCTTATAACACTTGCATCGATGAACGTCTCATACAACATTTTTTATTTTTTGTAGTGTACGACCACAACGAGAGACTCTGTTTATAATATTCTAAAACCTAAGATAAACATCATATAATCTGTAAAAAAAAATATTCTTTGGGAATTTAACCCAAACTTGGTGTAAATATTTTCAGTCTTGACCATTAAATCACGATGTTTCTATGTAAATTATTTATTAATTAAACTTTTTCATTTTTTAAAAATCATTAAAAATTCTTGGGAATAGATATTTACTATCCTGCGGATTTGTCATTATAGTAGCTAGATTTTGAATATATAAAGTTTATGAAACATTAGATTTGCTGATGAACCAATTGTTTGTTCTGAGTGTAAAAATATAATGAACATTGTTGTGTGTGCAATTTCTTTTAACCCATTATTTTATTAAAATATATTGATGAGTTCATAGATAACAAGAAAATCAATTGTTGCATTTAAACGTGCATAGACACTGTGTGCTTGATGGCATACATCTGCCTACGCCTTTCCACTTCTGTTTACATTGAGCAGCACAAGGTTTAGCTTCACACATTTTCGTTCCTGTCATATATTCATGACACCATTCTTGGCCTTCTGTTTCCTCCACTATCATTCCTAGTAATGCATTTTAAGAGATGTAGTTAGCAAAAAACTATCAAATAAAATATGAAAACACTTGTGTTTGTAACTTTTGATCTCTTAACTTATTTCTGTCATCTTTGTCCGAAATTACGAACTAGTACAAAATTTAACATTCTTTAAAAAAAACATTAGATAAAAAATTGTGAAAATATTTAATATATTTCAACTGTAAAACAAACCTAGAACAAGAACCACCATACAAATAGCAAAAACGTTAGCTTTAGTCATTTTAATGATACAACTAAAATGGAAATTTCAGAATGAATGGAATTGTAGGTATTGCATTCATGAATATATATATACAAATTATCATGAATTGTAAAAGTAAAAAAATAACAAAAAACCAACTAGTAATTAATTAGTTGACCGCACTAAATGAAAAGTCATAAAACAACAAGAAAGATCTCTACTAAAATTAGCCTTTTTCAACAAAAAAAAAAAAAGATCTCTAAAAATTTATTAAAGGTGGAAACCGATAGAGCCTAATCAAACTCAACTAAAAACAATATACAGTACTATACATAAATGAAAATTTGAAATGAATTCGGTTAATTTGATAACTTCTAATATATATGTTACGTGCACTATGTATGTTTATAATTTATATTATAGATGTATAAGTCGTATTCAAATTGATTTGGTCTAAATATATTACATAACAATTTGAATTGATAACTAGATTTTGATCCGCCCAACCGCATGAATTTTATTTTTATTTTTATATACATAAATATTTATTTTACATGATTAGTGACATTAGTCATATATTTAACTGTTTATAAAACGTTTACAAACAAAATAATTTTATAATTCACATGTTAAAAACAATTATTTCAATCGTTTCTTATTATATACTAGGGTAGGGCCCGTCCTACGGACGGTAAATAAATAAATAATATAAATATGTTTAAAATGGTTAATTTATTCTCAACTGAACTTAAATTAATTTTCATGTTTTCATTAAAACAATTTATCAATTTATTTGACTATTTATTTTAAAAACTGTTAACTTATTTAATTATTAATACTTTAATAGAATATTATTACTTTGCTTTCTTTTAACTATATTTTAGTTTAACTACAAATGATTTAAATTGTTTGCATTTTATTTTATGTTCCCTGTTTTAACTTTCAAAAATGGAATACTGAAGATCGTAGTTTTGGTCATTTGAAACCAAAAAAAAACTTTGGACGTTTCCTAATAAAGTAAACTCTCTCTGAAATTCTATGTTGTGTGTATGTTTATTAGTTTAATGTTTCTCTAACGCTTCGTGTTGTATACAAATCTAAAATCTTTTTTTTTAAGACGTATGTATGGGGTAAGGCACAAAGCTCATCACCTTTGAGCATCAAGGGCTATTTTAAAACCCAGGTCATGGGTTTGTACATTAGTTGATCCTAGGGGTGGATGAAAAACCCAAACCGAACCGAACAGACCCAACCAAAGTTAAACCGACCCAAACCAAACCGCACTCTTTACATAACCTAATTGGTTCATAACCCGAATGGTTTGGTTCGGTTTGGGTTTAAACCGAACCAAACCGATAACTCAATAATATATATATATATATATAGTATATTAACATATTGTAAATTTAAGTTAATTATCGTTTTCCATTTTTTTCTTAACTTCCATATCGTTTTACAAAACTTCCAAATATGATTCAAATAATACTATTATATATATTATCTAATCGTAATACCTAAAGATTGTATTAAAAACAAAACCTAAATACTATAAGCATCTAAACCGTAGCCATCTCATTCATCTTCTCCAATTTCCATTGTCTAAACTCTAAAGGTAAAATGGTAGATGCAATAGTGTTTTAGTTAATAAGTTATGGAATGCTTACAAGTCTTTGTTATGCTAATTTGATTACAAATAGTCTGCTCTTTACTATTATGTATTTCTTCCTTTGACGTGGTTAAGAGTTTTGTCATTGAGCTTTAAATTATTTTTTTCATAGACTTTTAAGTTGTAATAGTAACTACACGTTACAACTCACTATTTCTGATGAAAAGAGAGAAGTAAATAAAAGTTCTTTTCTTTATGTTTAATGACCAACTTCCCTGCTTTGTGTAGATGAATAACAAAAATAAGTCCAGCGGTAAAAGAAAGGAATCTGATTCCCACCAGTACAGCCAATGCCAAAAAGAAAACTATCAACACGATCACCGGCGTGGGAAGTTTTTACGAAACTTGAGGATGATGAATCAAAGTGCTCATGCAATTACTGTGGTCATATCTATTCATGCTCTTCCACAAGTTGAACTAGCACTTTGATGTCACACATGAAAAAGTGTAAAGACTATTTAGATTCGCTCCAATCTGATTCTCAGAACCGCTTTTCTACTGGTGGTAAAAGTGTTGGTATGACTAAACTTTTTGATCATGTCGCGTGCAAGCGAGCAACAGTGAAAATGATTATCATGGATGAGTTGCCATTTTCTTTTGTTGAGAATGAAGGGTTTAGACAGTTTTGTGAGACTGTTATTCCTTGGTTTAATATTCCATCACTAAGGCAATTAAAAGGGAGGTTGTTGGTATGTATAATGCTGAGAAAACTGTATTGAGGAGTACTTTAAGCCTAAATAAGCAAGCGATTTCTTTACCACCGATATATGGACTGCTATTACTACTTTGAGTTATATGGTTATAACTGCTCATTTCATTGATACGGATTTGCAACTGCATAGAAGGATTATTAGTTTTACTCCTATTCCTGATCATAAAGGAGAGACCATTGCAAATAAATTTATAAGAGCTTTGGATGATTGGGGTAGTGAGAAAGTGCTTTCTATCACACTAGATAATGTCAGGAGCAATGATAAAGAATCATCATTTTGAAAGATCGGCTGCTCCAAAAGAACAATGATGCTTTCATGATGAATGGTGAATTTATGCGCATACGCTGTTGTGCACACATACTGAATTTGATTGCCAATGAAGGGTTGGATGATATAAGTAAGAGCATAATAAGTGTTCGTAATGCTGTCAAATATGTGAGGTCTTCTACTTCAAGACTAGACTCTTTTAAGCATTGGGTGGAGGTTGAGAAGATAACAAGAGAGAGTGTTCTATTGGATTGTGTTACTAGGTGGAACTCAACTTACTTGATGCTGAGAAGTGCACTTAAATATCAAACTGCATTTGAAAGGATGGCTGATATGGATAAGCCGTATTATGCATGGTTCAAAGAGCTGATTCTATTGGGAAGGTGAGGAAATGACCTCCAAAAACTGTTGATTGGGACAAAGCTCGGCATATGGTAAAGTTCTTGAAGTCTTTCTATGACTCAACTTTCGCATTCTCTTCTTCTATAAAAATAACATCAAATGGTTGTTATAATGAGATATGCAAAATTCAGTCGAGTGTAGAGAATATGGCTTATAGTCAAGACGTTGATTTAAGGGATATGGCTTCTGCAGTGACAACCAAGTTTGCTAAATATTGGGAAGGTACTGAGAAGATCAATAAGATATTAATAGTGGCTGGTATACTTGATCCTAATCGCAAAATGGTTTTCACAGAGTACAGCTTTGAAATTATCTATGGAAGATATAATCCAAAGTGCAAAGAAATGTCTAAGTTGGTGATGGATGTTTTGGCGAGAATATTCAAGGTTTATAGTGACCGGTACAACTCTTTAAATCTACAAGATCCTGCTGCTCGTGATGGTGAGAATGTAACCGAGTCAAACCAACATTGCAACAATATGGAAGATGACAACATTGATGATCCCTTTTTAAAGTTTATGGTTTCTAAAAGAACAACTTCAGAAGTTGTAAACGAGCTGGAAAAGTATCTCAAAGACGAGCTGTATGTACCAGTTGAAACTGACTTGGGGCTTCCATTTAATCTTTTAGACTGGTGGAAGAGAAACAGCTCGAAATACCCAATTATGTCTCTAATGGCCAGATAAATTCTTGCTATACCAGTATCTTCTGTTGCATCTTAGTGTGCTTTTACCACTTGAAGTCGTATTTTAGACCAGTATCGAAGTTTTTTGACTCCTGATATGGTTGAAGCATTGGTTTTGACCCAAGACTGGTTACGTGCATCACTGCGTTCAGAAGCAATAAAGACTCTTGATAATCTAGAAGAAGAACACCAACTCATGGATTTAGGTATTTTAGTTATTTTTTTTAAGAATCCTAATTGAGTAATCTCTCAAAATCTCTCGTATATGAACTAATATCTATTTTTTTTTTAATTTGAATTTCTTAGAGTTTCATTCTCAATCTCAGAATGAAAATGAGCTCCACCCATCTCTATAAGCGTAAAACGGTAAGCTTTGATAAGGTTATATTAGTTTTATATAATGCTATAATGGATCTATAAGTCAATAAGTCTATGTAAGAGATTAATATTGGTTTGTATAAAAATTATCTTTAAGTTATTTTTTTGTTGCAGATTATTCTTGGTGGCATGAGAGAGACGTCTGGATTTTTTTTTCTTTTTATAGTTAAATTGGTTTTTAATTTTTGTTTGGCTTTATAATTTGGTGAATACCTGTTTCAGTTGGACCATATTTGGTATTTTTGGTTTTTGGATACATTATTTTGACTTTTAGTAATGAATTTTTTAGCTAGAAAAATTTATATTTCTAAATATTTTATTAATTGATTATTTTTAATAAAACTGATGCCATCATATTTTATAACCAACCCGAACTACACTAACCAAACCATAATAATGTAAACCGAACTAAATCTAAACCAAACCGAACTAAACCGAACCATACTAAACCCAAACCAGGCCCAAACCAAAGCTACTTTAGTTTTAATTGGATTGAGTTTTATAAAACCCAATTACCCAAACCAAATCGAACCCAAACCGAACCCAAAACTAAACCGATTTGCCTACCCCTAGTTGATCCAATATGACTTTTTTTTTTTTTTTAATTTACTGATTTTGATTTAATCAGTTTAACTCAATCAAATATTTTTCAACTGATTTGTCTTTCCCAACGACTCTCATCACTACTGTAGCGACACTGTATATGAGAATTTAAATTTCTTTTGCAAGTATCCTCCCCTACCAGCTTCAAGAGAAACTTAATGCAGTCTAATGTGTAGGTTGTTAACTTTTTGTTTTTAACATATTAGGACACGACTGATGTACTTTCATATTTATAGTTTTTCTTGTTCAGGCCTAATACTTAATTATTCTTCTCCAATAAAAATACAAATTTAGTATGAGTAGATTGATTTTCTTCAAGCCTTATAGAGTACTTTTCCCTAGCTATCTTTGAAGAATGCTTTAAATATGTCATCTGACTGAACTTATCATTCTGCTTTGTTTTACCTTTTGTACATTTTTTTGCTCTTTCATTAGTCTATAAAATCTATTTTCTCAAGAGATTGACCCTTTTGAAGTTTCTGTTGCAACCATCTACGTTGTACAATTTTGTAGGGGTGGGCACAATTACTTGCTACTCGGTTTGTATTCGCTACTTGATTCGTACTTGGTTCTTAAAAGTCGAGTACGCGTTTTGTTCAAGTCGAATATCAAATCGTTTATTTCAATTACTTGCAAGTATAAGACAAGTACCAAGTACTAAAATAAAAGTAACTACTTGGCGTTGTTGGCTTGTTACTCGTGATTTCTTACTTGATTTATTACATGTTTTTTACTTTTAGGTATAAAAATCTCTAAATTATAATCAAATTACTTGTTTATAAAATAAATGAATTAAAAGTGATATATTATAGTAATATTTTAGAGTTTTATTTTAATTTTATGTTTATCATATATCAATTTAAAACATATAAAAAGTAAATAAATAATTCTTTATCAAAAATTGTTTAGATTATAATTATAACTAGCTAATTTTTTTAAAATTCATATACAAAGTTTAAATAGAAAAAATTAATAAACTATTATTAAATAAAATTCATATACAAGGTTTAAGTAGCAAAAGTTAATAGACTATTATGATTAAAGTAGGTACAAATATATATTATTGGATTTAATGAGATACATATAGTAAAAGTTTCTAGTGAGAATCTCCTTTTACAAAAATCACACATGAATCAAGGTCATGACTTTTTTTTTAATATATAAGATGGAAAGATAATTTTGATAAAACTGTAATTACTTAATTTTATTTACACATGATTGTTCGAAAGTAAATATTTTGTAATGGAATTTTGTTGTTGTGCTACACTTTTATATATATTTAGTTACTTGCATAGGGATTAAATACTCTGAACTAGATTTTGATATGTGTAACCGTGCGGGTGTTTTTTTCAAATTGAATAGAGGAAACTATAAATTATGTCAGTTGCATATTTCGGGTCAGCATGGTGAAACTATCAAATTAGTATCTTAGATAAGTAACTTGTAATTTGATAATTCTATACAAAGCATAAATTTTCTAGCGATTTTGTTTGTATAGTATATTCAATTTATTTTTAATATATGGCGTTTTAGACAACTCTTTTAACTTCAAAATAAATGATATTATCAACTTTTAATGTAAGTTTATTCATTTTTTCTTTTTATATAATTTTTTATATTCTCCCCTTAGCGTTTTTATTTTTTGAATTATGATTAGGTGAATAGTTAATAATGTTTTTGGTTAGATAAAATAAGAAAATTAATTTGTTTCTTTCATTTATCTAAGCAAATCAAATTTCAAAGTAAGAAAAATGAAAATAGTGTAATTTAGTTGATTATATAATAGTATGTCTATATTTGTAAATATATATGTTTTACAAAAAAAATATGTTATATCTTTATCTATTATATAGATTACAATTTATTTATATGTCAAATTATTTTTCAATTTATTTAACATCTGAACAGCATTCTAGAGAATGGTATTAAATATATTTAAATTTAGTTATATTATATGTTTTAGAATGGTATTAATTTGATAAAAATGTTAATAATATTAAAGAACAATCACATATTGTGATTTTTTTGACATCATCGAAATAATAACATTAATCATATGTTATGATTAAATAACATAATACTAAAAGTAATATACATGATCATATGTATATATAATCACATATTATGATTGCATAACATATGATTTTGTTGTTGTTAATGACGTATCCACAAGATAGTTAATGGCCTACAAAATAATTATATATGTTGTTAATACTTATTAGATTAATAGGTTAAAATATCTTTTAGAAATCAGTTGATATATTTAATTATATTTAATTTATTGGTTTTGAATAAATATTTTTCATTAAGATTCTTCTTAAAGATGGTATACTGTTGGTTTATTAAGATATACTAAGATAGTATTAAATAACATAATACTAAAAATAATATACATGATCATATGTATATATAATCACATATTATGATTTCCTATCATATGATTGTGTTGTTGTTAATGATGTATCCACAAAATAGTTAATGGCCTACAAAATAATTATATATGCTGTTAATACTTATTATATTAATAGGTTAAAATATCTTTTAGAAATCATTTGATATATTTAATTATACTTAATTTATTGGTTTTGAATAAATATTTTTCTTTAAGATTCTTCTTAAAGATAGTATATTGTTGGTTTATTAAGATATACTATGATATATTTGTGATTATATTTATTATAAAAATAAATGATAGGATAGTTAAATGTGAAAATTTTCAAAGAGATGGTATAAAATAAAATATCGCACATGAAAAAATATCATGACTTCTGTTTTAATATATAAAATATGGTAAACTAGGCATACAATGATATGTATCATTCAAACTTGCAAATAATTGTGTAGAAGATAATAAATAGAAAATATTTTATTTGTTGGATGATAACATTATTTTTTTTTGAAAAATTTGTCAAAACGGAATAGAATAACAAGTACATTTTCCCTTTTCCATAAATCTCTTTTTGTTCAGATTTGGACTTAGATACCCCTGGCCAACTTTAAAAGTTCATATCAATTATTTTTAACAGACCGAAAAATATGAAAAGATACACAAAATGTTTAGAAACAAGAGACCATCATATGAAAATACTTTGGTTGAATAATTATTAGTGGAAAACAATTTCATATTTTGATCTACTGATGGTAGAAATCATCGGCTACTGTCTATGAGCTTGTAGATTGGATAATGGGCCTAACTACATAAATTTCTACTATGGTAGAATAAATACATATACCATTTCGTTTATTTCAGAACTACGGTAGAGAATGACAAAACAATAAATCTACCATGAATCAATATTCTTCCAAAATTTGATTACTAATCTACCAAAACACTTCATTCTACCGCAGCGTAAAAAAACCTTAAACTAACGTTTTCTCTAAATTCTACGAACAACATAAGGTATGTTTTACCAATTTCGCAATATATAGTTTCCTTAAATATTTCTAAAATATGTTAAGAGAATATATCCTAAATCTATTTTTCTAAAATATTGTGTTTCCTAAGTTAGTTTTAAAAAAAAAAAAAAAATCTTGGTCTTCATCTTCTTCTTCATGACGATGACCAAAATTCTGTAAACAAACACAAAATTTGAAGCTTGTTTTGAAGAAGATGCATATCTATGCCTCTTGTGGGTGTAGAAATTTGATCCCTTTAAAGGATGGGGATTTGCGGTTGATAAGATCAAAGGAGGAAAAGTACTAGTTGTGGAATTGACAAGTTCCTTTGAAGATCTAAGAACTATGGCTTTTGTAGATTTTGGAATCGACGAAAACGATGTCGAGCTTGAGTTAAGCTATTTACCTATGAAGTTAATCAGTTCAATAGACTGTCCCCCAATTGTCATTGGGAATGATCGGCAAGTCAAAAAAAAATTTAAATATATTCACGGAAAAGCTTTGCCAATGTTATGTGTGTCTACTTCACCTATCAATAGAAACATGCCAACATTGAGTTTGATAAGGAGGATTCTAAAACTCATTTCAGTGAGCAAGGTGAACCTTCCTCGTTTTCACCTTGAGATGATATTGGTAGTTCCTCCGAGTCGAATAAAGATGCTGAAGACGATGGAAACTCGAACGACTAGGAAGAAGATGTTGGTGTCGAGTTAACAAGAAAAGAAGACGATAGTGGAAAAAGTGTTCGGTGTTCTTTGATGGATGTTGTGAAGAGGGGTGAAACATTTGAAAACAAATTCAGCATTGGTAATGTCAACAATGAAGAATAATTTCGATTACAAAGTTGTGAAATCAGATAGAAATCGTTGGTACATCAGATGCATTGAAAACAAGTGTAAGTGGAGTGTTCGTACTGAGGGGTTATCAGGATCCACGTATTTCATAATCAAAAAATATGTGGTGGATCACACATGTCCTGCGTCAAGTATGAGTAATGGTGGTCGGACAGCTTCTGCAAAAAACTATTGGGAGTCTAATAATGCATAGGTACAATAGTGTCAAATAAAGTCCCAAAACTAATGATATTATACAGATTATGAGAATTGATCATGGCTGCGAGATATCTAAATCATTATCATGGGATGCCCGTGAGTATGCTACTAATGTGATTAGAGGTATTCCGGAGCAGAGTTTTGGACAAATTTAGAGATACTTGCACATGATAAAAGAAGCTAATCCAATTACACACACTTTCTATGAAACCAATGTTGATGGTAAATTCAGATTTCTGTTCGTTTCTTTTGAACAATCAGTACGAGGTTTTCACACAGATGCGGAAAGTTGTTGTTGTTGATAGGACATTTTTGAAGAGCAAATACAAAGGTGTGCTACTTGTTACAACAGCTTTAGATGGAAACTCCAACTTATACCCTATAGCTTTTGCGGTTGTGGACTCATAAAATGATCGTTCATGAGATTGGTTATTTAGAAAACTAAAGGTTGTTCTTCCAGACGAGCGTTCTCTTGCTTTTGTGTCCAACATAAATAGTTCACTTTGTAAAGGGCTTGAGAATGTGTATCCTTTTTCTCAACACGGAATTTGCATTCACCATTTGTTAAATAATGTGGTCACATATTACAAAGGAAAGGGAGTGGTTGGATTGATTGCAAAAGCTTCTAAAGCTTATAGAGTTGTCGATTTTCAGAAGCGTTTTCAAGTTGTGTGCAATATTAGTCCAGCCATTGGAAACTATTTAACAAAAACAGATGTTTCAAAGTAGGCTCGTGATATCACTCAAATTACCCTAAGGAGTGAATTACTCTCTCAAATAAGAGGTTCAATTGTAGTACTTAGGGATCGAATTCACGGGGAGCTAGGAACCTGAAAGATCTAATAGTTATATGATTAAGCTAGGCTAATAGATATTAATGCAGTAAATAAATAAAGTAAACTTGAAAGCAATAAACAAGATGAACAAGATATTGTTCAGCTTGGCAAGGATTTGTTTGATGGAAGGATGGTTGCTAGATCTAGGGTTTCTATTCAGGTAATCAGGATTATAATGCTATAGATGCCTAACAAGTTGCATGCATGATATATAATAATTTCAATTCTTAGACAAATCTATAGCTATCGCTAGTTAGACTTGTTCATTGATCTGAATGCCGACAGTATCGACCGATGTTGCTATCGCAGTGTCGGTCGATATGTGTTGCCGTCGATCGATGACTCTATAGGAGTATCGATCGATATATAGCATCAGATCGAATTGAAACTGTGTTCACCCGAGAATTTCTATTAGACCGGCTGTCGCATCGTGCCTAATAGAGTCTAAGTTTGTAGAGGATGATGTCAGGATGAAGATTAATAAACTAAACTATTCCAGTTCATGGTTCTAGTTCATGACTCTAGAAACAAGCATTAAGAACATCCTAACAATGAATATCACAACTTAGCAATCTATAGTTGGGGCAAATCCCACAACCTATCTGAACCCTAAATCCAACAGATGGATCTATTCAGATATGAAGTTTTGCATAGAAATCATAGATGAATAGATATAAAAATGAAATAGAATAGATATAAAAACCAATGGGACTCTGATAGGAGTTCCTCCCTTCTCTCCTAACTAAGAAATATGAAAGAAAGAAAGCTTGTGTAGCATGTAGCCGTCAACAATGGCTTATAAATATCATAACTAGGGTTTCTGGTCGTCCAAGGGTATTATGGTAACTTGTGGGCTTCAGTCGGTTATGAAATATAGTCAGACCAGGTTCTGGCATTCATATCGATCGATATGAGGTGTTTCCCATCGATCGATATGCACATATCTTCTCGACAGCCTTGTCTCGCGAGGCAGACTGACCACTCTTCAGTAAAACATGCATAACTTCTGATCTAACCGTTGGATTGACCTAAAACCGGTGGCATTGGAAAGCTAACTCAAATCTATATCTTGTGTCAAACGATGGGCTAAATCGCACCATGGAAAGGTCTCCATCCATATTTAAACATCTGACGCGTCTGCGCAGTTCTGCACTTAAAGGCTCCAAAAGACACCAAAATCACCATATTTCACCAGGACGTACCTGAACCTGTAAATGCTCTAAATAGACTCCAAAACATATATAATTATCAGAAAAACATATCAATACCATGACTAAAAGTGGGTCAAAATCATGGTATATCAACTCCCCCAGACTTAACCTTTTGCTTGTCCTCAAGCAAACTTTAAGTTAGTCTTTGAAGGAAGTTAAAAAAAAAAACAGCAGGGACTCAATCAAAATCTCAACTTTAAAATCATCACCTCTACTTTGTTGCAAGCCACATCTCATATCTATCAACTACAGAAGTACATTATACCATATCCTAGCTTAGCAACCAAATACATCTAGCCAATCAACTTAAACATTCCTTGTCTGTCTATCCCCTCTACTGATTTCATTTATGCATAAAAATAAAGGTGTAGGCTTTACCTTGGGGGTATCGATCAAGGAACACTTGGATTCAACTCAAACAAGTTTCAGGCATTCTCATCCTGGTTCCCTTTCTCTCTTTATCCCCCTTTTTCTGAATCCCACTTCTTTCTTTCTTTTATATCAATCCAAATGAACAACTAATGTTCATCTTATTGATTTTTCTACTTTTTGTAGCTCTTTTGACAAAGTGTAGGTGAATAGTGGGGTCATAGGTAATTTACCTCTCCCTCGCTTCCACAATGTGTGGTCATGGGTAATGTACCTCTCCCTCTGCCTCTCAGGAAATCATCTCAATCTTTTATTTTCTGGGGATGCCAAAGGAAGGAGAGAAGGAAACCAAAATTTTTGAGACTTTTACCTTCCGGACTTGCAGGAGGATTCCGATCTCTTGTATACCAAGCCCCAAGACAAGCAATAGATGTCAGGTTAGGTTGGAAATCAGCTTTGGTTCTTCCAGACAATCATGAAAGTGTTGTCATAGGTGATCGGTGATCCAATTTAGCATCTATAGTACTTTCTACAATCAACAAATCTAAGAATGGTGCTAAAGAGTGGTAAGATAAAAAAAAATAAGACTCTGAAAATTTTTCCCTTTCTTGACTCAATAAAACCAATTTTTGAAAACTTTATAAATAAGATCAAAAAGAGGTAAAGTAGCATCAGTAATCAACTCCCCCAAACTTAAATCATACACTGTCCTCAGTGTATAATCAGTCAGGGTTAGAGCATAAGAAGAATAATAAAAGTGTAACTGATATCGAAATTGTGAACGATATACCTGACCGATATGGGTATCGATCGATGGTGAGTCGCCATCGTCGATCGATGCGTGTAGGTATGTGTCGAGCGATATCGACTGGATCGTATCGGTCGATAGCCAAGGCAATAGTCTACACAGGTTTTTATTCTAAATATCTAACTCAAACATAATATTAGTAGAACCTCCCCCAGACTTAAATAACACTGTGACCAATGTTATACAGCCCAAGATTGGTGGGACAATAAACCATAAGGAATATTTAACAAAGAAAGACTGTATACCTGCTTTGATGTGAGTATCAATCAACACAGTTAAGTGGCGATCGATATTCTTGATGCTCTGTCGATCGATGCTAGTTAGTCATCGTCGACTCTTATGCAAACTCATCTTCCTTGAATCTTTTTCCTAATACCTGACATAAATAAAACACTAATACACTAATACACTAATATTCTAAAAGTTAGTAATAGATAACTAATAAAACCACTTTTTTATGCATAGTGATCTTGCTACAGTGACTCTGCTACAGTACCTGAAATCCTTAGAAAACAAAATATCAGTAATAAATGAAATTAAAACCATATTTAAAATTACCTAACAGTGGGTTGCCTCCCACTCAGCGCTTATTTTTAGTCATTAGCTTGACTTCTGGAGATCTGATTTAGTTCAGATGAGAATGAGAACTTGCTCCAATTCAAGTCTCATTGTCCAATCGCTGAAGCTTTATCATTCTTGTGTGAAAGCCTCCTCCATAGACTCCTCTCCTTTGTCTATCATCTCAACAATAAGAAGTGCTTTAAGCTTTGCATATGGATGTGAGAAGCATCTGCTGCGCACTCTTGATTTTCTGATGCCATCTGAAAAGTAAGGAGTCCATGGTAATTGAGAACCTCCTTTGGTTCGTTTCCGCTTCTTCCAATTTCTCCCTTTCTTTCTCACAGACTTGTGTAATTTCACTTTGGATTGCCTGATATCATCTGAGAAGTGAAAAATCAATGATAACTGAGAATTTCCATTGATTATTTTTCTCTTCTTCCAATTCATCCTCTTCTTTCCCCTAGACTTGTCTGAATGCGTGATGGTATCTCCATCAAATATATTTCCACACACTTCATACTCATTCCGCTCTGATTCGCGTCTGGTGTCGATCGATTTACCAATGGTAGTGTCGTTCGATGGTGGATTGATCATGTCGATCGATGGTGTCTGGTCAGTGTCGATCGATGCTTCTTCTAGGGCTTTATCGACTCCATCTCTAAATCTCAACCCTCTCTGTGAAACTCTGACCTGCTGATGATCATCTAATACTCCACTATAGGAACTTAACTCCATACTTTTATCTGGTGGGATAGGAGATTCAGCCTCAAACACCGCATTTGGAACCATAATCTTAACAGGATCATGTATCCTTTTCACTCTTTTGTGAAACCCATCAGCTTCATCTGTCCAAATAGGTGGTCTCTGATGTTTAGGGACAGTAATGTGTGAGGCTTCAGAATTAAGTACTATCTCCTCAACTGGTTCCAGCTCGACTATGTATCCTGGTAGTTCATCCAACCATGGTTGTCGATCGATACAATCGGGTGGGTGTCGATCGATGCAGTCAGATGTATGTAGATCGATGATGTATGGTGACTGTCGATCGATGCCGTAAGGTGGATGTATATCGGTGATGCAGGGAGGGTATCGATCGATTTCATTAGGTTGGTGTCGATCGATGCTAGCCCTTGATGAAGTCTCTCCATCTTTCCTCTTAGCATTCTGTTTGTCATCAAGCTTCTGCTCCAAATTATGATATGCATCCTCAAACCCTTCCTTCAGCTCCAAGAATTCTTCTAAAGTAACTTCTTTACTTGAATCCAAATCTCCAAGATCCTCTCCGTTCTCTATGTTTACATCCAGGGAAGGAAAATAACTTGATACATTAGTGCTCTTCTATGTCGAGTCTGCAGTGTCCTGAGGACAATTCGAACTTTCAAGGATTTCAAGTGGTATCGATTGATGACGAAAGTATTTATCGATCGATTCCAAGATGTTGATGTCGATCGATGAGGTGGTGGTGATGATCGATGATGCAGTCGTACTGTCGATCGATACTAAGGAACTGGTGTCGATTGATGTGGGGGTCGGATCTTTAATATCAGCTTCTTCTACTCTGCTCAGTTCTCCAGACTCATCTTGTTCCTCATCTTCCACCATATATTCCAGCATAGAACTCATCTCAATCTCCAAATTTGCTGAAAAAGTGCTGAAAAATTTACCTAGGAAGGCATCTTTGATGTCCTCCCAGCAGGTTAAAGATTTTGCATGCAGCTTACTGAACCAGCTAAACGATCTCCGGATAGTGAATGGGGGAAGATCTTGCAGAGAATGTGGTCTGCGGGTATTGATCTATTTATGGTTGCTGAAACTACCTCCTCAAGTATCTTGATATGATCTATGGGGTCCTCATAAAGAAGACCTTGGAAAGGGTCCTCACTTACCCAATCATACCACTGGCTACTTAGATCAAAGGTATCCATTTCTGAAAAAGAAATGACATCAGGAATTATTTCTTCTTCTCCATTAATCAATTGTCCTTTAAAGTTGCAAGGACGACCTCCTTTGTCTTGCCAGATACCCTTCTTATCGATCTTGAGTATGAGCCCTTCGTCCTTCTCTGTCTCCATGCTAGTGGTGTCAGTTGTCGGATGAACAGTACCATGATGAACAGTGTCTCGGTGATTAGTGTCGACCGATGATGAAATCATGGTATCGATCGATGACGGGTGAACGATATCGTTCGATAGAAAGATCGTGGTATCGGTCGATGTAGAATTTATGGTGTCAACCGATGTAGGCGTCATATCACCAGTATTGTTTTCTTGTTCATCATCCTCCACCACATATCTTGTTGTTGACTCCATCTTAAAATTTTCTGGAGTGTCATAGAGAAATTCGTTGAAGAAGGCTTTCGCGATATCAATCCATGTTTTGAGGGACTCTGGTTGCAACTTTTTGAACCAACGTCTTGCTTCTCCAGCAAGAGTGAATGGAAAGAGTTGGCAGAAGTGGTAGTCTTCAGGGACTTCATTAAAGAGACACCGGATTAGGTCTTCAAACATATTAATATGATCTATCGGTTGCTCGTCAAGATAACCATGAAAGAGACGCTGACTCATAAGAGGGATGTACTTAAGTCTCTGCTCGGAGTCAAAATTTTCTTCCTTTCCACAAACAGTGTCGGTCGATCTTGGAAGAATAGTATCGGTTGACGCGGGGTGAGCCGTATCGATCGATTTCTGGTGGGAAGTGTCGATCGACGGGAGATGAATAGTGTCGATCGACAGGGGATGAACAGTATCGGTCGACGCGCGGCTAGGCATGTCAATCGATTTCAGGGTAACAATATCAGTCAACACGGAATGCACCGTGTCGATCGATTCCGGGTGGGTAGTATCGGTCGACATGGTGTGAGCCATGTCGATCGATTTCTGGTGGGTAGTATCGGTCGACAGGGTGTGAGCCGTGTCGATCGATTTCAGGGGAACATGGGTTTTGTAGTTTTGCAAAGGCAATTTTATTTCTTCACCTTTATTCAAGGTGTAGTGGATTGTAACATGGATTGTGGTACCATGTTGATTTTTATTTTGGCTAATTGCATTGCTTATTTTACATATTGGTTCAATTTGGACTACTTCCTGATTAACATATGTGTTAACAGAAAACTTACCTGCTCCCAGCGAGGCTTTGTCGATCGATATCCGACTATGCGTGTCGATCAACTTGTGGTGAACAGTATCGATCGACATCGGATGAATGATATCGATCGATATCGGATGAACAGTAGCACGATGAAGCGTAGCCGGATGAACAGTGTTTGGCCGAACAATGTTGTTGGTAGGTTGGTTGGCTATATCGATCATTTCTGCTTGTAGCTTATCGATCGATTGACGATGTGCCTTATCGATCGATGTCTGGTGTACGCTGTCGATCGATGCTGCTTGGAGGGTGTCGATCGATAAGCGTGTACCAGCAGGCTCCTTCCTTGAAGGAACTTGAAGGAACTAGAAATCCTCTCTTCATTGTTTCTGGTACTGAGATGTATGTACCTGAAAAAGAAGAAATTTTTTTTTTTATAAGTTTTTTAGAACAGTAACAAAACCTAGATTAAATCTAACTAAACAAGATCTAATGGCGATCAAAGGTCCCCGGCAACGGCGCCAAATTTGATATCACTCAAATTACCCTAAGGAGTGAATTACTCTCTCAAATAAGAGGTTCAATTGTAGTACTTAGGGATCGAATTCACGAGGAGCTACGGAACCTAAAAGATCTAATAGTTATATGATTAAGCTAGGCTAATAGATATTAATGCTGTAAATAAATAAAGTAAACTTGAAAGCAATAAACAAGATGAACAAGATATTGTTCAGCTTGGCAAGGATTTGTTTGATGGAAAGATGGTTGCTAGATCTAGGGTTTCTATTCAGGTAATCAGGATTATAATGCTATAGATGCCTAACAAGTTGCATGCATGATATATAAGAACTTCAATTCTTAGACAAATCTATAGCTATCGCTAGTTAGACTCGTCCATTGATCTGAATGCCGACAGTATCGACCGATGTTGCTATCGCAGTGTCGGTCGATATGTGTTGCCGTCGATCGATGACTCTATAGCAGTATCCATCGATATATAGCATCAGATCGAATTGAAACTGTGTTCACCCGAGAATTTCTATTAGACCGGCTGTCGCATCGTGCCTAATAGAGTCTAAGTTTGTAGAGGATGATGTCAGGATGAAGATTAATAAACTAAACTATTCCAGTTCATGGTTCTACTAGTTCATGACTCTAGAAACAAGCATTAAGAACATCCTAACCATGAATATCACAACTTAGCAATCTATAGTTGGGGCTAATACCACAACCTATCTGAACCCTAAATCCAACAGGTGGATCTATTCAGATATGAAGTTTTGCATAGAAATCACAGATGAATAGATATAAAAATGAAATTGAATAGATATAAAAACCAATAGGGTTCCAGGATGACTCTGATAGGAGTTCCTCCCTTCTCTCCTAACTAAGAACAATGAAACAAAGAAAGCTTGTGTAGCATGTAGCCGTCAACAATGGCTTATATATATCATAACTAGGGTTTCTGGTCGTCTAAGGGTATTATGGTAACTTGTGGGCTTCAGTCGGTTATGAAATATAGACAGCCCACGTTCTGGCATTCATATCGATCGATATGAGGTGTTTCCCATCGATCGATACGCACATATCTTCTCGACAGCCTTCTCTCGCGAGGCAGACTGACCACTCTTCAGTAAAATGGGCATAACTTCTGATCTAACCGTTGGATTGACCTCAAACCGGTGGAATTGGAAAGCTAACTCAAATCTCTATCTTGTGTCAAAAGATGGGCTAAGTCTCACCATGGGAAGATCTCCATCCATATCTAAACATCTGACGCATCTGCGCAGTTCTGCACTTAAAGGCTCCAAAAGATACCAAAATCACCATATTTCACTAGGACGTACCTGAACCTGTAAATACTCTAAATAGACTCCAACACATATATAATTATCATAAAAATATATCAATACTATGACTAAAAGTGGGTCAAAATCATGGTATATCAGCTCGTTGCCAGTTTCCAGGCTTTAGGTATGACATGAGGACCACAAACTCGGCTGAGTCAATAAACTCTGCTTTGCAGAGAGAGTATCCAGTCATTCCTTTGTTGGATAGCATCAGAGAGATGCTTACTCGTTGGTTCTTCGAACGCTGCACAAAAAGAAGGAAGCACTCAAAACCATTAACTATTTCCATCAAGAAAAATATAGATAGACGGATTACCAAGGGTAAAGCGTTTCTTGTCCAGCGGGTTAATGGGCATTGTTTTTTTGATTCGTGGAGATACAATCGACTGCCTGGTTGATTTGGACAGAAGAACTTGCTCATGCATGTGGGAAATACGACCTACTGAAAATCCCATGTTGACACTTAATCAAGGCGGGTTTAACAGTTGGCCGAGCCTCATCCTCACTAACTGATGACATGTACACGACTTCTACTTGGAGAACATTTTATCAAGAAACTATAAATCCAATAAGTGTTTCTGAGGATAGTTGGGTTGTTCCAGATAATATTCAGAATGCTAATGTGTTACCTCCTGATTCAAGAAGAGGAGCAAGAAGAAGAAGAAAACGCAGATATGAGACAGTAGAAGACAAGCTCCGTTCATCGCAAGGAGCTCAAGGGAAGAAGAGGCGCAAGTGCAGTCGATGTGGCAAGTCGGGACATAACATAGCTACATGTGACTGAGCTATTTGGTCATGTGTTTGTCTTTGATTTTCATGTTTTCATTCTGGTGTTGGTTACATGTGACAGAGTTATTTAGTCAAGTCTTTGTTTTGGATTTTCATGTTTTAGTCATGTCATTTTTTTGGATTTTCATGTTTTAGTCATGTGTTTGTCTCGGATATTCATGTTTTTCATTTCTTTTCATTATGGTGTTGGTTACATTACTCTTCTTGTTCGAATTTTCTTGTTGTTGGATATGGTTTACTTGATTTTAATGTTATATGTTTGACAATAAATTGTAAAATGAGGCTAGCTTTGAAAAACAGAAATCAAACAATAAGTAATAGATTGTGAACTGAAGTTGATTATAATCAACCAAGTATTGTAAACAAGAAGCACTCAAGTGTATACTAGTCGCTCATAATGAAAACAATACTCAGACAACAAGAGATTCTAAACCCATCAAACTCAGTCAACAAGCAACCAATTACTAGAACTTGCTCAGACAGTAAGAGAAGTCCATATTCCTACAATTTCTCCTGCAACTACCATGGATGTGGTCGCAATCTTTAGCTTCTGCTTCATCTCCTATGCAACTCTAACAATCTCCAAGTTCACCTTATCATTGAGCTTTTTCGACATCTCATGTTCCACTCTAACCATCTCGGATTTCACCTTTTCCATAACCCTTTCTTGAAACTTAATAATCCCTTCAGCAACCCTCTCAAGTTTTGCATCCACAATTCGTATCTCTTTTTCTTTTTTTTTTGAATCAAAATTTTAAATTTATAACTCAAAAAAAAAGACCCTTACAAGTGTTTTTGAACAAAGAAAATCAAAGCTTACAATTCAGAACATCAACGAAAATGAGAAAACAGAAACTTCTCCTTTACTTCTCTACCAAGCAAACTCAAGAACCATTCCTTCAAACCTCTCCAACACCTACCCAGCACTCACTCCTACTGAGTACCTAGCTCTCACTCCTACTGGGACCCCAGCTCTCACTCCTACTGGGAAAAGAAAACTCAAACTTTAAACCTGAAATCTTGTTTCAAACCAAACAGCCATCGCTCCCTCCATTACACCTCTATCCTCCCTCGTTATAATGCTGATTTTAAAGCTACAATTCGTATCTCATCAATCAAAGCTTTATCAATCCATTTAAATAGATTATTCTCAGTTTTTCTCTATCGAAACATAAACACAAATAAGTCAGTATTGTATTTTTAACTGTAGATGTAGATGATATAGAACGGTTTATTATGCAAATAAAAATCAAAACAAGGACTTATATCTAATGCGATTTTGCATCGCTATAACCGTCAATACCTATTCTCCGCCGTCGATGAAGCAAAAGTAGGTATTCCCTCTGATATCACTCAAATTACCCTAAGGAGTGAATTACTCTCTCAAATAAGAGGTTCATCTGTAGTACTTAGGGATCGAATCCACAACGAGCTAAGGAACTTAATAGATCTAGTCCAATATAAATCTAGGTGAATATATAAATAGAAGAAACAATAAATGAGCAAAAAATAAATATTCCAATTAAGCAAGACAATTACTTAATCTAGAATGGAAACAAAGACTTTTACAACTAAAATGGAAAAGATGCTAGACTTAGGGTTTTTAATCAGGTTTTTAGGATTATAATTCTATAGGATGTTATTCAGTTGCTTGCGAGATACTATAGAGAATTGACTATCTTGATTCACTACAAGAAAATTGAGTATTCATTGCGACGGAAAAACGCTATTGTACGATACCATAGCGTTATTAGGTACGCTGTATCATCGGCCGCGATAATAGGTTTGACACTTAATATAGCGCTTTATGCTTCCACTACAGTATCTTTTAGTTAGATAGCACTTTCCGTTTTGCTATTTAAATTGTTTAATATAGCAATTGTATTTCGTTATTGATCTCATGTCATATATTTTTACAGAATTTTTTTGTAGCGTTTATATTTCCAATTAATTTAAATCCGCAATATACAAAAAAAAATATTAAAATGAAATTTAATAATTAAAACTAATTTATTNTGCGTCTCCAATCTTTGCCACTAGAACGAAAACCTTGCAAGCATTTTCTCCTAATGGGACAAAGTGTACTCTATCCTCTGGATTTGTGGAAACTAGACGACCTTCAGCCACAGTCTTACCTGAGTTTAAGCAATCCAACAAGAGGCACTTCTTCTCTGGACTTGATTTTGCTGTGTCCAAGCTGTTACTAACACTCTATGACCCAAAGTGGCAAATAAAAGATAAGACCGGAGTTAATAACAACCACAACACATCTATTGAATGTTCCAAAAGCTTACCCGAGGTGAAGAGGATAATGGTGACACTCTAAAAGGTGACTGATTAATGATATCAATCTTCTGAATTGGCCAAGCGATACTGAGATGAAGTGCATCAGCAACTGTTGTCATCTCAGGACTTGGTCTCCACAGAAAAGCATCCTTCTTAATGACCTTTTCAATCTTTACAATGGCAGCATTGGGTCCAAGGGGAATATTGTTGACCAATTGCTTTGGATCA
>CAKOAT010819599.1:369904-385586 GCA_932364175.1 Eruca vesicaria subsp. sativa | reverse complement strand
TGTTTTGCTATCAAAAAGTAACCGCGAAAAACATTTAGCTAAAAAAATAAGCCGCGTATCAAATTTTAATTTCCGCCTAAATTAAAGATAGCGTTTCATTAAAAAAAACGCTATGGAAAAAAACGCGTGTCGTAAACCATAGCAAAAACACAAAAAACGCTATACTGGTGTGCTACGAATAATCGATATTCTTGTAGTGATTAACAAATTATCTAAACTAACGATCAAATAAATAAGTCTAATGACTGGATGGTCGCACTTGACAGTGTCGATCGATTATTCGATAGAAACATCGACGGATACACTAAATTCATTATCGATCGATTTCTGTTAGGAAGATTGATCGATGAGTCCAGTCAAGCAATACACAGGAGTTAACATAAACTTACTAAATATTTCTAAATCAAATCTTATCAATTATACTTCTAAAAAATCTTAACTTAATAGGGATGTGTTCATGACTATCAGAATCACTTAAATATCTCTAATCTAACCTAAATAATATGGGATTCAATGTTTCTAGTTAGCTATTCTAGAATCATGAGCAATTAAAACATTATATTAATGAGTCTCACAGCTAGCAATCATATAGTTGGGGCTAATCTCTCTCACTTATTTAAACCCTAAATCTAATGACTAAACTACTCAGACATAGCTAAACAATTCATAACACAAATAGATAAATAAAATTGTATATTATAAATAAATAGATAGGTAGAAAACACTGGAGTTCCAATCTCAAAATCTCTCTGATGATCTTCTCTCCAAACTATAAAACCCTAAAACCTTGATGTGAAAACAATACAATAAAACTCTCCCTTTTGCCTATGACACTTTGGCAGAGTATATAAACTTAGGTTAAAACTCGTCACGGGTAAAATCATCATTTGGTAATGATTGGGCTTCAAGTCAACTTGTCTCTCGAATTGGCTTATGGATCTTGATAACCGATCGATTATGCAGTATGCATGTCGATCGATCTAGGTCCCTCTATGTCGACCTCGTGATCGAGTCTGAATCGAATGCTTCTTCCAGTTCTCTCCAAAATGGTCCAAAAACATCACTTTCTTCGAAAATACTCCTGAACTCATAAATATGCTTAAAAGCTTATATAGTATAGTAAATAGTAGTAAAAACACTAATATACCATGCCTAAAAACATGTCAAAATCATGGTATATCAACTCCCCCAGACTTACCGTTTTGCTTGTCCTCAAGCAAAACAAACAGGTAGTCTCTCTGAAAGAGGTTTGAAAAGAATAGGGACTCACTGATATAAAAACTGAGAAATCATAACCTCTATAATATTGCAATCCACAGCTAAGACATTCTATTCACAAAAGTTCATTATGCAATATCCTAGCTTAGCAACCAGATTCATCTAACCAACAACTTAGCAAATACTATCTGACATTCCCCTCAACTAACGTCATTTCTTTGCATAAAATAAAAGTGTAGGCTTTACCTTGGGAGTATCGATCACATGATGCAAGGAAACTCAAACAAGTATCTAGATCTGTAGGTAAAAGTTAGTTCCTATCTTTTCTCTCTTCTAAGTTCTCTCTTGAGTCAAAATCTATTTGAAAGGCAAGATTATTGATCAAGATTGGACAGGCTTCCATGAAACAAGCGTTAATGGTTGTAGCCACTAAGTCCTGATCACTTCTTTTTGACCTATATCCAAGAATTCATATGAAGTGAGCCTTAATGGTTATAGCCACCAAGTCTCATTTGAATTCTTTATTGGAATCATAATTGAAGCAAGCCTTAATGGTTTTAGCCACCAAGTCCTGTTATGATTCCTCCTAACTAAAAACCTAATAATCTTAGTACTATTTTCGGATTTTTTTTTTTGATAAAACTACTAAACTATCTAGGGTCGAAAATAGAGAGAGAAAATGCAATAAATCTACACAAGGCTTTACCTCCCAGACTTGTTTGAAGAATCTGATACCATGTATGCCAAGCCCCAAGACAAGCAGTTGTGTCAGGTTTAGTGTTGGAGGTAGTTTTGGTTCCTTCAAACAATCTAAGCAAGTGTGGATATCTGATTGGTTGATCCACTTTAGCATCTTTAGTACTATATGTAATCATAAAGTCTAGAATGGTGCGAAAAAGTGGTTAGATAACAAGTATAAATTAAATACGATCATTATCCCTTTTCTTGAGCTTAATAAAAGATAGTTTTGAAAACAAAATTTTATAAGAATCAAAGCAAATAAAACATCAGTAAACCTCCCCCCAGACTTAAATTACACTGTCCTAGTGTAAAGAAAATCGGAGTTGTGGCGAAAGAAAAGAAATCATAAATAATGAATGTAACAAGGAAGAAAAAAATGGACCTGACCGAACTGAATAATCGATCGATGTGAGTAGAAGAGCATCGATCATTACAGGTGAGTGTCTGTCGATCGATATCGACTGTTGTGCGTCGGTCAACGAGTGGTCATTTTTTTCTCCTTGAATCTTTTTTTATAGAAAAACCTGCAAAAATTTCAAAACGAAAAAGAATCAGTAAATGAAAAGAAAATCAAATGAAAAATTACCTAACAGTGGGTTGCTTCCCGCTCAGTGCTTGTTATAGTCATTTAACTTGATTGTTGCACTGGTTGAGCTATGGTGTAGAAAAGGAGCTACTTTTTGGAAAACAAGTATCCACAACTTCTTTGTTAATGCTGAACCAAGTAGCCATGAAACTTCTTGTGGCTTCGGCACTTCTGGCCCATCTTGCATCCATCTTGGTAACTGTGTTTGCAATGTTCTGAAGTCTTTCTTGAAGACTCTCAATGCTGTTGCTGTTCCATTGAACTTTATCATATAAATGGTATGTCATCTCTCCTAACAGCTGATTTCCTTCTAGGACGGATTTTGAATCGATCGCCATAAAAATTGTACTATCGATCGCTCCTAGTGAAGCATCATCGATCGACGGGTCTTTGTTGATGTCGATCGGTTGTGTAAAATTAGGTCGTCAGGCGAGTCATTTCTGAATTGTTCTTAATTCCTTTTTCAACCAATCTGTTCCCGAACGTAGTGCGGTGATGTTATTGTTGAAAGGGAAGAAGATGTCATCACATCTCTTGTCAAACCTATCATCAGTCATGTTCAGAGTGTTGTAGATCTTCTCAACAACCTGGTCAACCTCTGCTTTGGTACTGAAATCTTGCTCTGGTAGTTTTCCGACATCGATCAATTTCCTAGTGTGGCTATCGATCGATTTAGGTTTCATGTGTCTCTCATGGAAGATTTCATCCAAATCTTACTGTAGAAAATCAATCCTCATGCTTAACCAATTGATGTTGTTGGTGAGGTGGTGATCTATCGCGTCAATCATGGTATCCCATGTAGCTTTCTGATCTATCGTTGGTTCGTTCTTTGATGATCCGTTGCTAGCACTGATTGATGCGTCCTTCGTGACATCAATCGATTGCAAACGCTGTGTCTTTAGTCTAGCTAGTTCTGGTTCCATCTCTTTCACTCTTATTGTCAATCTTGTAATGCCTCCTTTTAAAACTACGTATGTTGTGTTCTGATTGTTGGTGAGCTTAGTCATTGCTTCCTCTTGCCAATTACTCATAAAACCAATCATCTCGTTTATCTCATCTTTGGTGTAGAGTTCTAACTCCCAAACTGCATCGCGAGTTTTGTTGAGATCGACCGATGTGCGTGTCTCCTTGTCGATCGCTAGAGAAGTGCACTGGACGATCGATGGTGGTTCTTCTGTGTCAATCGATTGCTACATTACGTTAAGTTGTTGCTGAAAGAGATTTTCTTGTCCATTGTACATCTGAAGAATGTCTGCTATGTCTTCTTTGGACACGTGTAGAATCCTTCCACCCAATGCTAGTGCATTACCTTCTGGATCCCTAATAACACCAAATTCATCTGGTTTTAGAAAATCATCAATAAAATATTGTTTAGTGTAAGTAATAGTTGGAGGGTTAGAATCGATCGATTTGATGTTGGTCGTGTCGATCGATGGTTGACGAGAGGTGGTGATCTTTGGCTGGTTGAATGTTGCATTAGTTTCTTTGCCATGGTGATCTCTGTAGTTCGAGCCTCTCTTGCTGTGTCTCCCAAAGGTATTAGGTGCTTGCATCTTGACTGCTTCTATTGTGTGAGACGTCTTCATGGATACAAGTCTTCTTTTATACCCATTGGATGCCCTAGTAAAATTTGGAAAGTTTCCAATTTTCCTGATTTCGGTGGTATTGTGATCGATCGATGTTGATGGGTGTTGATCGATCGATTGTTGAGTCCGATTTGGCTGCTTCGGCTTGGTGTTGATCGATTCTGGTTAAACCGTGTCGATCGATGTTGCGTGCTTCGTCTTTTTGATGGGTTGTAGGAGTCTCTCTTCTGTGAGAATGGCATGAATTTCTCTGGCATACTCCTCATCATAATCCTCATCATGTTCTTCTTTGTGATCTTCCGAATCTGATATGAACGCTGTATCTATGGCGAAGCTCTCATGGAAACCGCTGTCTGCCCAACTGCCTATAGAGTAATCATCTTGCTTGTTGCTTACAGCTTGTAAAGCAAAATTCGGATAGCAATGATTTGGTAGGGTTTCATGTTTAGGCTGGCTGTCGATCGATGCGTCGTATGTGGAATCGGTCGCTGGCTGGTCAAAGGAATTGATCGATGATGATGATAGTGTACCGATCGATCTGGAATAGTCAGTTTCATACTCAGCTTCACATTTGCAAGGTGCAATCAATCTAGCCTTTCCAGTCTCCAATGAATTTACATGTTTCTTAAAAACACGAACTGTGTCATAAAAAAAATATGGATGAATCAAAGTAAGACAAACCTGTTAGTGTTCATGTCATAAACTGCTCCAACTGTGGCCATGAAAGCTCTTCCCAGGAGGAGTGAAGAATTCCAGTTTAACTTGATATCCAAGACATGAAAATGCACAGGAACTAGTGCATTACAAACCTGCACCTCTAGGTCCCTGATTATACCTCCTGAATTCCTCTCACAACAGTCTACAAAAGTGAATGATTCCTTTGAAGGTTTTACCTTCAAACCCAAACTGTCTGCCATGACTTTAGGTAGGATGCTGACTGATGATCTTGTGTCACATAGCGCATGTGGAAACTTAATACCCTTAACAGAACATGGTATTGCAAACTTCCAAGGATCACTCTTCTTCTTCAATGTAGTCATTTGTCTCATTCTTTCCCTAACATGATGAAACATTTTCCTAATATCTTCTGCAGACTTCATAGTCTCTCTGAAAAAACATCCACAGTCTGTGGGTATAATAAACCTCATCAAAAGATTTCTCTAGTGGGATTCTGAGAACTCTCTTATTGAAACCATCTATCTCCTTATCAGTCGGTTCTCTCTTGAGATGCTTAGGAATCCTTTCTTTCCTCCTCCTCAGGGTCTTCTCAGTAGTGGTTCTATCAATGTCCATCGGCTCTGGTGTGGGGCTGGGTGGGTTTGTTGATGGCTGTATCGGCACTCGACATGTGAAAGTGTCGGATCGATCGATTGGAATAGGATCGTGTCGATCGTTGACAAGTGTTGTGTGTCGATCGATGGTGAAGTAGGAAGGGATGGGTGGATTCGGATGTTTCTCTGCAAACTCCGCGTGGGTCATGATCCGGATGGTATTGCATGTTTCAGACGATTCAGCAGGCGTCGATCGATTGTAATGGTAACATGTCGATCGATATCTCTCGAACTCGGTTGATCGATATGGATGTGAATACATTGATCGATTCAGAAATGAAACTTCGAGATCGTGATAATATCTAGAAAAAAATGCTACAGTTCATAAAATGAAGTTCAATTAACCAACAATAGATAAGACAGAGTGACACAAAATCAGCTGTCCTAAGGGAAAAAAAAAGAGTGACACAAAATCATAAAGAGGTTGAGCTGTGAAATTGATAATTGCGTTTACACAAACACCAATTAATATATTATATAAATAATGCCACAATCAAATAGTATGTCATTGTAACACTTTAGGATAAAATCCACCAAAAACTAAAGATTTGTAACACTAACAATATACAAACTTTCCTTATCTAAGCAAATAAGAAGATGGGTGATGGGTAACAAACTAAAATCCTAGAAATATAAACAAAGATGATCTCAAATGCAATCAAGTAATAAGTACAAGAACTAAATTTTCAATCAAATGATAATGATGAATCCATAGGCAAAGATAATCGATATAAGGTCATCAAGGTTCAATCTAGGATGCTTTAAACAAAATAATTAATAAGTCTACAGATTCAAATAGACTAATCCACTGTAGTGACAATAATACCTATGCTAATCATGTATTAAAAATTAACTATCATTGGTCTAGCACAATCAAGCATGCATAAATCACAAGTCTACTAACCATTGAACATCGCTAACATCAATTGTCATTGGCTAGACATGTAAAAGAAAACATTAGGTTGGTTCAAGCATTTCATCGAACACCTTCCGAGCATGAAATTACTTAAGTTCTAAATCAACTTAATCAAGGTAAATTCAGCATTAACCATTAAGAGCACCTAATAAGCATAGAACAATGTTAATTTATCAAGAGACATCATAAATATCCACTTAATCCTCCTAATCTTCTTAACCCATGAGTCACAAAGTGATTACTCACTAATCACTATGAGAAACCTTAAACTCTTATGAGATTCAAGGCTAGTCATGTTAATGAGCAAGAGAAATAACATATAAGATGAAATAATTCCTTAAAATGATAAAAAGGTTCAAGCTTTTACAATATTAGATAAGTCTTGAGATAAGACCATGTTCTAGGTCTAAAACTATTGATAGAAGATTAAAACTCGAACCAGGTCAACCCAAAAATGTGGGTTTGACCCCATAAATACATGGGTAAGTTGGTCTTGGTGTTGACCGCGGACAAAGCTAGGCCGGGGGAAAGGTCGAGAAGATGGGAGCACACTTGTCAAAATCTGCGGACCGTGTTAAGCCACGGGAGTTGTCTGTGGAAATTGTCTCATCCAGACCACGGACCGTCATCGTCCGTGCTGCTTGCCCACGGGATGGTCCATCTTGGCTGGCCTCTTGGGAAAGAATCTGCGGACTGCACCCGTATGCGCCTCACATCCGCGGCCGACCACATTTCTTGGTCTTTACCATTTCATTTGCGCAAATCTCAATATTTACTTCTTTTGATCCAAGATGACTCTTAACACCTCCAAAAACTCTATAAGGGTACTCCAACACCTAATGAGGACATATGCATGGAAATGCAACCTATTGATGTCTAAATGGAGCTAAATTATCAATATATTCATTAAATAATTGTTAAAATATGAGTTATCAACTCTCCCAAACTTATCATTTATTGGTCCTAAGTAAATTTCGAAGACCAAAGGAGAAGATGCTTTAAAAACGGGAGCTTATACTTGCAAAGCTTCCTAGCTTTCAACATGATATCCTAAGAGAACCATAGCAAATAGCATGAACAATCTTCCGTATTACACTTTAGCTTCTCAAGGCCTATCTCAACTCTAATGTCTTTACACATGTCAATTACTCATCAATCAACAAGTCTTCAACCAACACTCACATTTATTACACAAACATATAAGGTAGAGTCTTATAAATGGGGACTTGATCTCAATCATTTGGTTTGGTAAGTGAAAACGTTTCATGTGATGAAGAAGTAAAGGATTCAAATGCATTTTTTGATGGTGACTCACACTCAAAATTACGAGCAAGGACATTATGCAAATTCTACCTAATAAATATAACAATTCATGCATACAAGGAAGGATTCTTATTGTTCTACCCTTTCCTAAATGCATTCAAACTCTACCCTTCTTTCTTGATGTAAATATTTTCCTCTTTCATCCCAAAACCCAAAGATCGCACTCTTCTCACTCATCCAGTTAAGTCTTCTTTATCTTCATTGTAACCAATTAGGGATTTTCTATTTCTCAACACTTAACTCTTTATTTTCTTTCTTTTTCCCCACTATTTTCATGTTTTTTTTAATCTTTTGTTTTACTCTTTAGGGATTTCTATTTAATATTTAGAGTTTTTCCTTAAACTTTTTTTATTTCTTTATCCCTAGTGATTTTCTTCTTTAAACACTCTCTTGTTTCATTCTTTTGACTACTTTATTCTCAATCCTAAAGATCAAAAGCTTTCAAACTCAACAACCCACTCTCTTTTTGTAACTCAAATAAGATCCTATAAGCTAGCCAAAAATGAGAACCAACCATTATCGCTCTCAATACTCTCAATATTTTGCAAATGAAAAACTATCAATAAGAGGCCTCACTCAAGCAAATCAATCATGGTCTCAAAGAATGTTAAGGGTTAATGGGTATGGGAATGGCATATGGGTTAACAAGAGGATTATGAATGTAATAAAATAAACCCAAATGTATATGAGATCCATGACTAAGTATACAAGTGCCCACATGCAAAAGAAATTAAGTTCATTAAGCCTTATTTCATTTTGGAGTTGGTTTGAATAACAAAGTATATCAAGCTCACAACAAGTTTCAAATAGAGTTTTCAAGACTCAAAACATACAAGATGTTCAAGAGATGATTAAGCTACTTGATATGTTTAGCCAGGATATCATGTTGAATTCTAGACATGTGTTGTTTACAAGGTGATTCATTAATTATCGCTGTTGGGGTCAAAATCGGTACGTCAGAATCAATAGCCAAAATTCCCCGCAAAAATACAAAAGGAATAGTTTTATAAAACCCGAGGAGTCGTTTTATAAAACTCGAAGATCGTTTTATAAAAATCGAGAATCATTTTATAAAACTCAAGAATCATTTTACAAAACTCGAGAAGTCGTTTTATAAAACTCGAAGATCGTTTTATAAAACTCGAGAAGTCGTTTTATAAAACTCGAAGATCGTGTTATAAAACTCGAGAATCATTTTATAAAACTCGAAGATCGTTTTATAAAACTCGGGAAGTCGTTTTCTAAAACTCGAAGATCGTTTTATAAAACTCGAGAAGTCGTTTTATAAAACTCGAAGATCGTGTTATAAAACTCGAGAATCATTTTATAAAACTCGAAGATCGTTTTATAAAACTCGACGAATCATTTTATAAAACTCGAGAATCGTTTTATAAAACTCGAGAATCATTTTATAAAACTCGAGAATTGTTTTATAAAACTCGAACAATCATTTTATAAAAACTCGAAGAATCGTTTTATAAAACTCGAGAATCATTTTATAAAACTCGAGAATCGTTTTATAAAACTCGAAGATCGTTTTATAAAAACTCGAAGATCGTTTTATAAAAGATCGTTTTATAAAACTCGAAGATCGCAAAAAACCGAAACCGCCGCAAAACGCGAACTAGTCATGACTAGTTCGCCTGCAGGCGAACTAGAAGGTCCCCGACTAGTTCGCCTGCTGGCGAACTAAGCCAAGCTGGCTTAGTTCGCAACCAGGCGAACTAGAGATTTCCCGGACGGTTCTTCAAACCGGCGAGCTGGATCGGACCGGCTCGATTCTCCGTACATTGAACCGACCATCCCGAGCCTTGATCTCCAGCATCCCTGATTCGAAACTTACATCATTCAACACGGTTGCATTCTTAACCACCGCCGAAATGTCTCTCGTTTCGTCTCGATCCGACTTATGGTTCGAGTTTTACGATAAAAACCGTAAAACTCCGTTTTCTCGAAAAGAACTCGAAGAAATCGTATAAAACGGTAACGGTTAAACAAGACACCGAACATCGCCTAAACTATACAATTTATCCGAGATTTTTCGTTAAAATCGTAAAAACGTATTTTTAATAAAAACGTCGAGTAAATCGTAAAAAAACGCGTTTTTAATAAAAATGTCGAGTAAATCGTAAAAGACGGAAACAATCAACCGAGAAACAAACATTACGATTAACTCGAGGAATTTACTAAAGATGGCATCGAATCAGGAAACGATTCCGTACAAGGTCGAGAAACGGATTTATCGCAAAACGGCCCGGAAGGTCCTAAAACGCGATAAAAGGAAGATAAATGTCAAGTTTGAAGACAAAAGGCAAGTTTGGAGACAAATAGAAGATTTCCGCGGAAGAAAAGGAAGGATCCAGAGAAATGGAAAATTCCCGATAAACTCAACTTCGGGCAAAATGGAAAGACTAAAACTGCCTAAGAGGGAGTATATAAGCAAGAGGCATGGGGCAGAAGCTGACACACGATTTTCAGAGCTCTCACCACCAAAAACTAGCATTTAGGAATATTTCCGTTTTCTGTTAGCGAGCTGCGTCTCAACTAGGGTTTTTGTTCTTAGACTTCTAAGGATTTCGCCGACGGCTCATACAGCTAAGGCTACTCTCGTTTTAACAGTTCTCACGAAGATTCGGAATAAGAACCTCTTTGCTCTCAATTTCGTTTATTCTCTTTGTAATTTTAAGTTCATCGTTTCTTAATCTTCGTTGTGCGGTTCTGCTGATAGCCGGTTCCTCTGGAAATTTAGTGTTTTCCCGAAGTTTCCTTATTTACGATTTATTGACAGTAGGTGGATTTCGGTTCCCACAGTTTGGCGCTAGAAAGAGGGGGGGTCGGATCTATCTTACACCGAAGCCGCAACATGTCCAACGAAGAAACGATGACTGGTGACAACCAAACTCGCAACGAACGCGACAACGTTGAAACACCACCACCACAAGATGCGTCCGTGGCCAACGCTACAAACGCCAACGCCGAGACCATCGAAAAGATGCTTTCCGAGTTTAAAAAAAATCGGAAGAGCAGGAAAATCTCATCGGTTCGCTCGCAAAACGGGTTGAAACCCTAACCGCGAAAACCCGAGCAATTCGCACCCGCAGAACTACTAAGATCCACGGAAGGAGGCTCGATTTCGGCGCTCCTACGGATCGTCCCAGAACCGAGCAGGGTAATTTACCGAAAAAGGATTCCGAAAAAGATAACCCTGACGCGAAGCTAAGCGAATCGGAGAAACCTCCTACTCACGAACAGGAGACCGAGGGCGACGGCATCGAAAGGGTTAACTTGGAGACAAGCGACCAAGCCGATTCATCGGACGAAGACGCTGACGTCCATCCTAGGAGAAGAAAAACTCGAAGTCCTATACTGGAGTCTTCTCCCGAACGTTCTCTTACTGGAGACAAGGAGGAACTCGACTTTGCGCGATACGCAAAAAACTGCCGATGAGCGATCTCCGGTTACTCGCAGCAAACGCCGACAAGGTCGAAAAACTGCTGGCAATCTGACCGAGATTCGCTATCTCCGCGAATACATCACTAAAACGGTCGCAGTGGTAAAAGTGGTGAAATCTCGGATTCATCACGCTACTAGCGCCGCACCCGAAATCGATCGGTTACTATACGAGTCTCGGAAAACGCCCTTCACGGCCTGCATCACCGAGATCAAACTGCCTGATCCCAGAAAAATTAAGGTGCCGACTTACGACGGGACGTCTGATCCCAAAGCACACCTACAGGCATTCCAGATCACCATGGGACGAGCCAAGCTCAAGGACCACGAAAAGGACGCAGGCTACTGCCGCCTCTTTGTCGAAAACCTAGAAGGAGCAGCGCTCGAATGGTTCGCCAAACTTAGGCGAAATTCGATCTGAAGTTTCCGTCGACTGGCTTCGGAATTCCTGAAGCAATACTCGATGTTCATTAACCCAGAAACCTCCGACGCCGACCTCTGGAGCTTGGTGCAGAAGGAGGACGAATCTCTCCGCGATTTCATGAGTAGGTTCAAACTCGTCATGGCTAGGGTTAGCTGAATTTGCGATAAAGCCGCCATCGACGCTCAGAAAGTCGCTTTGGTACAAATCAAAATTCCGAAAGTGGATAACTCTCGAAAAGCCGCGGACGATCCAGGACGCGCTCCATAAGGCTACTGATTACATAACCATCGAAGAGGAGACAAAAATCCTGTCCGAAAAGCATAAGCCGTCGAAAACGTCCGCAAAGGATAACGCGTCCGAGCAGAATCAGAAAAAGAGGAATTCTCGTAACGACAAATTCGTCCATCACGAGGGACAGGATCTCAAAAGGGTGCATAACTACGCCATCAACTCTGGATCTCCAGCCCTTTTTCTATGTGTTGGTGTTCTATATGAGAGCAAGGGCGAACCACGGGTAACACGTGGAAGAGAAATTCGAATTACGATGAGAATTATTTCTGCGACCTCCACCAAACCCGTGGGCATTCCACCATGAACTGCAAAGTTCTCGGCGCCAGACTTGCCGGAAAATTGGTCGCGGGAGAACTTTCCGAGATATCCAGTGTCAAGGATCTCATCCGCGATTCGGATCGCCTTCCGAAGAACGACAGGAACGCGCGAGCGGAAACTCCGCCTTAGGGAAACCAGTCAGGCGAAAAAACACGGACGAAGGACAGACGAGAAGGGTAACGACGCTAACCGCCGAAAAATCAACATGATTATCGGTGAATCGCAATATTATAACGACACCGTCTCGTCTATCAAATCCTACCAACGAAAAGCCGAAACCGGCTCGAGTTGGAAGGTGCCGACGGATGACTCTCCGAAAGGGGTGATCTCATTCGACGACGCTGAAACCGGTGGAATCGACCAACCTCACGCCGATCCCCTTGTCATCGACTTAGTGATAAGCGATTTAGAAGTTGCTCGAATCTTGGTCGATACCGGAAGTACTGTCAACGTGATCTTCCGCAACACGGGGAATTAACCTCTCGGAAGTCGAGCCAATTCCAAAACCGTTGACCAGTTTCTCCGGCGAGACGTCCATGACCCTAGGATCAATCCGACTACCGGTCTCAGCGAAAGAAGTGATGAAAATCGTTAACTTCGCGGTAGTCAATTTTCCAGCTATCTACAACGTGATCATGGGAACGCCTTGGATAAATTCCATGAAGGCGGTTATGTCAACATACCACTAGGGCATCAAATTCCTAACACCTACGGGAGTCGCAGCAATTTGGGGATGTCAAAGACAATCGCGATCCTGCTTCCTGGACGAACATAAGCTGAGGAAATTGGCGGTAGCAATCATTAAACCAAAACGGGCAAAGGTCACGCCAGCGCCCGCAGAAGACGACCCAATATAAGCAACGGTCGAGAAACCAAAAGTTCCCGCACCCATCGCTTCTACCCGGCCGGAGGAGACAATCCCGGACAAAGACATTGATCCTGCAACTGAAGCGATCGAGAAGTCTGCGACAGCCGAGTAAGCACACTCGCGCATAAAATCAAAACTACGAGATGGCTTGATTTCCGAAAGGAATACGTAGGCAGCTCCCCTAAAGACGAGTTCAGCTATCCTCCCTTCCAAAACCGGGGGGGGGGGAGTGGGTGAGTATACGAGTATTTAAAACTTTCGCTTTGTAATCGGAAAATTTTCGAAATTTTTAATAAAGACAAAGTTAGAATATCTCCGCTACTATCGAAAACGCAAAAAAGAATTCCAAACATCCGAAAAATCGCTTCCGCAGAAACAACTACTTAATCGTTTTTATAAAACTTGCATATCAAAATATTTTCGGAAAGAACTGGCGAGACATCGCCTAAATTCTCAAGAAAAATATTCCCCCAAGTCAGTCCGCGACTATAAAAACACGAACGCTCGGCGATTGGCCCCCTCGAGCACGCTAGCCGTCCTAAACAAACGCATCGACCTATCGGTCCGCATACATCCGACTAGGATAAAATAGCGCGCTATAAAAGAAATCCAAATTTTTGGTCAGCACTTCCAGGCATCTTAGAAATTGTTCCCGGTGAGATGCTCGATTTCAACCATACGAATCGTATAAGCCGAGAACCTATCGCGGATTCTAAATCGGTATGGAATCAGGTTAAAATCGCAACAGGCAAAACGAAAGCCGATTAGTCATCGCATAGCCTCAACTCGAAAGTAAACCTAGATCTTGCCCTAAACCCAGCACACTGGTCGCTAACGTCTCAAGGCATGAATCGAGATCCTAAAGGCATGTCTCTTCGCCCACGTCTAAAAACTCGCGAAAATCGAAACATTCCAAGTTAAACGAATCGGATGATTTACACCAAAGAGTTAGATGCGAGATGACAACTCGTATTCTTCCCTCTACATCAAAAAACAAAACACGAATTTCATACTAAGAAAATATTTTCTTATTAGAAAGCCTTTAAGTACACACCGCCCAGCGGTAGGGATTCAAAGACACCAACGGCTAGTCCCGGAAAAACAACAACGAAATCATAAAAGCAATAACATCACACACTAAAGTCATCAAACGTGGACTGGTCGACTTCACCCTCCGCGTCCGAATTCCCAGGTCCGATCTCGATCGAATCCGGCGACGCCACAATGGGGCTCCACTGATCCCACATGCGCTTCCCGGGATTGACGGACTCGTTCTTCTTCTTCTCTCTCTTAGCCAGGCGCGCTTCCTGCTTCGCAATCTCAACCTCATACAAATAGTCCGGTTTTTGGGTAAGATGCACACCCCGGCTACGCCTCGGCACTCGCGGAAATCGCCATTCGCCCTTTGCGCATCTTCAAATTCCGCATAAAGAGGTACGAACCGCTCACGGCGAGCCATGAACTCCGCAGCAACCTCTCTTTTTCCCGCTCTACGAGCGCGGCAAACCATCACGTCGGAAAGCTCTAAGCTTCCACGAGATTCCGCTTCATACTCCTCTCTCACACGAGCAGCTTCCCTTACGGCTAAATCCTGGGCGCGAGAGAAACTGGCATCGATCTCCTCACTGATACGAACAGCCTCCGCCTCCGCCGCTGCAGCCCTTGATTCGGACCTGCGAAGTTCCGCGCTGTTCACGCTCACCGCTTCGCTCATAACGCGAAGACCCTGCAAAACGGAAAATCATCCTTTATAAAAAACAAAAAAACGATATATATACATAGTGACAAAAGAATAGACAAACCTTGTTAAAAAGCCTCGACGCCTTTGCAAACGGTGTGTCAGCCGGCCCTCGGGTTGACGTCTCGGTCGGGTCAAATTCGGAGGCCGAAAAGTCAATAAGATCTTCGATATTGATATCGTCGTCGAACGCTTGACCGCGACCGATCGGAACTTCTCTGTCCTGCGGAGATCTAGATCTCTCCCTCTCCTCCGCATCATCACCCGCCTCGAATTCAGTATGACTGTCACGAGAAAAACCAGATGAATAATAGGCAACGGCGCGAGGAACCCTTTTCGGAGAAAAGTATCCCCAATGAAGTGGGCCACCACGAAGAAGATTCATGACCTCTGGGAAATCCTCGAGCAGCGGCCTGTGGAGGGTAGGCACTGCAAAACAAGCGAAAAGAGTTAAAATCTATTCATATACGGATATTGAGATCGCGTCGATAAAATACCAGTTGTCACCCACGCGGTCCTGAACAAAGGAATACAGCCCTCTTCCACAGATGCGCTATCGATTTTGACATAGAAGAATCGCTCGATCCAACCATGCTCATTCGAGGCAAGCCCACCGATGACCGTCATGTCCCGCCGAGGGGCTAAGTAAAAGCTGTCCCCTCTTCCCTTGAATGTCAACATAGTCGAAAGATAGTTGTGGGAGTCGATTTCACCCTACTGTCAAATAAATCGTAAATAAGGAAACTTCGGGAAAAACCCTAAGTTTCCAGAGGAACCGGCTATCTGCGAGAACCGCACAACAAAGATTAAGATGACTAAAATACTTAGAATAAAAACGAAAATAAGAGAGATTTGAAAGCAAGAAGGTTCTTATTCCGAATCTGCGTTGAAC
>CAKOAT010819599.1:339481-369021 GCA_932364175.1 Eruca vesicaria subsp. sativa | reverse complement strand
TCGAGTTTTTATAAAATGATCTCTCGAGTTTTATAAAACGATCTTCGAGTTTTATAAAACGATCTTCGAGTTTTTATAAAACGATCTCTCGAGTTTTATAAAACGATCTCTCGAGTTTTATAAAACGATCTCTCGAGTTTTATAAAACGATCTCTCGAGTTTTATAAAACGATCTTCGAGTTTTTATAAAATGATCTCTTTAGTTTTATAAAACGATCTCTCGAGTTTTATAAAACGATCTTCGAGTTTTTATAAAATGATCTCTCGAGTTTTATAAAACGATCTCTCGAGTTTTATAAAACGATCTCTCGAGTTTTTATAAAACGATCTTCGAGTTTTTATAAAACGATCTTCGAGTTTTTATAAAACGATCCAGGAGTTTTATAAAACGATCTCTTGAGTTTTATAGAATGATTCTCGAGATTCATAAAACTGTTGCGTTTACGTGTTGATTCCGTCGTACCGATTTTGACCCCAACAATAGTCCGCATCAAGGGACATCCCATGCTCATAGCCTAACACCAAAATCCCGACAAGGTGTTGTAATCCACCAGGACGTAGTTGGCCGAACGGTACACCAAACCTATCCAAGAACTCGACAATGGCTCGAGGAATAGGGAACCATAGCTGACAGTTCAACAGAAAGGCTTCGTAGCATGAAAAATAACCCGGGGGCGGATTCTCGACATCCTGGCCTGGGACGGGAAGGCAAAACTGGACTGACTCAGGGATTTCACGGAGATTCCTCATATCTCTGAGGGAATCGGCAGTGCTCGCACTAGGACCAACTGCCCTCCTCCGAGGTTTATCCTTCTTCGGAACCCAAAAACTCGAAGGCGGCACCTTCGCAGCCTTCACAGCTAAACAGTATTCCGAAAACTTCTCCTCGGTCGTGAAAAAACGTTAAAAGATCGGTCTGAGAAGAGGACAATCGCCAGAGATATCAAGGTCGCTCGGATCAAAGATAGATGCGTGAGCATGATCTGAAACTTCCCATTCGGAAGACATGTTGGACGGTCGAAAGAAAAGGGATCCAAAGGAAGAAGTAGAAAGAAAACTTCTTGAGACTTAGGCAAGTTATGGGAAAATGAGTGAATAACTTGAGAAACTCATTCCATATACTTATAAGGAAGAATTTTACTGTTCACCCTTGGACTTTTGGCCATTAAAGTCCGCCTAATTCTACCAAACTCGCTAAACAAGCTCAATCCACTCGCAAGAACCCCACGATTCTTACAAGCTGGGGGGCTAATTGTTGGGGTCAAAATCGGTATGACGGAATCAATAGCCAAAATTCCCCGCAAAAATACAAAAGGAATAGTTTTATAAAACCTGAGGAGTCATTTTATAAAACTCGAAGATCGTTTTATAAAACTCGAGAATATTTTATAAAACTCAAGAATCGTTTTATAAAACTCGAGAAGTCGTTTTATAAAACTCGAAGATCGTTTTATAAAACTCGAGAAGTTGTTTTATAAAACTCGAAGATCGTGTTATAAAACTCGAGAATCATTTTATAAAACTCGAAGATCGTTTTATAAAACTCGAGAAGTCGTTTTATAAAACTCGAAGATCGTTTTATAAAACTCGAGAAGTCGTTTTATAAAACTCGAAGATCGTGCTATAAAACTCGAGAATCATTTTATAAAACTCGAAGATCGTTTTATAAAAACTCGAAGAATCATTTTATAAAACTCGAGAATCGTTTTATAAAACTGAAGAATCATTTTGTAAAACTCGAGAATCGTTTTATAAAACTCGAACAATCGTTTTATAAAAACTCGAAGAATCATTTTATAAAACTCGAGAATCGTTTTATAAAACTCGAGAATCATTTTATAAAACTCGAGAATCGTTTTATAAAACTCGAAGATCGTTTTATAAAAACTCGAAGAATCGTTTTATAAAAGATCGTTTTATAAAACTCGAAGATCCCAAAAAACCGAAACCGCCGCAAAACGCGAACTAGTCATGACTAGTTCGCCTGCAGGTGAACTAGAAGGTCCCCGACTAGTTCGCCTGCTGGCGAACTAAGCCAAGCTGGCATAGTTCGCCAGCAGGCGAACTAGAGATTTCCCGGACGGTTCGTCAAACCGGCGAGCTGGATCGGACCGGCTCGATTCTCCGTACGTTGAACCGACCATCCCGAGCCTTGATCTCCAGCATCCCTGATTCGAAACTTACATCATTTGACACAGTCGCATTCTGAACCACGGCCGAAATGTCTCTCGTTTCGTCTCGATCCGACTTATGGTTCGAGTTTTACGATAAAAACCGTAAATCTCCGTTTTCTCGAAAAGAACTCGAAGAAATCGTATAAAACGGTAACGGTTAAACAAGACACCGAACATCGCCTAAACTATACGATTTATCCGAGATTTTTCGTTAAAATCGTAAAAACGTATTTTTAATAAAAACATCGAGTAAATCGTAAAAAACGCGTTTTTAATACAAATGCCGAGTAAATCGTAAAAGACGAAAACAATCAACCGAGAAACAAACATTACGATTAACTCAAGAAATTTACTAAAAACGGCATCGAATCAGGAAACGATTCCGTACAAGGTCGAGAAACGGATCTATCGCAAAACGGCCCGGAAGGTCCTAAAACGCGATAAAAGCCCATCTCGTGATCTCAACAGAATCTAACCCGAAGATACTATAACGTTTTGATGGTTTACTCGCAGAAGGAAGATAAATGTCAAGTTTGAAGACAAAAGGCAAGTTTGGAGACAAATAGAAGATTTCCGCGGAAGAAAAGGAAGGATAGAGAGAAATGGAAAATTCCCGATAAACTCAGTTTCGGGAAAAATTGAAAGACTAAAACTGCCTAAGAGGGAGTATATAAGCAAGAGGGATGGGGCAGAAGCTGACACACGATTTTCAGAGCTCTCACCACCAAAAAAGTAGCATTTAGGAATATTTATGTTTTCTGTTAGCGAGCATTTTCGTTCTTAGACTTCTAGGGATTTCGCCGACGGCTCATACAGCTAAGGCTACTCTCGTTGTAACAGTTCTCACGTAGATTCGGAATAAGAACCTCTTTTCTCTCAATTTCGTTTATTCTCTTTGTAATTTTAAGTTCATCGTTTTCTTAATCTTCGTTGTGCGGTTCTGCAGATAGCTGGTTCCTCTGGAAACTTAGGGTTTTCCCGAAGTTTCCTTATTTTCGATTTATTGACAGTAGGTGGATTTCGGTTCCCACAGTCGCAATGCATATGCAATGAAAATCCTAATATGCAATCGACTCAATCCTAAAATACAAATGAGAAAAGATTCTACATGATTATTTTTTAAAAAAAAATCAAATTTTGGGAATTTTCTATGCAATAAGTATAAACAATGCAATGTATGAGATTCAATATTACAAGGAAAAAAAAGTAGAACACAAGTTGAGATAGAAGACTCTCCCCCAAACTTATTTCACACAGTCACTTGTGTGAGAGTTACCTTAAAAGAGAGATCAAAAGAGAGAAAATGAAATCTAAGTATTTACAAGGTTGAAGTATCACTTACTTGGAGATATTGGCTGAATTGGGTGGTAGAGGACCCTTGGCCTCAGACTTTTTCCACCAAAATAGACAGGCTGAAGCGGCGAGATGTGTCAAAGCTCTTTACCTAAGTAGTGAAGACCTTCTTGTCAAAGCCTGGATCACGAGGATCTTTCTCATCATAGAACCAACCTCTAAACTCACTCATTCTAATCTCCTCAAATGGTACCTTCATTGGATCATCAGCAATGAGCTTTTTGGAAGAGAGAATACCAAGATGCTTGTCAAAGGGCTTTTCTAATGGAGAATTTTCTTGTAGACCCTCTTTGGAGGCTTCTTCAGTGTAAATCACTTCATTCTCCTTAGACTCTTCACCATTTTCTTCATTCTTGGAAATAAGCTTCACATACATATGTTCCTTTGTTGAGAAATCATTCATAGCCAATGAGGTCTCTCTTGTCTTCCTTATCCATTCAACAATCAAACTATCCCCACCAAGATCTTCAAAGGACCTTCCAACCAAGCTTAGTTGTTCATCCTTTTTCCTTGTTGATTAACCCATGAATGTAATTCGTTCAACTTGCTCTTCATATCTTATCACAAGATTCTCATATATCTTGCAACCAAGGAGTGATTCAAGCTCATGTATAGAGTCTTCAGCTTCTTGTTGCAATTCACCCTTGATTCGAACATCCTCTTCAACATCATTTACCATATTCATGGTATGTTCTTCATAAGTGTTGTTGTAAAGAGGAAAGATGCTTTCTTCTTGGTCTTAAATCATGTGAGGGATTTTGTTGTTGATAGACTTCATATGTATTATAACTCCATCCAAATTTGAGCTAAGAGTCGTGGAAAGTTAATCAAATTGCCTTTCCATCTCAGCCCTTCGCTTTTCTTGATTCTCCAACAACTTCTCAAGCATGTTGGTGATGTTTTCTTCATTTGAGGTTTGAGAAGATTTAACTTCTTGATTTTCATACTTTATCTCCCAAGGTTGGTATCTCTCACCATATCTATATTGGTTTCCTTGGCCAAAGTCTCCATGTGGTTGATACTCCAATGAGGTGGTTCGTTCGTAAGTTCTTTCACAAGATGTGGAGCTTCTAGATATCATCCTTTCTTGACTCTCCAAAATAGCCTTCATTATTACTTCCAAATCAAGAGACATGATCTTCCTCTCTTATGAATGTACCTTGCAAAAGAACAATCACTTGAAAGAAATTAGTAACTAAACAAAACAAAACATAAGAAAATACAACTTAGCCTCAAAAAATTTTGAAATTGTAATGATAAATCTACTTAGTTTTCTGGCAACGACACCAAATTGATAATGCGTTTACACACACACTAATTGATCTATTGTGTAAACATTGCCACAATAGAATGGCATGTCATTGTAGCACTTTAAGATCAAATCCGCAGAGTATTAAAGATATAACACTTAGAATACGCAAACTTTCTTAACCTAAACAAATAAGAAGATAGGTGATAGGTAACAAACTAAGATCCTAGAAATATAAACAAAGGTGATCTCAAATCTAATCAAGAAATAAATACAAGAACTAAAATTTCAATCAAATGATAAGGATAGATCGATGGATAAAGATACTCAATATAAGGTGATCAAGGTTCAATCTAGGATGCTTCAAAGAAAACAAATAATAAGTCTATAGGTCTAGATTTCATTCAAAAAGACTAATCCACTATCATAACAATAATAACTATGTCAATGATGCATTAAACATCAACTGTCGTTGGCCCAACAACATTCAGCACGAAACAGTGTTGTGTTAGTGCAATTAAATTCTCAAAGATTTTTAACTCATAACACTATTTAAGTTTCATGAACTCAGTGGGTATTCTGTGTTAGCAAGTGACATCAGTTCATCATTGTTGCAGACCATAAAGACCTTTGTTGGTATAGGTTTATGTTATCTCGACGAAGGTGGTTTGGTCCGTGAATCTATAAAAATGGGTGTGGTGGTTAGTTTGATGTATTGATTACTCCTCGTGACGTCAAATACACTGAGTTCAAAAGTCCCTCCTTCTCTGAGCAGTTGTTGGAATGTGTTCAACTGGTGGACGCTAAAACATGCTTGAATCAGCGTGGACTGCATATAAATGAACACAGAAGAAATTAAGACAATCAAACGTTTCTATTCAAACAATATCTAACGATGTAACTTCGATGTAAGAATATAACAAATTCAGTGTAAACAAACATGTACCTTCTCGTCCATCAAAACCACATTAATCACATAAGTTCACCACCTTTAATTTTTTCACTTTCTTTGCTTCCCAGAAACAAAGAACTGGGTCATAACAATCTGCTTGCGTCAACCAGCCTTCAGTCAAACAGAAGCACTTGAGGATTCACCATGATTGTAGAGAAAAATCGAGTGAGAGTAGTGGATTTGCAGGCTGGGTTGGGTTCATATATATAGTGTATAATTTTGGTTACGAAAGCAGGGGAGCTGGAGGGATGAGAAAGCGGTGGATCAGTTTGCTTCAATGGCATCATTAACATCAAGTTCTTAAGCGTTTGGTAGTGGAGGTTTTTTTTTTTAATTCTACGGTAACAAATCAATCGGTGATCGTGAACTTTAGGTGACAGAGATAAAAGAAAGGTGTATTGTTGTTGATGAGTCTATTGTCCTAATTCAAATGACTCAAAAACATATTATTCCATTTCTGCATGTGATGATTCAGAAAAGTTAAAATTGGACCAAAGGGATACGAAGAACAATGAATAAAAATAAAGACTATAATATGATGATCCATAACGAAAATCTGGATGTCGTTTTTAGTAAGGGACCGTGGCATTTTCTTCCCCTTGAAATTTTTTTTTTTTTTATTGTATAAGATTGGTTTAACTAGAGAGAAGAGTGTGGATCTGGTTCAGGCTTTGCCGAAATATGAGAAATCGTAACAAAACGGAAACATAGAAAGTCGGCTCAGCGGCGCCCACAATCTTTTACCGAAACTAGTTGAAAAACACTTAAGATCGTTACTGGGAATTCGTCAAACAAATCGGAACGCTCAAATGCGTGCAAACATCTGTCAGAACAGACAGACGGTCGTGATGTACCTAATCATCACATGTGCTTTTTATCCTCACAGCGAATCCACGTGTTAGGTCTTATCTCTATAGTATTTAACCAAGCAGGACTAATAACATCAACTTTCTTTTCTGGGTTCAACTGTGATTCTCAATGCCTGGTTACCATAAAAAAATGCCTCCATGATTTTCTTTTTTGGTCAACTGTAATGCCTCCATGATTTTAAATTTGAAAAATATCCATGCGTATTGCTATTCTGCAAAACAGATTAGTTCTATGAAAAAACATGCTTACAAAATCATAACATCATTGTCACTAGTATATCATGGGCTTGATAGAATGAGCTTTAGCTTGTATACTTATGTGGAATTAGCTTTTAAAAAAATTCATGTGGGTATAAATATTTTTACTTTTGGTTGTAAGGTGGAGAAGATTTAATTGTTTCTTTGAAATTTTTCTAAAGCAAAGATATAATTTCTTTTAAGAATTTTATTTTAAGAGCAAAATATATATATATATATATATATATATATATATATATATTTTATCTTTTTTGTAAAGCATGATTTGAAAATATTTTTGTTAAAGTGGTGTAAAAATATTCTATTCTTCTTCTAAAACACTTGTTAATTATCACCTAGATACCAAATTGCATCACTTAATATTAAAATTAATAAACTATTTTATTAATCAGAAATTTTAATAGATCGGTTTAATTAGATTTTTTATTTAAAACATGTTTTGATATTAGATTATCAAATTCTAATGTTATATCTACTTGTCTGACAATAAAAAATATAATTATTTAATTATTGATAGATATATATATTCTTATGGTAACTACATAACTTAAATAGTTAAGAATTAAATGGAGTATACTATACATGTCTGATTATGAAATGACATAAAATTAGCATAGGAATACGACAAACATGCATTTAATGTTTTTTGTCAGCCATGAACAAAGTTCTTAAATATCATCGAACAAGTTTGACTTTATTTTGAACTTTGTAATCAATTTTTTTCCACACAACGAACTCAGTTCCTTAGTATAGAAAATAAAACTAATCACATGTTTTGTTCCTCAAATCCAAATTGGGAAAATCCTTAGAACAGACGAAAAAAATCATTTTGTGCAGCCAAATACCATTTTATGTCGGCCGTTGAATCGCTCACCAAACATGAACTCATGTAATAAGTCTTCTTCGTCGGCCATGAAGTATCACGGCGCGTGTCCATCCCAAGCGGCGGAGACCAAACACGAGTTTATGATGCCAAACGCCAAACGGGAACTCCGGTCACAATCCGACCACAATACCCATCAATCGAGGGCGGCTCAGACGAAGAAGAAGAAGCCTCGAACATCGTCGTTTCTGTGGAATTGGGTTTAACCACAATCGAAACATTCACGATTCCACACTTATCACCATACTCATCTCTTAATCTATAGCTCAAGAAATTCAAATGACCTTCATGTGAATACCTTCCCATGAAATCTGCCGCCGGAATCTTAGCTTCTCCGAGCTTCTTCTCACGCGCACAACGTGTTCGATAAAATACCTCAATGGAGATAAACTGTACACTCCCTTTCATCGGCATCTCCGACTTGTAGTTCCACGTTGGATTGCTTCCTCCCGAGTCGTCCAGATTCGAAGTTCGAAACTTATCGCCGATCCTTGCGACGGCGAAAGTCTTTTTCTTCTTAATTAGTCTCCGGTTAATCTTGAGCCCCTCTGCTGATCTTATGTCAATCTCAAGTGTTTTTGTCATTGTTGTATACAACAGAGGATCTATTCTGCCTAAATATATCATAGGTTATAATATATTTGTTTGTGTGGTTAGTATGCACAAATGTGTGTGTATGTACGTATTATTCTAATCATTAACCAGAAGTACCGTGGGTGTTATTTATAGAGGAGACAGCATCATAGATCTTAAATACAAACAAGGTCGACGAGGTGACAGGGGAAGTTTAGGATGAAGACGAGACGATTCTTCTCCTCTATTTCCCATTACAGGAATAATAAGGACGTGACATAATAAAAAAAAAAAAAAAAAAAAAAGAGAAGACTTTTTAAATTTATATTTCTCTCTTTCTTTTCTAAAACGAAAATCAAATTACAATAAGAAAAATTCTTATTACAATAAAGTATTTATTCGATGTTTAGGAACATATGTTAAAGAAACATAAAAATGCCTTAATCATATATAATTGGTGCGTTAATAGTGGCATAAGAATTTCTTAAATCAACTTTTGTTGCGCTCGATTCATTTACACTCTTTATTTTGTTTAAGCCTAAACAGAATATAATGGGATTTAACTTTTGCTTTGAATTGGATTCAACAATTATGTATTAGCCATAATTTTAAATTGAATCATTGGACACCACTAATTATACTTTTAAAATTAAAATAAGATGATAAAATATTTGGATATTAAATCAATAAAAATATTTAAATAAATTAAATTTAAATACTAAAAATAATAAAACATATTTAAGGTATAGAAATTTCTATATCCTAAATAAATTTAATTATTTTTAACTATAATATATTATTTGTGCAGTTATTTTTTGAAATTTCACGTTCAAAATTAAATTTCGAATATTATTTATACCTTTAATGAATAAAATATATTAATTACCCAAAAAAGAGAGGAGAATTTTCATCTTTTTGGTACCTTTAATAAATACCATATTATTGGTATCATTATTCAAAAGACAATTTCACAAATACCTTTTTCATTTAAGAGACAAAAGTCTCTAATATCTTTAATATATATTTAGTTTATATATATATATATATATATATATATATATCTAATAAATAATTATTTTAATACTGAAAGAAATAAAAAAAAATAAACATATTTATTCTTTTATAAATATATGTTGTTAAGTTCAAAATTTTTATAAATTCAAAAACAAATTAAAATAAAAGTGCAGGTTTTATCTTGGGAGTATCGATAACAAGATGCAAGGACTTTCAAACAACGATCTTAATCTGTAGATAAAAATTAGTTTCTATATTTTCTATTTTTTAAATTTCTCCTACTTCTAAGGCATGATTATTGGACATGTTTCCATGAAATAAGCTTTAATGGTGGTTGCCACCAAGTCCTGATCACTTATTTTTGACATATATCTAAGAATTCATATGAACTGAGTCTTAATGGTTGTAGCCACCAAGTCTCATTCAAATTCTTTTATTGGGATTATTATGAATCAAGCCTTAATGGTTGTAGTCACCAAATCTTGTTCTGATTTTTGTGTTTTTTAAGTCCTAGCATCCCTTTTGAAATTCAATTTTTTTTTGAAACAATTTTTATTTTTGAAACAATTTTTATTTATATGTTTAGTAGAATTTTAAAATTTATATTACAATCTCACCTCTCAAATCTAAACCCTAAGTGTTAGATTAATTTACCTTAGGATTATAAGTTTTTTCCTATTTAGAAATAAAGATAAAAAGTGACTAAAGTAAACTTAAAAAATAGAATTACAAATGTAGTATTTTAGACAATTTCTCAAAAATAAAAATGAATTTAAAATTTTTTTTATCAGATAAGTAATAAATATATTTTAAAATAAAAAATAATTCTATATATATTGTGTTATTAAATGGAAATGTAGGTTATTAAAAAATTTACAAGTTCAAAAATAGAAAATATTTAAAATATGAATCAAGTAAATTTTTTAACTTATATAATTGAAAAGAGAATATTGTGTGAGTTTTAAGATTTATTTATTAACAATGAATAAAATATACAATTTAATTTTCAAAAAATATATCATTTATGAATTTTCAAATGAAATGTCAATAATAATTTATTATTAATTTATTATTATATTATACATGTATTAATAAATAATTATAAAACTTTTAGACTCGCATATATACATGAAAATTTTAATTTAAATGTATAAATATATATTAAAATTCTGAAATAATTTTTTATATATATAACTGATCTGACTTTAAAAGTATTTGATCGAGATACAGATTTCTAAACTAAAAATAATCAGATATTTGGACTTATATGTTATTTTAATTACTCATAATTTAATCTATTAAAATAGAGTTATCTATTTAAAAAAAATCATTTTGTCATTCTTTAATAACTTTTATTATATTAAAATAATATTTGTAATTAGATATTTGAATAAAATATACTATCACATATAAAAATATTCTACTATAAAACTATTTATTTTTGAATATTTCATGTTTTAACAAAATCTTATAAAGTCTTTTAATTCTTAGATAATTATTGAATTTATAATTATTATTTAAATACTATAAATATAGATTATTTAAATTTCAAATAAAGAAACAGAAAATTATATTATTTAATTATATGATTTTTTAGTTTACAGATAATATTTGTGTTTGTAAATTAAATAAAAGAAATTTAGCTTATTTAAATTATAAATATTAAAATAAATTTTGATCAATGAGATATATATAAAAAATCTAATCCATTTTAATTACAAAACATCAAAAAATTAACAAAACGAGTTAAATAGATCAATTATTCTGTTTTGATTCTTATATTAATATATTAAAAAACTTAAAGGAAAATATTAAAATATAAATAAAGATATATTAATATGCTGTTTTATTAAATTAAATATGAATAAAAATTATAAATAATTATATATTAATAATATCGAACAAGATATATTAAGTGTATAGTATGAACACCAAATTGTAATAATATTTTTTCAATTTGTCATAAGTATTAAATATAAATAATTATAGAAATGAAATATACTAACGTGGATGTATAGATTAAAGTCTAGTTCACTTTTTCAATTTGGATGCAAATTCTCGAGAGTTGAAATTTTAAGACAATCTAAAGAAAAGAATCACAAATTGAAAAAACATATATATTAAATATAAAAAATTATTTAAACATCTACTGCAATTTTTGTCAAAGAGCAAACCCACGCTTTTTTAACATGTTTGTGGGTGGATGTTCAGTGGCTAGGCCTATAGGGTGGTAAAACACAATACTAATAAGAGTTTGTATTGCTTTGCTTTTGTCTTGGTTTCGACCGACCTTTCCGATTAGTTCAATAGGAGAGATCTAGTCCTCAACACGTCGGTAAAAAGTGACAACTCAATCACAAACATACGTTAAATATAGGGGATATATATATACGCAAGACCGGTCTAACTTTTAGAAAAAATATTTAGTATTTTATTCTAAAATACAAATTTATGTCCACATCCTACATATAATCTTTTTTATAATGTCTTACATATAACTAAAGTTTTGTATAAAATTGGAAAATCGTAATAGATTGATTCCTTTTCTTTTATCCTGGACTAGGAGCATCTCCTAGAGACTTTCAAACCTCAAATTTTGGGATTTTTGACTCTTTAATAAATTTTCAAAAAAGTATTTATTTGTCAATTTAATCTTTATTACTACAGTATATTTTATAACTATTTTTGTCTGAAGTATTCAAATATATCTTATATATACATATATATATATATATGTATATATAAAAATAAAACACCTAAAAATGCTAAAATAATACTAAAATGAAATACTAATATAAAACAATAGTACTTCAATAGAATTATTTTTTCACATAATAATTATATTACATTGAATAATATATTGAATAATATATTACAGATTCAAGAATGTTCAAGCATAAATATTGTGTTTAATTTTTTTAATGTGTAATATTATCTATCTATATAAGTTTTAGTGATTATAATTAGTTTATATTAAAATTGGGGACTAAAATATAAATAGTATAAACTTTTCAAGATAAATTTAAGATTTTTCCTTAAAGCAACTTATCTTCAAATTCTTATTTCGAGAATTCATTACCCTTAAAATGAAGTTCCTTTTTAGATGCTCTGAGCATGTATATATATGAACATATATTAAATTTACTTCCATGATCACTGATTATGACTTGATGAATATGTAATAACTTTATAAAATAATCTTAACATCACTGAGTGAACAGTTTTTTTTTAAACAAAAAGTATAAGACCAACTCTACTGAGATACCAAAATATCAAATAAGATATAATTTCATCTCTATTAGAACATTTAAAATTACATCATCTTATCAAATTTGATGTAGAATTATACTATTATATTAAATTTTGTGTAACACAATACATCATACCAAATATTAAAATAATACATTTTATTAATTTTTATTTAATTATAGATAGATTAATTAGTTTTAATTTATATTTATAAAATATCATATTATTTTGTATGTTTTATTTGTATTTTTTTACATTATTAAAGCATTATACTATTATTGTATTTATATTTAAATTAAAAAAAAATATTTAAATTAAAAAATAGTTAAATGTAACAAAATAAGATGTTGTTCATTTTAAATGTATAAAATTTAAATTCGGATAATATGTTTATAGAATAAATAAATAAGTATACAAATTAACTAAAAGAAAAAGAACATATATAAATAAACATAAAATACAATTACTAAATTTTAATAAATAATTATAAAAACTAATGTGATAAATATAATTAGTTAATTATAAAAATAATATATTAAATTATCAAAATTAAAAAAATAATAATATAAATGTTATTCTGAGGTAAAATTTGATGTGGTGATTGAAGGTAGAAAATAAAATTTAACATCAAAACACCAAATTTAGCGTAATTTCAATAACAAATTTGGTGTTATGGTTGGAGCTGTTCTTAACAACAAAAATGTTAAATATCCGACTGATCCAGCAGTGTGATCAATGCGGCGGGTTCGTTGATTGTTAATAAACTTCTTCAAACAGCTAGGAAACAAGTGTAAGACGAAAGTATTTGTATATTTCTTTTGAGAGACTTACAGTAAGGGACATAATATGATTTTATGTATCGCTGAGAGATACATAGTTAAGTTCAAACATATTATGTGAGCGGTTGTATATTCTATGATGGAATTAACTTTATTTTTTATTTAAAGAGAAATATGTTGTAACTTAATATGTGGGATAAAGTGAAGTTTTTGGACCACACCATTAAAAAAAATTTTTATCCAAAAATTGTTTTTCTAATTATTTTATTTTTTTAAATCAGTGTCTCTCTCCTCCATCTCTATTATCATTATCTTATTTTCAATCACCACCTCTATCGTCATTTTCATATTCACCAGCGTCATCTCTTCCATTGTCTACTCCACCTTTGTTACCACCTTCGTTTTAATACCACATCCGTGTGAATTTGAATCACCACCTACACTATCTATTCCACTTCTCTTACCATTTGCATATCTACCACGAGAGAGATCTATTCAACTCTTCTGTCACATCAACAACATCACTACAACTACTGACCACGAGATTCCCATCCACAACTCTTCTGACCACACCAACAACATCCATATACACATTGACCAAGTGAACCACTGTTACCTCTATTAATCCCCACCTCCACTATCTCTTCTACCTCTATTACTACTTTCGTATCCACTACCAAGAGCCCATCCACAATTATTTCAGTCACATCAATAACATCCACACAATCATTGATCACGAGATCCTCATCCACAATTCTTCCAACCACATCAACAATATCCACACACACACTAGCCAAAAGAGATACCATCACCTCCATAACTACCACGCCTCCACCGCTTCCACCATTGCCACCTCCATAACCACCACCGCCTCTCCACTATGGTATCCACTGCCATCTCCACCACGGTGTTCACCATCGCTTACATGGGACTGAGTGCCGCCGTTTATAGCTATCACCGCCTTTTTCATAGCCACCACCACCATCTCCACTATGGTATCCGTCGCCACTGATTAACTGAGCCACGGTCTCGTTCTTCCACCTCTACTTCCATCACGAATTTGTCTAGATTTTGAAATTTGAAAACACAAGATTATTAGTTTTAAAAACAAATAACTTTTTTTGTTTTAAAAAAATAATATACCTGTTTTAAAAAAATCAAAAGAAAATTGAACTTGGCTTATTAGAAAAACTAACTAAAAAAGAAAAATAATCATTCTATTAGCTGAAGATTATCTTGGTAAATTTGTCAGGATAAAGTGTTCTATATGTTCAATGTGACTTTTAGAAATATTGAGAACTCAACTTTTGTCTCCTAAAATAAATATTTCATTTTTTCAATTAATTTAGGAGTATGTCAAATATATAGAAGAGTTTAAGTTTTAAAGAAAAATACAATTTATTGATGAAGTATCTATTCGGATATTTAATTATCCATATTTTTTTTCCTTGTAAGTTGTAATTATTTTGTAATTTATGTGCTTGATACTTATTGATTATGCCTCTTTTTCTCACACTCCAGCTCGAGATTTCTAGCCTATAGTATAAACTATTTTTGAACTTTAGCATATATAAACCTTTTGACGTGTGAAATAAACTTTGAAATATCGAATGTCGGAAATTTGCATTTTTCACTTTTGTTAAGATGGTGTGTGTTTTTTTTTTTTTTTTGGTATGAATGTTAAATTTTATACCATTTTAGTTTTTGACAGAAGTTACAATGGAAACAAGTAGCAGAAAAATAAAAACAACTAAACAACACCAAAATATAAAAGGAAAACACAGCAACAAATAGGGATACAAAAACTGATACCAATCATGAATAACACAACACACTTTGCCTAGGATCGCAGTGAGCCAAGAGCTGGAGTCTCATTGTTGTGGCTGCTAAGTTGCCGCGAGTTTATGGAGGATTGGCCAGCCCTCAAAACCCCTCCAGACCTACAGCTTCATCACATACACGCCTTTGATAACCTGCAAAATTAGCTCACACAACTTCCAAATATTACAATGGCTCAAACGGATGCATTCGGAGTGAACGGTTCGGCCCGGTTGAACCGGAGATCCGGATAAAGGTGAAGTTGTATGCCTCTACTCCACTGATCTAGCCAAAACCTTTGCCGCACAGTTAGCTAATCTGTGCTACCGCATGAAACGCCAACTCATCCGCCGAGTAACACTGCAAAAAACGGAGATGCTGCTCACACCAAATCGATTGACTGTTGCGCTTCTCCTTCATCAGTCCAAGCCAAGCACTCCTACTCGACACTGCTCTTATTCGGAAGGGGCGAGAAAGGTAGAGTTTGCCACACCATCGGGCTGCCCAAAGAAGAAGAAGCTTCATGTCCGTGAAGTTCTCTGCGCAGAACACATTCTCACGGTCAGAGAAGCAAGCATGCCGCCACCGGCTAACCACACGCGCTTAGATAGCCACACACACCACTGCACCACCGCAGATCTCCTCCTTGTGCACATCCAAAAGAGAAAATTGAGAGTCAACTAACACAAAACAACTCTCAAACCTCTGTTACAAGGTCCAGAACTGGAACGGAAGATGAACATAGGGAACAAACGCCACTTCCCATCCCATCTCTGAAACTGTCTGACCAACGATAGTCCCCGCACCAACATACCCCGAGATCTCCCTAACCCGCTCAAGCTAAAACCTCTGGAGAACTAACCCCGACTATCTAAACGCGTGACAACTTATAGGTACAGTCCTCAAGCACCGAGCCACCGCTTGCGTGAATCCAGATCTGAGAAAGCCTCCAGATCTGAGAGGGAAAAAGGAAATCTCCCGCTGCCGAGCCAACCACCACCGACCCCTAACTCTGTCTCGCCGAATCACCACCAAGCAGGGATGCGAGCATATCAACAGAGGGAGAGAATGAAGGTGACAAGCGAACAGAAAGCCGAGTCCAAACCCTAGCCCAGAACGACAACATATCGAAGGGGAACAAGGTAGATGGAGCAGCAGCAAAGCGAGAGAAATAAACTAGACGGAGGAGCCTCCGGTCACCGGAACGCGCCACCACGCGCGGTCGGAGCCGGGGGAGACGAAGAGCATCTTTATTGCCTTCAAGAGATAAGGTGGAGAGAGAATATGCCGAGGAGATATTTTTTCCGTTAAGATGGTGTGTTTCTCTATAAGTTATGTGAAAAGTTTAACCAAAAAAAAAAGTTAAGTATCTGGAGTTTGTTAAACTGTTTTACCAAAACTTTTTATTTATATATTGCTACGAATTTGTCAAGTATATGGATTAAGGTCTATCAATACGATTGCACTTGGACTCTGCTCTAATTACAATAAAATGATATTTTGTATCGCCTTACTTTGTATATTTTGTACATATTATTATTTTAAGATATTTAAATATATTTAATTAATATCATAATCTTTCATGTTCATATTAGAGTAAATATAAGAAATTTCATTTTTATCATGCTCGATAGTAGTCTTGGGCAATAAACCGAAACCAAAAATTAAACTGGAACCAAACCGAAATACCCAGAACCGAAATTAGACCAAAATCCTCAAATATCCGAATGGTTTTTATATTTCTATATCTGAAAATCAAACCAAACCGAGAATCGAATGGATACCCGAATATCCAAAAGACAAGTTTAAGATTTTTAAAATAAGGTAAATAACATCTATCCCACTTGAACATGAAGAGTGAGAATATTGTTACTACAAAACCGCGTTATATTTTGTCTACTCTCATATATAATAAATATATAGTTATTTTTATATTAACATTTTATTAACTCAAACTCTTGTTGGATTGAAAAATATATAAACGTTTAAACACTAGACCATTTAAATTAACATATTAACTAATATATTTATATATATATATATATATATATATATTTGATTTACATATTAAATGGATTCCAGAGCCAAACCAAAACCCAACCGAAATCTTATGAATGTCTATTTGGTATAGAAATAATTTATTCGATATACCCAAAACCGAATAACTTCTACTCGAAATTGAACCGAATACCTGAATACCCAAACCTGCTCGATAGTCTTGATATTTCGTTCCTGTTGCAGTCATACGTTTTACTATTAGTTATGTAACTAACAAATTTACCATAATTAACATCAGATAGTTCAGAAAAGCATCAAATTACTTTTCTTGATGTTGGAACAATTTTTGGTTTGACTTGTGCAAAAACTAAGTTGATGGTCGACGAAAAAGAAAATCTATCTTAGACCTTATTAGAAAAACCGGAATCGACCTGATCGTTAACATTTGTTTTTAGAAAAAAAGTAGTTGAGTTTTAACTCAAACATTTTGTTAGAAATGCTTTCGGTAAAACAATGGAAACTAAGTTAGCTTTTCACCAATTTCACCAAGAATGTTCAACCCAATTGATGAATATTTTTCTTGACTATAAAGTAAACAAAATTATGAAACTTTTGACCAAAATTAGAATTTACTTAGAAATTCAAATACGTAAGGATAATATTTCCTATTTTTAATCCACAAGAAGGACGAGAACTCTAAGTAAAATCGTATTTTTCAATGGAATATTATCCGAGAAAGATTTTACAATGGATTGTAACTTAAAAGCATCGGTTACATTTGCATCTTTCTTTTTTTCTAATCCGAGAAAGATGCAAATGTAACCGATGCTTTTGTGTTACAACTTACAACCACCGACGCCAAATTTGAATTTTTTCCCCGGTGAGAGGAATCAAGAACTTCTAAGACCCCAAACAATTTTAAACCATTAATTATTTATATCAAGTGATTTATATTCGTAAAGATATGTATGCATTATATGAGAATCATTTATGAAAAGACAACCACATGTGTTTTTGTAGTGGTACACATGCACTTACGTACTGGAATTTCACTTGGCATACAATCATTATAGCTATTTTCTTTGCACTTTTTTGGTTTAAGTTTCTGGATAGTTTTGTTTTTCAAATACAATTACGAATGATGTGAAAAAAATGCATTAAAGTGACTTCCAGTTTCTGCGTCAAGAATATAAATAGTCTTCTCATAACATAAAAGGCTAGAGTTTTATGTCCACTCATTTGGAGGAAGAGGAAAGAACAGCTTAATCCTACAACACTCGAGATCCACACTTTCACGATCATACTTGTATATAAATAAAATCGGAAATAAAATGTAATTAATCGTATGTGCGTTATATACCCACAGCTAATTTGTATCAAACCTTTTGCTGTGATTGTCCTGGTTTCTGTGTGATGCATCCTGCATGCATCACATTGTGAGCGTCATTAAACGTTGAAGAACTTGTGGAAAAAAACACACACACTCAGTTAATAAATTAAATACTTTCTCAAAAAGAAAAACAATAAACTAATATTAGCCGCCGGGAAGAAAACTAATTTTAGCCTGGACATATTATGTAATTTATTTTCTAAAATATTTCCTTGGCAAAACCGTGATGGCTAATAATTTTTGTTTCACATTTTTACCATGAATCCAAGCAATATAAATAATTCATTCTAGCGAGAATGGAATCCGAGTGACGGAGTGTTTACTTGACACTATTTTACCACTTAACTAGCATATCTAAGCCAACAAATAGTTGGTTGAAAAATCCCATGAAATTTTTTAAAAGTGACAATGATTTCCATTTTAAACCTACAAGGTTTATACTTCCATAATAAACATTCAAACTAATAACATTCTTAAGAAAAAAATATAAACCCTGTGTTTCTTATTGATTTGATGGGAAGAATTAGAAAACACCGTTGACGTGAAGATAACTTTGTTTGTTTTAATTAAGCATATACTTTATTAAAATTTATCCTTTTATTAGTATAAACCATTTCTAAAAATATATCAATCCATAATTATACTATCCTTACAAATAAAACGAAACTGAAACTGAGATCATATAACTTTTAGAAAGCTCTCCTGCGTCTGATACTATATGCTGCAGGAAGTATGAAAGTATTTTCTCACAAAAATAAAACTTCTAAAAAGTTCAGCAAAAAATAAATAGATTGAAGAATTACCACCTGAAGATTCGTATACACATATTAATTCATGTCGTCTTTAACATACACAGATTTCTTCTTCACTTTATGATTTTCTCTTTTGAGTATTTTTTATTACACGGACTTTTACAAGGCTCCAACAAACCAATTAAAGATCTTAAGTTAATTTGAATAAAATAAAATATGGTTTGCTAGAAATAACTAAATTTAATAAAAGTATATATTTAAAATAAATGGAGTTAATCACATAACAGTGTTTATAAATATGTCCACCAGTGGAAACACCTTAGCTTATTGGCTAAAGATTAAAAGATTATATACCTAAGTATGAGATTCGAATCCAAAACTATATAATTTCATACATATTATATTATAAGATATAAGGTTTTTTGGAAAATATAAAATACTGTAGTCAGAATTGTTCATTGTGGCAATCTGTTGCGGCGCGAGCTTGTCCATCAGAGATATCATATATGCAGAATCGTCTGTCTATTCAAATGTTTTGGAGTGAGTTGTATCGTAAAATCATTTTCTATAGAACTGTTCATCAATATCACATATGTTACAAGTAGTTTATCATAAGAGATCCTAAGATGATGTCATAAGAGATCATAAGATGATGTAAAGTGTGTTAATCATAATAATAAGAAAACACGTGAACCATTTTCGTAGTTCTTTTTGTTAAGAATATTGTTAATTTAAAGTTTTATAATGGAAATATGAAGACTTGAAGTTTTAAAGTGGAAATAATAGCCATTTTGAAGGTTTTAAATGGGATTTTTTTGATAGTTGGTAATGGCTAATAATTATAATCATTGTAAGGCTAGTAATACTATCTGTGTTTTGTAGCGTGTTTAATTTCAGTGCTATACTGTTTCCTTACTAAGTCTGCTACCTGATTACATCAGAGGGTATATATTCTTTCTTTTCTCGTCTAGACAAGAGTTTGGAGTTGACTCGATATATAACTATATAAGGTAAGTCACCTTAATTATTGAGCTATCGTAGTATCCTTAGTGAAGACAAAATCCATTTTTTGCGAGGTTAGCGTCACGTATACATGTACTACATATGACGCGAGCGAAATGAGAAGAGGCATAAACAACAACGAAGACCAGTAAGCCAACTTGTCTAGTTTATTGATAATATATAGATTAGGATTTAGATAATGTCTACAAGATGCTACGAGCCAAAGTTTTAAGGTTTTGTACAAGATTTTCATTGTTTTTTTCTTTAAATAGTTTAGTTATATAGAAATATTCTATAATTATTAATAAAATATTTATAAAAACGATAAAAGTTTCCGTTGAATATCAAGTAGCTAGATATGAAATATATATTCATACTCTTTGTTTTCTTAATTACGGTAAAGTTGCCAACACAGTTTATCACCATTTCCCTGTTGGGGAAAATGCACATTTAATTCCCCAAGTATTTGAAATCGGCAGTTTTAATATTCAAGTATTGCTCGCGTAGAATAATTCTCCAACTAATAGTTGACTGCGCGAAATTAGGAACGAAATAATCAACCGTTAACTGGTTAACGGAAAGATAACGGTTTCCGTTAACTTTTTAACGGTTGACTATTTCGTTCCTAATTTCACACAGTCAAATATTAGTTGGGAATAATTCTGCGCAAGAAATACTTGAGTATTTAATCTGCCGATTGAAAATACTTGAAGAATTCAAAACATCAATATTTTTTAAAAAAATATATATAATTTAAAAGATTTTCAAGTCAGATACAATCAATATACGAGATTTTTACTTTTTGAAAGATATTTTTGAGCTTTTACAATAACATGTACAATAATAAAAATAGTTATAGTGGCAATTTATTGTTGATGTACTTCATGTTTATAAAATCACATATGGATGATTTCATATCATTTACGGAATCATATGTTGTAAATTAGATCTCTACTTTAGACTAGAGATGGCAAAAAATATCGAACCGAATGAAACCGAACCAACTGAACCGAAACCGCTCCAAACCAAACTGAACCGAGTTAAACCGAACCGAGAAAACAATGTGCTTTTGTTATTATTTGAAAACTAAAGTCTCTATAAAATTTATCCAATATACTTAAATCCTAACACAAACGATTAACTTTATTAACGCTTTTTTATAAAAAAATCTATTTACTTTAGTTAACTTTGGTTTGATTGTGTTCGTATAAAAAAATGATGATTTTTTCTGATACTTTTTTTTCAGTTTTATTGTACATATCATTGTAAATTAATTATACTATAAAACTGAAAAAAAATATCAGAAAAAAATCATCATTTTTTATAAGAACACAATCAAACCAAAGTTAACTAAAGTAAATAGATTTTTTTATTTTTTAAAAAAGCGTTAATAAAGTTAATCGTTAGTGTTAGGATTTAAGTATATTGTATAAAGTTAATAGAGACTTTAGTTTTCAAATAATAACAAAAGCACATTGTTTTCTCGGTTCGGTTTAACTCGGTTCAGTTTGGTTTGGAGCGGTTTCGGTTCAGTTGGTTCGGTTTCATTTGGTTCGATATTTAATGCCATTCCTAGTCTAAAGTAGAGATCTAATTTACAACATATGATTCCGTAAATGATATGAAATCATCCAGATGTGATTTTATAAACATGAAGTACATCAACAATAAGCTGCCACTATAACTATTTTTATTATTGTACGTGTTATTGTAAAAGCTCAAAAATCTCTTTGAAAAAGTAAAAATCTCGTATATTGATTGTATCTGACTTGAAAATCTTTTAAATTATATATTTTAAAAAAAAAATATTGATGTTTTAAATTCCTCAAATATTTTCAATCGGCAGATTAAATACTCAAGTATTTCTTGTGCAAAATTATTCTCCAACTAATAATTGACTGTGTGAAATTAGGAACAGAATAATCAACCGTTAAAAGGTTAACGGAAACCGTTATCTTTCCGTTAACCAGTTAACGATTGACTATTTCGTTCCTAGTTTTGCACAGTCAACTATTAGTTGGAGAATTATTCTGCGTGAGCAATACTTGAGTATTAAAACTGCCGATTTCAAATATTTGGGGAATTAAATGCCCATTTTCCCTACAATGTTGCCAATATAGCATTATTCAAGTGTTTCAACTGGTATATGTATATATATTACGAAATGACAGGAAAAAAACCCTGAAAATGCTAATTATAATTATATATATATGAATATATATATATATATATATTCATTAAATTACATGTCCGCATCATTTTTCATTTTAAGCTTATATAATTTGGCATATTCCAGCAAGTGATTTTCACCCGCTACGCCTATTAATTAAAAGAACTTTAATTGTTGCCTAGAAAGTACTTCATGATCTTCTTAATTTTTTTTTGAAATATAGTTAGGTGAATGGATTTATTAGTAATTTCTGGACGGAACTCGTGACTGAGGTTGCATATATATCCAAAATGCTATGATTAGAAGAAGTTGACCTATAAATACCTAACGAGAAAGTCTTTAATGTAATATAATACTAAATTTCCATGAACTTCCGAATCTCTACTCTAGTCTGTGATTTTCTTTTGCACCTCTGTCAGGTATTGCGCAGCCTTGTGTACGTTGCGTTGCGTTGCGTTGCGTTACGTAGTACTTCTGATGTCATAACACATCTTACTCTATCTTCTATTAAATGAAATATGATTATATACAACTCGCACAGATATGAGAATCACCAACGCTACTTACGACTTTGTCTTCACGTACGCCATTGATTTTGGAGTCAGAATTACGATTAACTAGAGTTGTTGCGAGGCTGCGAGATGATATAATGTGTGAAATTCAAAACATGCAGCGAGATCAAGGTATCTAGATCCTACGATCATCATGTACATGTAACCAATGTACGTGGAAAATTGTTTCATGTGACATGTCTCCGTGCTCTTGTTTACCCAAGTCGGGGGATGTTGTGAGAATCTCACCTAAATGAAATGGTTTATACTTGTCTGCTTATACAGTTATACTTAGCTTGCTCATGTGGTTAACTAATTTGTTTATGTATCATAAACAATAATTTTTTGTTAAATCCGATTTTATCATGAAATTGTAACTTCAAAAGGAATTGGCGATAAATGAATTGATCTTAACTTCCTAACCCTCTATATCTTAACTTCCCTAAATTAAGATCAATGAAGTTATTATCTAAATTAAATCATTAATTTCCCTAAGATATAGAGGGTTATGGTTTTTTTAATTTAGATAATAACTTCATTATCATATAATCATTAATTCTATTAGATATGATGACCACAAGTATCTTTCTAAAATCAATGGTTTATTTATTGATTCAAAATTTTACTAAACAAGTAATTTTTGCATATAAATATGAATTATGATTAATATTCAAAATTTATTCTTTTTATTCTACAAAACTATATATGCATCTATTTTATTTCATTTCTCATTTTTTCAGTTCTAGAATATATGATCCATTCGGATATTTAAGAAATTCAGTTTGTTTTCTGTTAAGCTACATCGATTTTTACTCAGTTTGGGTAATAAAGTAGGCAACCAACTAATATCTGAGATAATTTTGGATCTAATTCGGTTCCGCTTCATTTTTGGTTAATTCAGGTTGAAAATATGAAAGCCGAATTTTGGATTAAATATCAAACTTTTGGAATAAAAACACGAGTAAGTTAAAATGTTTTGGATAAAAAATATTTGGATATTCAGTTTATAAATAGTATTTTATTTTTATTTTGAAACGTTTTTCATGGTGGTGAAGATTTTTGACGTATTTGTAACACCCATATTTTCCATAATAATAAATTAAATAAAAATGTCTGAAATCTCCATTTATTAGATCACATAAATCGTCTCCAAACTTCATAAATCTAATAAATTGTCATAAATTCAAATAACATAACAAATCTCCAAAATATCGATAAAAGCATAAGTCTGGAAACATGAATGGTAGATGTAACTGTAGATAGTGGATTGAAAAGGGAGGTTGGATGGAGAAGAAAATAACCAACGGCGACTCTCTCGCTTCGGTCGCACCATGATGCCGCAGACCCATTTCCAAAACCCAAAGACATTAATATCCATGTAGCATTAACGTGGCAGAATGAAACACTCCTATTGACTGATTAAAAGTGAGGATGTGGATAGCTTAAAAACTCTCATATCCCCTTTTTATTTATAGTAGATTTCTCCAAGTAGAGTTTCATTTATTCATTAACACTTTTTTCACGCTGAAGCATGTGCAATTATGGAAACAACATTCACAGTGGCCCAATATCAAATGTTTCTGATACCATGTTAAATTTAGGTTTATCATGTGTTGTTGTCAACCTAAAACCAATTAACTGAATTAACTTTAACATCTTATATATTAGTTAATTATTCCGTCAATTACCATTCATTAGCATTTTGATTACATTATCACGATCATACTTCATTCATTAACATTTATAGTACATTTTCACATCATACTTGTATATATGACCGCAAGAGATTTAGGGGTTATGAAAAATTAATAAGAACTTCTAATGAAAAAATGTTCTTAGAAATTTAAAAGAATATGTCTATTACTAAAAACTTTTACGAATAATTGACAATATTTTATTGAGATGTGTCCAGAGCTGATCGTGATTGTATGTATAAAACTGTAAGTAAATTTGTATCTGAAATAGAATTATGCTAATCAATGCCGGTCCTGAGATTATTAAGACCTATTAATCAATAATATTTTTGCAAAAGAAATTGAAACAAATGTATCGAACAACTTATCTTCTTTAAGATGCAGATGTACATTTTCCACTGGACTACTTGCATAATCACGATATTTAGTGGCCTAAACATTAAGTATATAAAACAGGGGCCGAAGCTCCAGCTACCTTCGCTTCTGCCCAGGCTGCCTCTGGTGTTACTAATTAAATCGTATGTGTGTTATATATATCCATAGCTAGTTTCTATAATTCCAAGATAGATTTGCTATGGTATTTTCAAACCTTTTGCTGTGATTGTCCAGGTTTCTGTTGTGGTGCATATAGTGTATTTTTTATGTTTGAACAAACGGTGAATCGTCATATACATATACAGTAGAATCTGTATAAATTAATAATGTTTAGGATTTTGAAATTTATTAGTTTAGATTTCTTATTTTAAGATATATTTATTTTAAGAAAAAATATATATTTTATTTTAATATATAGACATTATTTCTAATTTTAAATTTTTTTTGACATTTATATTAATGAATTATTAATAGATATATTAATTTAACCATTGTTAGTCTCGGTAAACAACACTTAGTTAAGTTATCGATTGTTCAATTTAAATGTTTAGTCGAATTAGTGTGTTATACACACGTTTGTTTCAACCACATATTAAAATAAGGTGTACGCAAATCGATCTCAGTCGTATACTACAAAGACCTGATACATTTTCCACTCCTGCAGGCAGGGGCGGAGGCATATATGAGCTTCTGGGGTTAGATGATCCCAATAAAAAAGGGAGAAAAATAAATATGGTGTATATTTTGAAAATATTATTATAATATTTGGTTAAAATTTAGCATTTGACCTCGCTAATTTATGTATAAATATTTTTATGACCCTACTAATTTAAAAATAAATATATTTTTACAAAATAAATATTATAAATATATTAAATTTATATAATATGACTCAAATCAAAAATATTTCTGGTTTCGCCACTACCAGCAAGTAACCATACAGAGCTGTAATACGACTAACGATGACGCTTAAATAGTAAGTCACGCTTCACCTGGGTATTAAAGATAGTATAGCATACTCTATATGACCATCTAGCTAAATACATATATAGGATCCCTGCATGGTTACCTAATTTATTTTCTATCCGCTACTAGATAACACAAATACTCTATATTTATTATATTATTTGGTGTATAAAATATTCATTACATATAATTTAAATATGGTTTTAGATATATTGATAAATTTCAACAAAAAATTTATTTAAGTATTAAAAATATAATGATAGGTTCTTGCTTAAATAAAATATATATACTTATAAATTATGAATTTATAATTAAAATTGGACCATGTATTTACATAAAAAAATTTAAAAAATTATCTTATTATTTTATCGGTTTGTGTTAAATTTTGAACTGGTCCAAACTGAAACTAACAAAATTAATTAATTTACACAAGTTATTAAGTTATGGAGTATTAATTTATATAGGTTCTATTATATGTTATCAATATCAAACTCAATTTGCTTTAATCTTACTGGCTCGGTTGGATGCATCCTGCATGCATGTATCACATTGTGAGACGTCATATACGTGACGTTGGAGAATGGAAAAAACCACTATCAATAAAGTAAGTACTTTCTCAACAAACAAACGAAAGTATTTATCATAGGATGATCGATGTATGTATCAACTTTACTGTAACAGATTTGGCCAGAAAATATTTATAATTTGTTTTTCTCAATTTTGTTTTGGCAAACCGTGATGGCAAAGCTAATAATTATAATTATAGTTGGGTTTGTAATTTTATATATTTTGGGAACGTGTTTAGTTTCATTGCTATACCTATACTGTTTAATTACTAAGTGTGATACCTGATTAAATCAAAGGGTATCTTTATTTTCTTTTCCTTTTGTCGTCTACAGTGTGGAGTTGACTCCATATATATAAGCGAAGTCACGCTGTCGAAGTCTCGCGCTCCCGACAACGCATTTAACACTGTACGGATGGAAAATCTACGAGTTTTTTGGTATGTGGAAATGTAAGAGTTCGATTCGGAAAGAAAGTTAAAGTTTGTATGTGGAAATGTCGAGTTGTTTTTTGTATGTGGAAATGTAAGAGTTCGATTCGGAGAGAAAGTTAAAGTTTTGAAAAGTAGTGGTTGGAAACCAATTATTCAATAAAGACAGTAAAAATCTAGACAAAACATGGATGGCTTCTATTATAATATTAACAACAAAGGTTCAGATGAGTTAATACCTACTCGATCTTCGGGTCGGGGATCGGGTTTGGGCCGGTTCCTTCCGGGTCCGAATCCAGGTCTTCTGGGTCTTAAACATTTAGACCTAATAGGTACTTACGGGTCGATTCTTCTCGAATCCAGGTCGGTTCGGGTCTATAATTAAAATACCGATAAAATATCCATAATTTTTCGGGTCTATATCGAATCCGGGTCGGGTTCGGGTATTTAGGATCTGAAAAGGACATAACTTATCTAACTCCATCAAATTTAGTCAATATTTGTCATATATATCTAAAATTGTACAAAATAACTTAAATGAAACTATTAATAATTAAAATAAAACATTTATGAACTCTAAATTTTTCATTTAAAGCTTCATATTGCTTCAAAAAATGTTACAAAATAATAATAATGTTGTTAACAAAAAATATTTCAATTAAATCATAAAATAATACACATAAAATAGAACACAAAATATCATAGTTTTGGATATAGATGTTTTTAAGTCGGGTACAAATCAGTTCTTATTGGGTCAGGCCGATTCAGGTCGGTTCTTTTCGGGTCCATATCTATTTGGATCGGTTCTTTTCGGTTCCGGTTCTTTCGAGTAAAAGAAATTTAGACCCAATAGGTACTGACAAGTTTTCGGTTCGGTTTCGGGTCGGGTATTTTCAGATCGGTTCCAAGTCGGGTTTTTTGGTCCAAGTTAAAATGCCCAGGCCTACCTCCGAGTATATAAGCAATATAATTTTTTTCTGTTTGTAATTATTTGATTGTGGATGGAAAGTTAATAATTTTTATATAGTATTTGATTTCAGTAAATTACTCGAAATATATAATTTAAAAAAAAAACATAATTTATCGAGTAAAAAATATCATCTTGAAAATGTGTTAAAATTTTCAATATAAAAATGACTCAACACTAATATTTAATATATATATATATATATATGATACAAGTATATAATATTTTATTTAGAAAATTACTGTATAAAATGATTTAAAATTTAAAAATTAGTTTTAGTTTTATTAAAAATTATGTAATGATTATATTTTACAGATTTTTGATAGTATTAGGCTTTAAGTTTTTATGTTACTTAAGATTTTGATAAAAATGTTTCTCTTAGTTTTTGTTTTAAGCCACAATACTATATTCTGAAGCAAAAAAGAGACTATATATAAAAGTTTCCACTGCATGACAAGTAGATATGAAATACATAATTCATCACATATTCTTTAGGGGCAATTTGCCCAATATTCATAGCAACCAAGAAAATGTAATATATAACCATAGCAAATTGATTTGACAATATGCATAGATTATGGACGCTTTTATCCTTGCACGCGCATAGACGTCGACAAGAGGCGAGTGAACCATATATAAAACATACTAAACTATAGAACTGTGTATATAGTATAATCCTTCAAGTATTCAAAACTCAACTCGATAGATAACCAACAGGGAGGCCATAAACTTAAATATTTAACTTGTTTTGAGATGCATCATATACACATATAGGGAACTATAGATGACGTAAATAAAAACATTAAAAGGAGTTTCCCTTGTAAGCACAACTTATAACTGAAGCTAAAATAGAAGGACAAATAATTAAATAAAAACAAAAATCACTACCAGCATACAAACTTAGTTGTTGTATATTGTTGTACTTTAACCGGGGATGTCTCAAAAGAATGAGATGAGAACTAAGATACAAAATTGTTAACTAACTTATATCTAAATCTTAATATCAATGTGAAAATTTAGATTTATGGTTTAGGATATAAAATGAAACGTTCAAAACACCAATTCTAAGAAACTAAACTAGTGTATATATAATATAGTATGGTTAGCTGAGAAACAAATGTGATGTCCGCTAAGGTACATATGGTTCTAATTTCATATGTATTGCAAAATAAGGGATCACAAATGGAAGCTAAACCCTAAACTTTAACCCCTAAACCATAAACCACAAACCCTAAACCTTAACTCCTACACCTTAAACCCCTAAACCCTAACCCATAATCTGGACATTTCACTCCTTTGCAGCGCGTAGGTGTGTGTATAACAAACACTGCAACTTCATACTATTCTACATATATTGACTATATAGTATAGTATGTGGAGGGAGGGAGGGAGGGAGGGAGATCTACTTCAGCATGTAATCTAATAGTATACTAGAGAGAGAACGAGACCTACTCTGTAGAATTACTAGACATATCTATACTATATTCATTATCCAATAGTATAGTCATCG
>CAKOAT010819599.1:318196-339381 GCA_932364175.1 Eruca vesicaria subsp. sativa | reverse complement strand
TAGAAGACACACACAAGGACTTGAGTGACCTCAATTTTCTATAGCCTACTAAATATCCTTTTCAAATCGAAGCCGGGAACATACAAAATGTAGATCCATCTAGTAACACAAATCTCCAACGTTCTATGGTATAAACATACATATCTATACATGTTAACACGTCTATTAACATATATACACATCCTTACATGCTACCACATCTATACTATCCTAGTTTTCCAATAGTATAGTTTTTATGTTATACATAGTATCTATTTTCCACGCGCAATTGGAGGGCAGTATAGGGAAAAAAAAGAAAAAAGCAACCGTAACCTAACTAAGGCCTTAATATGGTTAGATAATGTTTTTGTTGACTTACTGTGAATATTGGGCCAAATTTCTCTATTCTTTATTGTATGTTTTGTACTATAAGACTGCAATAAAAGTTTCTTGGTTCTTCATATTGAGATGGAGAGATTATTATGAGAAGTAGCTGATGGCTTAGTGATTTCAATGAATTTTCTCATAATGACTATTCAAAGCATGTTCGATATTCGGGGACAGTAGGATGGTACTTTGCCTTACAAAAATCATGTGCTCACAGATGGCCTGGGTCTAAGACCCACTAAAGTTTCTTGGGCATACTTTGAGGATTTCTCTACGGGTACCCTTCGGAGTGGGGCCACTCACTATAAATGGGTGGTGTTCTACTTACAAGATTTATAGATACTCCAGTCCAGATCTTAGAGGTGGATTGCTCAGATTTGGTGGAAATGATTGGTAATCTGGTAGATTAGTTGGAATTTGATTCCAAAATAGTATAATTCTACTTTCTCATATTCCATGTTTGGAAATTTACGTCCAGGTTCTTTAGTCAAGGAAACAAGAAAAAGTGATATTCTCTTTTTCTTCATATTAGATCAAATCGGTTGGAGTTGGCATATTTTCGAAATGACCTAATATCATCTACAACTTGAACTAAACAAATGGACATGAGAAGTGGCTGATGGCATAGTGGTTTCAGTGCATTCTCACACATGACTACTCGAGGTTGCAGGTTCGATCCTCGGGGTTAGTAGGGTAGTACTATGCCTTACAAAATCATGTGCTCGTAGATGGCATGGGCCTAAGGCCAACTAAAGTTTCTTGGGCACGCTTTGAGGATTTATGTACGGGTGCTGTTCGGGGTGGGACCAGTCACTATAAAATGTTGAACCCTTCACATTTTTTTCTCCTTTCTCCTCTCTCCTCTCTCGTCAAGCTCTCTATTCTTGGTCGCCGATTGTTCACTCTCACTGGAGGAGGAGGTTTCCGGCGTCTCTGCTGCATAAGCCTTCTCCTCCCCCTCTCTATTTTTTTTCCTTTGCTTCCTCGGTGTTTCTTCGCCTTCACCCTTGAATGTCTCCCATCGATATACTTGGAGCTCTGATTTTGATGAAATATGAAGTCCAGATCTGTTTCTTTGGTGTTTAGATCTGAGCTTTCTGGCTTCAGGTATGGTGTAACAGTGAGATGGTTGTGGCCAGCGAAGGTTGTTGGTTTTTGCCTCATGGACTTTCTGCAACGGTGGTTTTGTCAGTAAATGGTCAATGTCACAGAGGTTGTGGGGTGGCTTTCAAACTGGTTTTAAATGTCTTGCCCGTTGTGGTGTGGCTTCTCAGAGGTAAATATTCCCGGCTTTCTTTGTGTTTCCGGCTACTGTGGTGGTTGCTTGGTGTGTCAGTTCAAGTTCCGTGGTGGTTTCTTTGAGCTGCGGCATTGGAGTTGCTGTCTTGCCCATGGTGGTGGAGTTGTCATCTTCTGGTTTAAGGAATGTTTCTTGCTTTAGGCTGCTGTGGAATCTCAGCCTCTTCTTGGCCAGATGTGGTGTTGGACCATTAGTTTAAGGTCTAAGATGTTGGTTAAGTTTCATCTCTGGTTTTTGGATTATGGTGTGAGCCTTAATCAATGAGTTGGGTGAGACTTGTGCTCTGTTTGGGCTAGCAGATAGTTCTTATTTGCAAGGGTGCGTGAAGGTGTTGTTTCTCTGCTTTGTCATCCGAGGAACTCTCCTTTGTGGCGAGGCATAGTTGATCTTTAGCCATCAAAGTTTTTGCAGCAGGTTTTTCATTGGCTTGTCTTGGGACTTTGTGTGTTCTAGTTTGGGATCTTCTCTTCTTAGTGCAGGCTCAGCAGTGTGGTAATCGTGTGAAAACTCTTTTTCCAAATAAGAGTGATATGTTTAGGATCAAACCAGATGGTGCAGTGGGTTTCTTTTCGGATTAAGGTTTGGTAATCGGTGAGGAAAAGTCCAGTCACCGGTGGTGATTAATTAGTTTCTTATGATACACCTGAGGTCGGAAATTTAGCAAAGCTGTGCGGGATGTGGGCAACTTTTTTGGAGAGGAACTTTGGCAAGCCAATTTCTACCGAGCTCCATCCCTGTTTTCACATGTCTTTTCCCCATGCGGCAATGATATTTTCTCTGGATCAAGTTACCTCCTTGAAATCTTATTAGTAGCTCGTATTTCAAGATCTAGTGTTCTATTGAACTTTAGGAAATTGCGTTTTCCGTTAGTATTTGATTGTTGTTGTAATTTTTATTTTTTATTTTATCTGTTACTTGTAATCTCTGTAACTTCTGTCAAACATTAAAATTTGTATACAATTTAACATTTACACCAAAAAACAAACAAAGGGACATTGACAAAACAAAAATTCTTTATTTTTCTATGGTAAAGTTGCCAACACAATGTATTTTTCTTATGGTAAAGTTGCCAACACAATTTTCCATCACGTAATGCTGCCAATACAGCCTTATTCAAGTGATTCAAATAGAATAACATCTATATAGATATTTTACAAAATGAAAGGAAAATTCCCTGAAAATGGTATTCTATATATGTATGTTTAATATTTAAAATGATATATGTTAGCATCATTTTTCATTTTTAAGCTTATAACTTGGCATATTCCTCCAATGATTTTCATCCATAGTTCACCAATAAATTAGTAGATTTTTAAATTGTTGTCTAGTCTGTGGCACTTCATGATCTTCTCAAATTTTATCTTAAGAAACAAAGTTAGGTGAATGGACTTGTTAGTAATATCTGGACGAATCTCGTGACTAACGTTGCATATATATATATATATATATATATATATCTGAATACATGAAGTTGACCTAGAAAAGCCTAACGGGAAAGTCTCTATTCTAAGTCTCTATCCTGTAATTATCTTTTGCATCTCTGTCAGATAATGCGCAGTCACGTGTATGTTGCGTTACGCACTACTCGTGACGTCATCATGATACATGACATGATACATCTTACTCGAAATAATAATTTTAAAGAAAACATAATTTATCGAGTAAAAAATATCATTTTGAAAATGTGTTAAAATTTTCAATATAAAAACGACTCGACACCAATATTTAATATATATCTGATACATGTATATAATATTTTATTTAGAAAACTACTGTATAAAATGATTTAAAATTTAAAAATTAGTTTTACTTTTATTAAAAATTATGTAATGATTATATTTTACAGATTTTTGATAGAATTAAGCTTTAAGTTTTTATGTTAATTAAGAATTTGATAAAAATGTTCCTCTTAGTTTTTGTTTTATGCCATAATACTATATTCTGAAACAAAAAGAGACTATATATAAAAGTTTCCACTACATGACAGGTAGATATGAAATACATAATTCAGCACATATTCTTTATTGTATGTTTTGTACTACAAGACTCAACAAAAGTTTATTGGTTCTTCATGTTGAGAAGGAGAGATTATTATGAGAAGTGGCTGATGGCGTAGTGATTTCAGTGCATTTTTTCATAAATGATTATTCGAAGTCGCATGTTCGATATTCGGGGATGGTATTGTTCCTTACAAAAATCATGTGCTCGCAGATAGCCTGGGTCTAAGACCCACTAAAGTTTCTCGGGCATGCTTTGAAGATTTGTCTACGGGTATCTTTCAGAGTGGAGCCAGTCACTATAAAAAGTTGAAAAGATTATTATGGATAGTATTCTACTTACAAGATTTATAGATACTCCAGTCCAGATCTTAGAGGTGGATTGCTCAGATTTGGTGGATATGATTGGTAATCTGGTAGATTAGTTGGCATTTGATTCCAAAATAGTATAATTCTACCTTATCATATTCTATGTTTGGAAATTTAAATCTAGGTTCTCTAACCAAGAAAACAAGAAAAAGTGATATTCTCTTTTTCTTCATATTAGATCAAATCGGTTGGCATATTTTTGGAATGACCTAATATCATCTACAAATTGAACTAAATAAATGGACATGAGAAGTGTTGATGGCATAGTGGTTTTAGTGCATTCTCACACATGACTACTCGAGGTTGCAGGTTTGATCCTCGGGAACAGCAAGGTAGTACTGTGCCTTACAAAAATCATGTGTTCGCAGATGGCATTGGCCTAAGATCAACTAAGGTTTCTCGGACATGCTTTGAAGATTTCTGTGCGGGTGCTCTTCAGGGTGGCACCAATCACTATAAAAAAATTGAACTCTTAACATTTTTTTTTTTTCTCTTTTCTCTTTTCTCCTCTCTCCTCAAACTCTCTATTCTTAGTCGTGGATTGTTCACTCTCACTAGAGGAGGAGGTTTCTGGCGTCTCTGCTGCATAAGTTGACCTAGAAAAGCCTAACGGGAGAGTCTCTAGTCTAAGTCTCTATCCTGTAATTATTTTTTGCATCTCTGTCAGATAATGCGCAGTCACGTGTACGTTGCGTTACGCACTACTCGTGACGTCATCATGATACATGACATGATACATCTTACCCTATCTTTCATTAAACGAAACATGATTATATGCAACTCGCACACAGATGATTGTGTTTAATTGCCATTTAGATAGCATCTGATCCTAAAATAGAGGATGAATTGCGAACACACTTACGACCTACCTTTTATGATTGGTCAGGAATAGCTTGAGCCAATAAGTTTGGAGATTTGGAGCCATAATTACGATTAGTTAGGGTTTTCTGAGAGGTTATTAGCAAACTGTGGACTGGATCGGATAATTAATCTGGTAGGACTGTTTGAATTGAATTCTGATATTATATTAAATTATATAAGATTCAAACTTAAAATTAGTTGGTAATAAATAGATTAATTTATCTCTTCTTATATATTTTCCCATCAATGAGTTGTTGGTCTATTGGTAAGTGTCAAGTAGGCATTCTACCACTCAGGATTAAATTCTCATTGAGATGAATTATATACATTGTTTGGATCTCCGGCAAAAAGGTAAATTATTTTCTTTTATACTTCTTCAGGTTTATATAGTATCATTTTGACATTTTTTCTTTTTATATAAAAATATCCTTTTATAGTTTCAACGTATTTTATATTTATTTTTAACTTTAATATTATTTATAAAACATATTGATTTTATCCATAATTTTATTTATCTTAAATTTTCTTGGTTAAGTATATAATTAATAATATTACAAATTATCACTACAGCTTAGGTTTCAGTGCAATAGGTTAATATAGTGATACCTAGTCAACTATGTATATATATATATATATATTAATCATTTTTAATGGAGAAAATGATTAGAATAGACCTAAAAAGATTTTTATCACAAATATAGACTTTAACAATTAAAATGACCAAAATGACATTTAAATGTTTTATTAAATCTACATTTATACCCCTTGGGTTAACTAATCCTAGATTTTTTGTTTAGAGTTGAGGAGTGGGGTTTTGGAGATAGGGTTTCGAACTTAAAAAAATTAAAAAAAAAACTTAAAATTTTCAAAATAAAAAGTGTTATTTTGATCATTTTAATTTTTGGGATCTATTTTTATGATAAAAACTTAAAAGAGGGCTATTTGAGAGAATTGCCCTTTTTAATGTGTAAAAAATGTTATCATACAACAAAACGGAGAAGTACTTTTTCTTTTATAACTTCTGAGGTATGTCGATCTTATATACGCAAGTTGGGGGATATTGTAAGCGTCTGAAATAAATGATTGGGGTTTAGCTTCCGTAAGACATTTAAATGGTACTAGGTGATTTTCCCGTGCTCATGCACGGGCTTAAATATTTAAGAAATAAATATATTATAATAGTTGATTGACATTTACTTAAATTTTATATTAATTTATAGTTTGTATGTATAATTTGTATTAATAATATTATATATTTTAGTTATTAAAATTTTATATATATTATATTTAGTCAGTATTATCATTTGGATATATATATATATATATATTAGATTCTTTCTATTCTATGAATTAAACTATAATTTTTTTTATTCTAAATATCTTAAATTTTTGATTAATTATTTTATTTACATTTATGTTGGTTGTTATCTACGAAATATAAGTATATCTTAGTAAGATTATGTATTTTAAGATTTTTTTGTGCTTAGAACGAAAAAAATAAAAACTAAAGTGTCTGATTCTAAATTACATAAGTAATAATAAATTTTTGAAAGCTTATGAACANTTCCACAAACATAAAAACAGAAAATTAAACATCAAAAGAGTTATTAAGAAAACAGATAATTTTAACTATTAATTATAATATATCTACCTTGTTAAATTATAGTGTTATGATATATCAAAAGAATTGTAGTTATTTGATCAAAAGATGTTTATTATTAAATTTATTTTTAGTTTTGTTTTTAACATCTATTAAAATATGTAGTAAAAATGTGATTTTTTTTTGAGAAATTATATTATATAAGTAAAATATAATTTATATTTTTTTGCTGTAATTGTATGATATTATAATCAAATAAATATACTAAAAAAATATTTCAATAATACTAATTATAATTTTTTGCCAATTAAACATATATTAGTTTATGTTACTTAATTATTTTATGTAATAATCTAATAAAATAGATAGATATATCAAAAAATAATTAATTTGAAAATATATATTTTATTGTTTAAATTATTTTTAAAGAAAAATATTTCTTTTCTAATATCAAGATTATCTGTATGAATTTTTTTAATGAAAACACATTATATACAAATATTTTTTTCATCTAAGAAGATATAGATATAAAGTATTTTATTACTTAAAAGTATAATTTATGTTATTTAAAAATATATTTAAGTTAAATATTACTATTTTGTAAACTTTTTTTTTTATGAAACCATATTATATATATACTTATTTTCCGTTTTAAATAGTTTTGTAAATTTTAGAAATATTTTCTTTTTATTTTATATTGTTATTTGGAAGATCTTAAAAAGGAAATAATAATATTTAAATATATTTTTAATTCATTAAGGGTATCATAGTAATCAACCAGCGTGAGAGTTAACGTGAGCGCGACACCTAAGAAAGTGACTTCTCAAATAATATTATAGAGATTTGTTGGTAATAAATGATTGGGGTTTAGCTTCGTGTAATATTAAAATGGTATTTGTTGGTAGTTTTACTTGTCGTCTGCTTATACTTACGCTTGCTCTATAGATATGGAGGTGTGTACAGATTGTGGTTAACTTTTTTTTTTGTATCATAAGCAAACAGTTTCACTACATATTTACTTAGCATACGTAATCACAAACCAATGACGGTAAAGACCATATGCATCTTAACATTTAGACCAAAAAAAAAAAAAAAAAAAGACCATATGCAACAAGTAGACCTACCTCTTTTTTTTGAACACCAAAGTAGACCTACCTTAACGTCAATTAAGAGCTTGTGAAACAAACACATCAGATTCACTGAACAATTGGATAGCCCAATCTCTAAGCTACCTATCACTTTTATTGGAGCAAAGATAGCCACACTGTAAACGCGCATAATACAACAATCGCGAGAGATTCCTAGGAAACTAGTAAGCAAACTGGAGTGAAACAGTGAATAATCTGACAAAAAGTGTCCTATTTTCCACCGTGATTTAAAGCATCTCTAAAAACTCCTTATAACTTTAAATATAAGGATTTGTACATTCAAAAAAGAAAAAAAATGGTTTTGTACATTCTAAAATCAATCTCTAAACCTTAGATTATAAGGTTTTGTACTATATGAAATCTCAAGTATAATGTTTTACTGTACCTAAAACCTTATATTTAACGTTCTTTACTTTTTTGATCCTTGTATATTTGTGTAACTTTCAAATAAAGTTAATAACTTTTTTGTTTAACTATTTTTGTCATTTTACAATATATTTTTACAACAAGTATTATACAAGGCTAATATTACAGCGAATAATTACAAAATACAAGAAACTAAAAAATAAAAAAAAACAATAATAAACATATACACAAAATATATAAAATACTACACAAGTTAAAATATTACAAAAATAAACATTACAACAAAATTAATATTGAGCTTATTTGATCTTGAACCTCCAATACTACCAAAATATATTCCATGAAACCTGCTGGAACTCAAGGTTGTTGTTTTTTTTTTGTTTTTTTTCTTGATAATTTTTTATTGTCCTGATCAAATGAACTCATGAGTAGTTGAATCAACAATAGAGTATATTTATCAACAACATTTTATTTTTTTTCGTGCATTTCTTTAAGCGATAATTGTCTGCTTGGTTTACTATAATGTAATATTTTCTTATTAATTTTGTTGGATATTTTATACTTATTGTAGTAAATTTATGGTTTTATTTAAGTTTTTCTATACATATGGAATATTGTGCGTAATAATAAAAAATTTAACGGTTAAGATAATGTTTTGCTTTTAGAGAGAACATCTTCATATCTTATTTTGATTAAGGGTTACTATGTGGACACAATTAATTTGATTTTATTTATAAGGATTTTTTACTAAGTTTTATGTCTATTTTACTTTTACTTAGTTTTATTTTAAGGATTTTACTATCATGTGTTATTTTGAATGAAAATATTTCTTTTAATGTTAATTAGTGGTATCTTCATATATTTATCACATATATATATATATATATAATTTTACATACACAAACATGTACACATTGACGTAAGCGACTATATAACTAAATATTCAGCATAAGTGATGATTCTAATTATCTTGGAAGTTTGAATATTTTGTTAATGCTTTCTTTCATCATCGATCAAATTGTAATGAAATAATTTGTCTTGGTAATTTTATTTTATTTTCCTTAAACGATGATCTAGATTTGATTTTATTTGATTTTGCATGCATTTAGAAATTATAATAGAAAACCATTGGTTCGACATCATAACTGTCTACAATTTATATAATAGGTTTTTGTTATCAGGGGGAAAACAAAAAACATCAAACATTTTAACCTAACTAACCAAAAAAATGGATTGAGAATGATAGTTATTTTTTATGAGATTAAAACAAAAAATACAAACTCAAACCGAACCAATATCCAGGCTACACAGATTTAATATATTTTTATTTTAAAAATAATAAAATTAATAATCTCATTCCACACAAGACACGGATAATTACCTAGTATATTATCTATATGGAAATAAATCTCTAGAGTTTTTATTCAGTCTCTTAGAAAACAATCTACAGAAAAAATATATTCAAAACTACAGCTAAAAATTTACAGCATAAATCATTGAGAAAAAAAAACCAAATAAGTCATAGTTTCAGCCAATCAAACCCTATATATCCATATGAATTAAGGCTGAGACTATTATCCGGGATCCGGATTCGATCCGAGATCCGCTCCTAAATTAGAATATCCAAGGGTGTCCGGATCAAAACTCGGATAGTAAAATCTTGGATCCGTGCAAACCGAATCCGGATTCGGATATCTAAATTTTTAGGTCCAATCCGGATTCAGATCCGTATTTAAAAAAAATATATTAATTTTTTTATTTTATTATTAATTATATCTGTTACATTAATATTTATACATAAAATGAGTTTAATAATTTTATATGTCATATATATATATATATTCATAAATTATGCATAAATATTTAGTTTACGTATTATTTTTAGAATTTTTGATTTTTGTTTAAATTTTTTAATTATTTTTATAAATACGGGTATCCGCGGATATCACAATATCTAGACGGAAGACACGAATCCGAATCCGGATATCTTAATTTTTAGGTCCAGATATCCAGATTCGGATCTGTATTTTAAAAAATTATATTAATTTTATTTTATTTTATTACTAATTATATCTGTTACATTAATATTTATACATAAAATGAGTTTAATAATATTATACTTTTATATTAATAATATTATATGTCATATATATATTCATAAATTATGCATAAATATTTAGTTTATGTATTATTTTTATAATTTTGATTTTTGTTTAAATTTTTTGAATTATTTTTATGAATCCGGGTATCCGCGGATATCACAATATATAGACGGAAGACACGAATCCGAATCCGGATACTAAAATCATGGATCCCGATACTTCAAATTTCCCACCCCTAATATGAATCATTAACAGAGACTGAAACATCTTATAAAAGAGAATAATTCATAATGTGAAAATCAGTATTGTGAACAAACGCGAATCAACTCGAATAAAACAAAAGAGAGCAAAACTTATTGAGACAAATATTCATTTAGGATTTGTACATTATTTTTGTGAATGAATAAGTTTACAATTCCTTGACCTATATTTATTTTTAAAACCCGATTTAATTTTTTCTATAGAAATGCATACTTACTAGAAATAGTATATTTTCAAAGATACTTCCAGATGCAACAATCAGATCGCTGGTAATCAACATTCAAGGTGTCACAGTTTTGTTTTATTTGTTCAGACATCAAAATACAGAGTTGCGTAGTAGCTGTTGTGGCAGAACACCGATCAATGCTCCCCAAGTCTCCATCTTCAGGAGATCCTCCTTGATGCTTCCACAAGCTAGCTAGAGAATCCAATTGTCAGAGCAGTATTCTCCTGAGACGTAAACCCGGTTTCATGGATGCTCGTCTATAGATCTTCTATCCCTTCCCTGCCATTCAATCTATATCAATTCAAAACCACTGAACTCACCACTACTACTTCAGAGAATTCAAAGATCTCTCAGCATGTCATATACTCTGGTCAATATGTATGCAATTTCGTCTTAGTTGCAAATGTAAAGTTTCCTAAAGTGATTGAAGGTAGAAAAAAAGTAGTAATGCTCATTATATATCTCGTGGGTTCAAACTAATCTGTATACATAAACAGACTCTTGTTTTATTGAATAGAAAAATAAAGATCTCAACAAAAGCTTTAAAGCTTGGAGATGATAGATTGGTAAAAAGTAGCACGAGCTAAGTAAGTGACTTTCATGGTGTCCTTCATCTTGAACTCAACATTCACCACCGTCAGGTTCCTCCCACTCCTCACCACTGATCCTTCCACCACCACTTCACTCTGCAAATCTCACACACAGCAATAAGCTTTCTCTAAAGACTCTAAAAATAAGAGAGACCAGTTAGTTATGTGGGCTTACCGAAACAGGAGCAGCAGAGAGATAAGACATACTCAATTCACCGAGGAACAGATGTTTGTCTTCAGACACGAGTGTTCTCGCGCAAGCCATTGATAACCTCTCTGCAATTGATGCCACTGCTCCTCCATGTAACCCATTAAAGTAATTCTATCCACACAAAAACAACAAAAGCAGTAGATTTTGATTAAAAGATTGAAACTTTACGAGACCCATTTGACTTAAATGAAGAAAGGAAGAAGCTTTTTTACGGTAAGGGCAGGCGTGACGACGACGGAGCACGTGATACGGCCATGTTCGACGGAGAGAGCTCTGATGTTGTTTTGTAGCAAGACGGAGAAAGAGTCGAAAGAGGCGAAATCGTCGAGGGAGGAGTCTGGGTAAGTTAAAGATTTGAGGAAGTTTTCGACAAGGGATACGTTGGTGGGATCGATTTCTTTTGTTATCGTGGTCGTCTCGGACGAGATCGGAGACGGAGATGAAGAAGAAGAAGACATTTTTGGGTGGTCGTTTGGTTTATGTGGTTTGGCTCTCTCTCTACTCCAAGTTTCATGGAGTTTTCCCCCAATTCGATTTTAACCTAATTTTATTATTTCAAAATTGATTTGTTACACAGTGTTGACTTTTTCTTTACTATTATTAGAATGTTTTTCTAAATATGGAAAGATATAGTACGATTAAAGTTGAAACTTTCTACGGAGAAAACTGGGCCTGGCGTGGGCTTTTTCTACAAACGTACCCCATTTCGTTGAGACCAACCAAACCAACAATGACTTATAATTAGTTCAATCTGGTGTTCGGTTCGGTTTCGGTTTGGTTTTTCTCGGTTTTTGGTTATTCGGTTTATAAAAATTAGCTATCATATTGGAACCATATTTAATTTGGTTTGGTTCGGTATTTATACTACCGGTTTTCGGTTTATTCGGTTTTATACCAAATAACATTATTATTTGATTTGGTTTCATATTATATGAATTTACAAAAAAACATATTGTCAAAACTATAATTTATTAAAATAATCCTAGGTGTTCATAAATATAAAAATGTGAAATTAAAAACAAACAAAACAATCAACAATTCAGTTTTGTATAGCTTTTCTTATTTTCTCTTTGTTCTTCCAAATAAATTACATGGTACAATATAATTTCACAATTTCTTACAACATGTAAAATCAAATCAAATTTAGATAATAGTTGAAGAAAATAAAATAAAATTATTAAAATATATATCTTCACAAGGTATAAAAAAATAAAAAGACTATTCCAAGAAAATAAATGGTTATATAATGTATATATCTATATATTTTTTCTTTGATCAGTTTTTTTCGATTTAATCGGTTATAAACCTAACCATATCCAAATCCTACGGTTTTTATAAAATCATATCCATTCGGTTTATATGGTATATACCAAATCCAAACCATATTGTCTATTTCAGTTCGGTACGGTTCGGTATCACCATATTGAACAGCCCTAGTTATAATCCTCACTGATTTATTACTATATTATCCTACTATATTGAAGTTTAGAATTAATTCTCTTAATTTGATTGGTTGTTGATATTTGAATTTTTATTTACTTAATTAAAACTTTTAAAAGGAAAGTAATAATAGAATTACCTTATCTAACTATCTTACCAAATAAACAACCAAACATCTTAAATATAAACAAATTAACATAATTTATTCACTGAAGCAATTTATTATCATAGATTACATTATATAAATTATTAAAATAGAATCGGATATGTGCAAATTTTAGTTTGTCCGACAAAAATGATGATCCAAAAATATTTAAATATGTATTTGTATACCAAAATATTTTTTACGTATTATTATAATTGTAAACTAATTAGTTTTAGATGTTTATAAAATATTTAAAAATGAGAAAGGAAGATAAATATAAATGATAAGTTCTAAATTTATTAATGATGAAAATAAAAAATATAACATAAATTAAATTTTAAATTAAATTATTTTAAAATAATGAGAAGTATTTTGGCGGTATAATAATTTTTGAAAATGTATGATAACAAAATTATAACAAAATTTATACAAATAGAAACATGTTATTTTGATATATCTATGTCTAATGACATCACATTATTTAAAAATTTAGATATTTTTAGGATATATAATTAGTTAATCATATTTTTGTTGGAATACAGTAATTCAGATTTACTTGAAATAGGTGTGTATTAAAGTAATTTAAAAAATAATATTTTTTAAAAAAAATATTTATTTTCTAATGAAAATCTTGGTCAAGTGAATCAATATTTGATAAGATAGTGTAAAAATTAGAGAAAAGTTAATAATAAATTTATTTGGTTAACTTGTTGTAAGTTCAATTGTAAGTTTTACGTTAGAAGCTAAATACAAAATAGGTGAGAGAGGGAGAGATATTGATGAAGAGTGAGGGTTATAATCATGATGGATATGATAGTGAAATAAGTGAGAGACTGAATGTAAGTGAGATAGATCATGAATTCATTTATTAATATTATGTGAGAGTGTTTTGAAGATTTAACAAAATCTGATAAAATTTTGTAACAAAAAAAAAAAGAGAAAAAGTTTGAAAGTAAAATATTGAGGGTTATAATAAAGATGGGGTAAAAGAGCTAATATAAATGATTGTGAGAGAGTGGATGCAAGTTTGAAAGATTTTGAGATTATTTGATCAAGAGAGAAAAAGGGAAAGCAAGCGAAAGAAGTACAATGACATACAAAAAGAACGGGAAGAGAGATACAAAAGAGATAGAATGAATGTGTGTGAAACAGAACAAGAAAAATGAAATGAATAAGATGGAAAGATATACAAGGAAAAACGGAATACCTACGTAGAAGAGAAAGAAAGTTATAATACATTTAAACACTCATATCAATTTTTATGCAATGTATAGTTATATTAATGTCCGCACAGGCGTGCGGGCTGTCCACCTAGTAATTTATTATAAAAATACAATATTGATGATTTTATAGTTAAGAAATTAGGACTACTACCACAAAAACTTTTGCCTATTTTACAACCTACCAAATTCCACTGTTGGCCTTATGTGTCTAATTATTTGTGACTCTGTTACCCCTACTAATACTACTATAATTATGTGAAAGCAAAATCTTGCAAAACATTTTTCTAAAATCTTATACTTTGTACTAATACTTTACTAATACAGTAATTTAACTGTTTCTTTTAAATCCAGTTAACTCTCTCCCACCAAAAAGTAAAGTTAATTTCTTGCAACTGAAAGTATCTTTAATCTTAAGTTTTATCATTTCTTCTCTATCTAATTGAAAACAACGGTCTTTAGGTGTTCATCTACTGAAGTTTGTAGAAGAGAGATGCCCTAGAAACAAATAAATCTTCGGAAATAAAATAAGAAGAGTCTTTGCTTAATAGGCCGTGAATCGATGGCTGTTGAGTCCTCGCCAGCCTTCTGTGTCTGTGTCGGTAACTACTGTGGCCGTGAATCGATAGCTTTTACGCTTGGGACTTAGTAGGTTTGCTAGGTTTCTTTGTCTCTTTCTTTGTTTACATATTTGTATGGTTTGGTTTTCTCTATTAGCCATGTAACTTTAATGTTTCTGATTTGGGATTCCTTGGTATGCTGAGCTAACTCAAATCCAACTCACTTTGTTAACTCAACCAAAAGAAAATCGAATGTTGTTATCATTATCAAAACTTTTTCAGACTGCATTTTCTTTTTTCTACGACGACTGCAACTCCTTCCGATTCGGTGGCTTCACGGATTCTAGATCTTTTTATAGTACCGCCATTAGTTTCATCGTTGTCTGAGAAAGATAATAAATTAAAACGTGCATACCATAAATTTTAACGAGATTAACGATGGTAAGTGATAGTGGTGGTATAATGAATGGTAAATATGGTTAGGGTTGTTCTAAAGAAAAGTATAGTGAGGGTTGGAGTATATAATAAAGTTAGTTTGTAACTTCTCATGTGTCCACATCAGCAGAAATATGTGGGCATTTTGCGTCACCTGTCAACCCTTGATTCTTCCCCCTCTTTCCAAATTTTTTTGTGTGTTGCAATGTAAATATGTATATTGAATTGGGCTTTAGAATATTGTTTGGGCTGTAATATTAAATCTAATTATGTGGTAGCAATGTACGAGGTATTATCTTTTTTCTAGAGAAAAATATTATTTGGATCAACGGTTGTAGCCCATCGCTATGTATCTTCCTCCTCAAAGCTGAGAATCCTAACGCTGAAGATTTGAAACAGTTGTCGCTTTAGTCATCCTTTCCATTCACATCCAACGTTAATGTTACGCTGTCAAGCAATCAAGTTCCTCCCCTATTCCCACAAACTCTCCATCAATGTAGCTTCAAATCTACCTTCTCGACTTTACTCCACTATTCAGTATATATATAGTTATATACATCGCTTGAAAACATAAGCTTAATATTTTTCCCTTTCTGACTGCAGAAATTCTGGTAATTACTAAAATCATGGCGGCATCTCTAATTCATTTCTTGGAATTGAAGGTCGGGCATTGTCGAGAAAATGTGCAGACAAGGCTCCTTCAGTTTTGGGAAGCCAAGAATATTAAGAAAGGGAGTGAACTGATGTGTGTTGCTATGGTCCTTATTGATTCGAAGGTTCGACTATAACATTTTTTTACCTTTTTAAAACAGAATATGAGAATCACAATTTGTTTTCTTATGACTCATCCTTGCATGTCATAGGCTACCCTTATCCAAGGGTCAACATTTATATCTCGACAACAAGTATGGAACGAGCAGTAGCTTTCTCAAAAAGTAGGATCTTTTAAACTTCTATATAAAATCTTTTGCTTTATAATTTCTCCAACGTACTTACGGACCTCTTCTTCAAAACTTTCAAGACATTCTTGACTAGGTCATTACAATCAAGAGCACAATCAACGATGGTATACATGGGACACAGCCTATAATGTTGACTTGTGTCTAGAATGGTAGCCTCAACACAACTTTGTATGATATTGTATTCTCCAAGAATTTCATTTTCATTGATACTGTATGGGGATATGAATATGTGTGTATTTCTCTGTTCGATGACCTAGCTTTTGCATTTCATAAGAAATTGGAAAGCTACGGTTATGAGCCAAAAGTTGTGTTGGTCACTAGCATCAGTTCCAAAGTTGTTGGAGATAATCTACTGATAATTTGTAACGTCTCCAGCGTTAAGACACAGCTTCTCAGGCCAATATATCACTAAGAATCTCACTTTCCCACATGCAGGCTGATTATTTCACAACACTACATCCGGAACCCATCTCACTTTGACTCTGAGACATCATTGTGAAACCCCAATGAAGACTGTTAATCTGTTTTCTTGGGGATGGTTTATGAAACCCAGGTCGGACTTTTTAAAATTGAAATTATAGGTTTCTATTTGGAATATCATTGTAAACTTCAAAACAAAGGCTCTGGGAATTTTAGTGTGCATGATTGTTTCCTTCATACACTAGTACATTGTCATGTTATGTCATTGTAGTTGAAATATTTTGTCTTCATATGCTTACATGAAAGTTTTTTTTTTTTTTTTTATCAATGAGAACTTTCATTAGATTTTTTAAGTCAACTGATTTGTGAGGGATAACATTCACTACCATAAGGCATCTACTGATGTTTTTATCCTTGCGTAAGGAGATTAGGGCAGATCCTTCTTTTTTGTCGATGAGTACACAAGGATAAAAACATTAGTAGACGCCTTATGCTAAAAGAAAACCTTCCTAAGGAGGATAAAAAGAAGGGTCTGCCCCAATCTCCTTACACCATGAGCCTGCATGGGATAAATATGTATAATAAGCCTGAGCATTTCCCATCACTTGTGACCTGAGAAGATGACGAAAGCCACAGAGTACCACCGCTTGCTAGATAAGATTGATAACAACAATCCTTGGTGACACTTGAAGCAATCTCAGTAGTGATTATATTTACCCATCGGAAACCAAAACCACTTAGCAAAGATAATAGTTTTTATTGATTGTAAGATTCCTGAGATACAGAGTGAAAAATTGGAAAACACAGAGGCTCAGAAAGAGCTTCCCACATAGTATCAGATCGTGAAGCGCCTCCTGCAAATCTTTTTCTCATGAAACTTGAAGACCAAAACCTTAACTGAACTGAACTGAACTTAAGGGATGAATGAAAATCAATGAGTTAGAACTCTGAGAACTGAGGCTCTGCTTTTATCCACAGTAGCAGCTTGAGAAGAGCGCAGCATGATCCAAAGTTCAACTCCAAGTGATGAATTCCTATCCATTTAGATCAGTGACACTAAAAGAGCTCCTCGCAGAAACATTGATCTCCACTAACATGATCAGAAACTTCCTATCCGACAACCTAAACAATGGATGAGAAAGAAAACCTCCAAGAAACTGACCACCAAACAATCTTCCCCAAACGAAAGCAAAGGGAGATCGAGACAATGAAAAAGAGAAAAACACTACCCAGAGAGAAAATCCACAAATACTAGCTTCGCCAAAGTGACACCATCGGAAGACTCGCAAGAAAACCGCAGAACGAGACATCGTCACGAGGCCACAAAATGTGCTCATCATCTCGCGGAGATGGAGGGTCGGAGGGTCTGCTCCTTGATGTGCCTGCTCGGTCCAGGCGCTGCTTCCTTCTCCTTTCGTGGGATGGTCGCATCTGAAAACATACCCAAAAAGAGAAGTGGAGTTAGTACACGAGGTCGGTGTTACCGATATCGATCGATGTACTGAACATGCCACCGATCGATATCCAAAATCCGATAACGATCAATGTAAAATGAATGTCATCGATCGACACAACTTATCCCGTGTCAATCGATATCATGTCGTGAAATCTACAAAAAAAATTATGTTCTTGTGCACCAATCAGTGTGATACTGAATTAGAAATTAGAAATAGATAAATGGTATAAAAGTTATACATATAATAGTTGTTACTCTTATAATTGCTTAAACTAAATAAAAAAATAAAATTACATGCAATAAAATTTACTCAATTTCTTTGAAATTTCATCTATGATCGATCCATTAAAGTAGTTTACTTAAAAGATCGCTATTTTAATATATAAAAGGATTTTAATTGTTTCTTTATCAACAACATTTCCTCATATAAATCAAATTTTTATTTATTAACTTTTACCCTAAATAATATAGACTGTGAATTAGATATCTAATTTTGGTAAAATGTGAGCAATTCTAATGCATTAATATAAAAAATAAGTAAAAAAGAATCTGGAATTATGCAAAACCACCTCCTTTCACCTAAATTAAAGGTGGTAAGTAGCTTATATTAGATATATCGTAACATGGGATACATTTGAGTTCTTATATATAGATATATACTCTATGTTCTTTATACACAAAACAATTTCTTATAAAAAGCATAATCAATTCATTCGAATTACCAAGGATGAAAAAATCACTATATTTTCATTTAATTTTTTTAACTCTCCTCATCATTCTTGTACTAGGCTTGTGTCTATACTTTCGTAATATGTATTACATTTATTCTTAAAAGATATAATTTAGAATGTATTTTTTCCTGCAAGGTATTACTTTATTTTTAATAAGCTAAGTTGTTACAGACATTTTGTTATAGTTCATTTACACTATGAAATTGCATAATATCTGAACTAATAAAATTATATACATTAATTTTGTGATAAATCTAGGAAACTGATATCTAGAAAGTATTTTGTGTTATTTCTTTGCCTATTTTGGCTAGATATATGGTTTTAATATATTATGAAGAATTGTCTTGTAATCCAAATTGATTCAACAAACACCTTTTCGTCATTACTTCAAATTCATGTTTCCTGAGTAAATAAATATGTAAAGCTTTATTTTTTGTTTACGACATAAAGTTGATGTATCATCATTTACAAGGAAATTTACATGATACTTATAGATATTTTTTTATCATATTAGTTACATGTTTTGTATACCTCAAATAATTAATGATTTTAAAAACTAAATAAACATTACCTAAACTATTTTGTTCAGTATTTGAAATTTCCAAAAACATTCTTCATTAAATACACTGAGATTTATGTTTTATATATAACAATGGCTGGAGCGATGGGGCAAGGGAATAAAAATAAAAGAGAAATATGTTCCATAGAAATAAACATAGCTTGCTCCTCGGGAAGCAAATGTGCGTGCTTAGCTCACGTCAAAAATGATATTAGTGTTAAGTTTATTACAATAAAATTCAGATATGTTTATAATAAAATTATGATGTGATTTATAGCAATAATTAAATAAGTTGTCAAATTATGTTATTTTCAAATTATGATAACAATAAAATATGATCATTTGCAGATGTAGTAAATGACAAAAAGTTAGAAAGTTAAATTAGAATTATGAACTTCTAAATTTTGGGCGCTAAAATATATGTCTATTGGATGAGCCTCCTCATATACACGCGGTCTTTTCTTAGAAAAAAAAATCTATTATATTATATCTCAACTACATTTTTTTGTAATTGGGTATCTCATCCACATTTATGATGTTGTTTTTTTAATTTTTTCTCATCAACTTAAAACGGACTCAGACAGACTCTGTGAACCAAATTGGTGACTCTCCATCCATGTGAACAACAAAAAGATTGTTTTCTGGCACTGCGTGTTAGACGATCCGTCTTCAAATTCTGCGTTCTTGGTACATAGATGATCTCCGAGCTAAGGAAGTTCTCCTTGAGGATCTTTATGTCTCCTAGATAAATTGCAAATGCTGGCCATTCTTTTGGTTCCGAAACAATCTTCACCAATTGAGAACAATCTGTAGCAAACGTAACTTGATCCTGTCAAAAGTTCCTCATGCATTCCATTGCCCATATTAGTTCTTCAACCTCAGAATAAAGAGGTGATAGGCTAGCTCTGACATTACTTGCCCCATCAATCTGGCAAAACCTACTAAAGTGCTTTACCAACCCAATTCGGAAAAAACCTCCTTATCCTTCCACGAGCCACCGGTAAAACACCATCACTCTGAGATCGATGGAAGTGTCGTGAACTTTCTATTTTGTTGTCCCTTCAGTGTGGGTGGCACATGATTTTCAGCCCAAAGGTTAGCTTCCGTTTCCGCTAGCTTAAGCATGTCCATGGGGTCAATGTCTAAGTTACTAAATGTTTTACTATTCATTCCTTTCCAAATGTACCACAATATCCATGCAAAGTGATGATCTTCCATTTTTGGAAGAAATGTCCAGAATAAATGATCCATATTTGTGAACAGAGAACTAGTGGGGAAAATAGCTGGGTTAGATGGTATCTTTGATAGCGCCCAGATTTGGCGTGCTGGAGGGCATTCAAAAAATACATGGTTGATTGATTTCACTTCATCTCCGCATCTAGCACAATATGTATCTTCTTGTAACCCTCTTTTCTTTCAGATTTTTCTTTGCAGATATACATCCCAGCTTCCATAGAAAATACCTTATCTTTGGTGGGCACCACACCTTCCAGCAGAAAGCCATAGTAAGTTAACGAAAGCTCCAAAACTACTAGTGGTTCTCCTTTATCCGGGTATACCCGTTCTACTTGATAAACCCTCTTAACTGTGTATTTCCCATTATTGGTAAAATGTCATCCATCCCGATCCTTAATTTGAGTTCGGCTCAATGGAATGCTTAGTGATATCGCGTGCGAACGCACACCAATTAACCTAATGTGCACACTACCACAATCAAATGGTATGTCGATGTAACACTTAAGGATCGAATCCACAGAGACCAAATATTACACTTTATTTTTATAAGATCAATTTCAAGCTAAAACGATAAGTTTTGTAAAGAAGCAAATAGTGAGAAACAAGTAATTAAATTGGGTTTTA
>CAKOAT010819599.1:256758-313202 GCA_932364175.1 Eruca vesicaria subsp. sativa | reverse complement strand
CTACTTTCGCTGACCAGGGATGTGATGCTTGCTCTCAACAGATCTAGCAACCTAATTCAGGATTAGTGATAAAAGGTTAAACTTTAAATCAAATACTAAGTGATCAAATCAGTATCAGCAGTAAGAACAGTGGAGAGCAAAGGCAAGAATGATGCTTATCTATGTTTAGTTCAATGGATCAACACCCTAGAACCCTAGGCTAACAAGATTGACTACTCAGCCATAACAACAGAGAACATAGAGTAAAGAGATGAAGAAGACATGAATATTATTGCAGATAAATATAAATAGGGTTCAAAGGATTCTTCTCTAAATCAAGAGAGATGATCTTCTCCCTTTACAAGTATCAAAATCACAATATCCAAAGGTTCTAAGGTTTCTCCTCTCTCCCAAAAGCGTTCTCTGTCTAGGAAAAATAGAATAGAATATGTCTGAAGGCCACAGGCGGCTGGGGGAAGAAAATAGAAAGATTAGGGCAAATCCCGAAATTAATTAGAAGTTTCCATAATATTCGGGAGCAAAGGGGGGTTTGCTCCGCGATAGAGGGAGCAAGCAAGGGGTTGCTCCGCGATGGGTGCTCTGCGATGGAAAACTCTGGTTTTTGCATTCTTTCTTCCATATGCNCAAGCAAGGGGTTGCTCCGCGATGGGTGCTCTGCGATGGAAAACTCTGGTTTTTGCATTCTTTCTTCCATATGCTCCTTCTGGTGCATTCCAACTCGTTCTACACCTGAAATAACTCAAAACACACTAAGAATACTCCAGGAAAGCACAAAAGTGATATGCAAAGTATGTGTGTAATATGTCAAAAACACAACATATCACTTAGTATGAAATTCACATCCTTGGGGTTCACCATAGCCCATTGCCTGTATATTCCAGTTTCGTGAGTCACTATTGATGAGAGACTCCACTGTAAGGTCCGGATAAAAATCATGTTGGTTTTTATTTGTTGGTCTCAGGCGAGTGGTTGGGAGCCATGGATCATTTCATACGGATATTGATGATCCTGATCCCACCCTTATGATTAGTCCTTTGCCAACCAGAGATCTAGCAGAAATCACACTTCGCCAGCCATATGACAGGGAGTATGAGCGGATCGGTTCCAAGGGTGAAGTGTTCCTATAGTATTTTCCTTTAAACGCTCGACAAAACAAACTGTTTGGTATCTCTATTATACATAATTTTTCCCAAGATTTCCAATGCATGACTGTAGTGCTTCCCCCGGGGCTCCACCAAAAATTTTCCACTGTACTTGTCAGTTTCTTAGTCGGCGCTTTAGGTAATCTATAACAAGAAATCACACGGTAAAGTCGTCACCACCGATTTGATGATCACTTCCTTTCCTCCCTTAGTAAAGAACTTAAAAGTCCAGGCTAAATACTTGTATCTTAGAGCGTCCAAGATTCCCAAGTAAACCTAAATAATCATATTCCTCCCATGATATGTATTCCTAAGATGTTCCCCAATTCTTGACGATTAGATTCCTCGATCTTGTATCCAAATCGGATTGAAGACTTCTGAAAATTGATTTAATTGACCTGAGACCGCCTTATATTCCTTTATTATCTTTAGAATGGTTTGACATTCTTCCTTTCGTGACTTGCAGAAAAAGACTGTCATCTACAAAGAATAGGTGTGATATGGATGGGCATGCTCTAGCAACCTTCATTCCCGTTAATTGTTTTTCTCTCTCAGCTTTTTTGATATTCACAACTAAAGCCTGTCTACACATAATAAATAAATATGGAGATTAGATATTCCCTTACCGTAGTCCTCTATGTGGAGTAATGAGTCTCGTGGTTGACCATTAAGTAAAACTCTATACTGAATTGACGAGATACATTTCATCATAAGTTTTATCCAATGAAGATCAAACCCCATTTTATGAAGTAACGCCTGAATGAAAGACCATTCTACTCGGTCATATGCTTTACTCATATCTGTTTTTATTGCCATAAACTTCTCCTGGCAAGATTTATTAGTTCTCAATCCATCGAACATGTCATGAGCTATTAAATTATTATCCGAAATTAGCCTTCCTGCCACAAACGCCGATTCGGTTTCTGAGATAAGTCTGGGGAGACAAAGTTTCAGGCATCGACATAACACCTTTGAAATGATCTTATATCCAACATTACATAGACTTATTGGTCTAAGTTCCGTCATCCTTGTAGGTGTCTCCGTGTTTGGAATCATACATATATGGGTAATATTTAACCTTGGATCTAAAACCCCTGAGACTAAAAACATTATTCACCATTTCAACCAAATCCTTCTTGATAAGATCCCAGGAATGTTGGAAAAATAGAGTTGTCATTCCATCCGGTCCTGGAGCTTTCTCAGGGTGCATCATGAACAAAGCCTGACTTACCTTCTTCTCCGACACTATCCTAAGCAACCTATGATTCGTCTGAGAGGTAATAGTCGGTGTAATCTCGACCAGAAAACTATCAATCTCTTCTGGGGAAGTGGAAGTAAATAAATCATCAAAGTAATTCACCGCTATATTTTCCACTCCGTATTCCTCTGTTATCCGATTTCCAAATTTATCATAAAGGCCCACAATTCTATTACTCACCTTTTTTGTTTCGTTAATGCATGATAAAATTTGGTATTCCAATCACCAGATGAATGCCACATGTTGCGACTTTTTCTAGTGCTAGTAATCCTCCTCATCTTTGTAAGCATCATGTAGTTTGTGGAAAACCTCCAAGATATCCTCCTACGACCTGGTATTATCTGTTTGTACCTCCTAAAGGGCTTTTTGAAGATCTTGTATTTTGTCCTTACTATAAGGAAGATTATTTTCCCGCCATGTAGAAATTTCATGCCGACAGTTAGTAACTTTAATTTGTATATAGATCCAATGTTTGACCCTCAGTATAAGATGTCCAATCGGAAGCAATTGATTCCATAAGTCCCTCATGTCCAATCCATCTCTTGTCAAATCTGAATTGCCCCCTTCGCCTAGACGCCTTATCCTCCATGTAAGCCACCACTGGATGATGATCGGACCCAATCATTCTCAGATATTCTGTGTAAGAACATGGGAAAAGGTGTGTCCGTCTTCATTTGCTAACGCTATGTCCAACCGACATCGAGTCATCACTGACCCTTCCCCTTTACCTCGTCGTCCTTGCCAAGAAATTTTATTCCCACGAGACGGAAACTCTAGTAAACCAGTGTTTCGTATCTTGTTATTAAAAGGAACAAAAGAGTTCACGCTCCTCAAAGCCCCACTTTCCTTTCGTGATTACCAGTGATTTCATTCAGATCTCAATAATGAACCAAGGGTCAGATCGTGATAACCCATACCGAGTTAATTGTTTCCATACTTGTTCCCTTAATTGTTATTAAAAGGAATAAAAGAGTTCGCGCTCCTCAAAGCCACACCTTCTTTTTCGTGATTTCCAGGGATTTCACTCAGATTTCCAGTGATTTTATTCATGCTGTTGTATTTCAAGGCAATTTATATTTATTGTATAAAATACATATGGGTCAATTTTGAACAATGATCATAATCATATTTACATAAAACTATTATTTTCTATAACTTTTTTGATTTTTGATTTTTTTTTTGTCAACCGCCCATCTAAACTAGATCAAGTGGATAATTTTTTGATTAAAAATAATTATGATGTAATTTATAGCAATAATTAAATAATTTGTCAAATTATGTTATCGTCAAATTATTATAAAACTAAAATATTATCATTCGCTGTGTAGTAAATGACAAGATCAGTTAGAAAATTTAACTGGAATTATTAACTTCTAAATTTTGGGCGCTAAATAAAAAATCGTATGCCTATTAGATGAGCCTCCTTATATACACGCGGTCTTGTCTTAAAAAAATCTATTTTATTATATCTCAACTACTTTTTTTTTTGAAAATGGGTATCTCAACCACATTTATAATGTTGCACTCAAGGCCAATTATATTTATTGTATAATACATATGGATCAATTTTGAACAATGATCATAATCATATTTACATAAAACTATGATTTTCTACAACTTTTTTGATTAAAATAGGTATAGTAAAGTACAAAGTTCAAAAGCTTTGTATTGCTGTATGTACTTAGAATATCATTGTTTTTAGATGGTACATGATCATAAATAGAAACTATATATATATATATATATATATATATATATATCTTTATCAAGTGTACATGGTAATTGCCTTAAAAAAGGTGTGCATGGTAGTTAATGCCTTTTGAGATATTCAAAGGCATAAATAACAACTTAGTGATACCTCGAAAAGGGTCTTAGTTAATTATTATGATTGGAAATAAATTTAAAGTCTACCAAATTGAAGAGAAAGAAAAGAAGTGTTCAGGTCATATATAAATTAACAATTATTTCCTCTGTTTCATATTATATGTCAATTGGACATCTTTTTACGGAGATTAAAAAATTGTGTAATAGACTAATATATCATTTTAGATTGATATCTCTCAGATCTCTACATAGAATCTGAACTTTGGAAAAAAAATATTAATATTCTTTTTCAAACATAATTTTCAAATTCTAAATTGATTATATTATGTTCTTGTGCACTAATCATTGTGTTACTGAATTAGAAATTTGAAATAGATAAATGGTATAAAAGGTATACATGTAATAGTTGTTACTTTTGTACTTGCTTAAACTAAATAAAAAATAAATACTACATGCAAAAAAATTTACTCAAATTCTCTGAAATTTCATCTATGATCGATCCATTACAAGAATTCACTTAAAGGATCTCTATTTCAATATATAAAAGGAATTTAACTGTTTCTTTATCAACAGCATTTCCTCATATAAATCAAATTTTTATTTCTTAATTTTTACCCAAAAAGATATAGACTGTGAATTAGATATCTATTTTTGTCAAAATATGATAGAGTCTAATGCATAAATATACCAAATAAGTAAAACAAAATCTGTAATTATGCAAAACCACCCTTTTCATCTAAATTAAGGAGGTAAGTAGCTTATACTGGATATAGCATAACATAGGATACATTTGTCTTCTTATATGTACATATACTTTCTGTTCTTTATACACAAAAAAAAAATTCTGATAAAAAGCATAATCAATTCGTCAATATTACCAAGGATGAACAAATCACTTATATTTCCATTTAATTTTTTTTAACTCTCCTCATCATTCTTGTACTAGGTTTGTGTCTATACTTTCGTAATATATATATTACATTTTTTTCTTAAAAGAAAGAATTTATTTTTTTCTGCAATGTATTACTTTATTTTTAATAAGCTAAGTTGTTACAGACATTTTGTTATAGTTCATTTACACTATGAAATTTCATAATATCTAAAACAATAAAATTATATACAGTAGTTTTGTGATAAATCTAGGAAACTGATATCCAAAAAGTATTTTGTGTTATATCTTCGCCTATTTTGGCTTGATGTATGGTTTTAATATATTATGAAGAATGGTTTGTATTCCAAATTGATTCAACAAACACCTTTTCGTCATTATTTCAAATGCATGTTTCCTGAGTAAATAAATATGTCAACTATAGTTTTTGTTTAAGAGATTAAGTTTATGTATCATTTTACAAGGAAATTTACATGATACTTATAGATATTATTTTTTTTATCAATACTTATAGATATTCTTATATAAGATTAGTTACATGTTTTGTATACCTCAAGTAATCAATGATTCTAAAAACTAGATAAACATTACCTAAAATATTTTTTCAGTATTTGAAATTTCCAAAAATATTTTTCATTACATACACTGAGATTTATGTTTTATATATAACAGTGGCTGGAGCGATGGGGCAAGGGAATTAAAAAAAAAAAAAAAAAAAGTATGTTCCATAGTTCTTGATAACAAAAAACCTGTAAGTTGTCACAACCATCCAGCTTGCCTATCTGCGTGCAAGAAGAGGTTAGAAGGGTCAGGTATACAGGAAATAATCGTAGGTTGCGCCTCGAGAAGCAAATGTGCGTGCTTAACCCCATGTCCAAAATGATCTTAATGTTTAGTTTATTGACAGTAAAATTCAGAAATACTTATAATAAAGTATGATGTGATTTAAGTAATAATCCAATAAGTTTTCAAATTATGTTATTTTTCAAATTATGATAACAATAAAATATGATCATTCACAGATGTAGTAAATGACAAAATAAGTTAGAAAATTTAATTAGAATTATTAACTTCTAAATTTTGGGCGCTAAATGAAAAAGAAAAATATGCCTATAAAATATGCCTATTAGATGAGCCTCCTCATATACATGCGGTCTTATCTTAACAAAATCTATATTTTATTATATCTCAACTATATTTTTTTTTTGTAATTGGATATCTCAGCCATATATATCTTGTTGTATTCAAGGCCATTTATATTTATTATATAAAATACATATGTATCAATTTTGAACAATGATCATAATCATATTTACATAAAACTATTATTTTCTATAATTTTTTGGATTAAAAATAGGTATAGTAAAATACGAAATTCCAAAGTCTTTGTATTGCGGTCTTTACTTACAATATCCTTTTTTTAGATGTTACATGATCATAAATAATTTTTTTTTTAAAAAGTTATATATATCTTTATCAAGTGTGCATTGTAATTGCCTTAGAAAAAAGGGGTGCATGGTAATTAATGCATTTTGAGATATTCAAAGGAATAAATAACAACTTCCTGATACTTCGAGTCTTTAGTAATTATGATGGGAAAGTAAATTTAAAGTCTACCAAATTGAAGAGAAGGAAAAGAAATGTTTCAGTCATAAATAAATTAAAAATTATTTCCTCTGTTTCACATTAAGTGTCACTTTGATATTTTTTTATGGAGATTAAAAAATTGTGTAATAGACTAATTTAAACTATTAAAACAGAATTACAAATTTTACTAACCCTAACCTTTTCCCTAATATTTTACTTAATTTACTATTCCAATAAATTCTTACTTAATTTAATCACCAACAATACATAACTCGCTCGTCCTTCACTAACCCTCAAATTGGATTTAATATTTACTTACATAATCTAATCGTATATGTTATATACATACATAATACACTACACATACGTTTGGTTTTGTTAGGATTGTATGTGTATATGTTGATTTAAATTGTTTTAGTTTCTCAACCTTTATTCACATTTCAAAGAAAGAAAAAGTCAACATACATTTGAAAGAGTCAAAGCGGAAATAAAACCTGAACTGATGATCCCCAGTTGACCCTTGTCCAAAGCGAAAGAGATGCGATCCATCGACGACTGGGTGACACGCCGGATCCATAATCGCCACACCATAGATGCGATCCAAACTCAAAAACTCCATGGAAACACTCACGAACTAAATCAAACGAAACAGAAGAAGAGTGGAAGCCTTCTCCGATGGTGTCTAAGAATGAGAAACACAGGAGGGGCGGAGATCTAGTATTTTCTTCTTTAAATTCCTTTTTATTTGTGACATGAAAGGTTTACAGTGGTTTAATAGGAAGTGTTATTATCTTGCTCCTGAAGTAGATGAAATTATAGAAAGGAGATCAATGTTTTGAATGCAGAGATTATTATACACTAGTGGTATTCCGGCGCTACACGCCGGGTTCTTATGTTTTATTTTTTAATTAGTTCAAAATTATTTGTAACCATGAATTACCAATATCTATAGATAAATTCTTACACCATGTGTGGGTTGTTTAACTGATTTGAATGTTGTTGTTGGGAGATGTTACATGTTGATGGTCGATACGAATTTCTAGCAAACATATATTGAGTTATGGTGGTTTCTTATTTTAGTGGTTAGTGATAAATATTGTTTTCATTTTTCTTAATGTAGGAGCAAATTGCATGTGAATTTTGAAGTTTAAATTGTCAGCGATTTAGGGTGACTGATAAAGGAGTGATAAGACACGAAAACATATTTATTTATTTGGGCCAAATTTGATTTATTGTCCGTTCAAAGTTGAATGTTATGTTTCATATAAATGTAATATACGCCGTAGTTATTTTGTTGATTTACTATATATGTTACCAAATCTTGATTTCCATGTAACTATTTTTTTTTGTGAATCATTTCTTTGTCTATTAACGTGTTTTTGTCACATCTGTTGTTGTATTTGGTGTAATGTTATATGAGATTCGTTTAGGATGAGACAATTTCTTTTTGGACGTTATGCATCTATCTTATTAAGGAAATACAAATAAAAAAGTACCACTAAAACTTACAACTTTATTACAAATCAATATCACTAAAATATTAAAATAATCATAACTTTAAACAATCTTGTATTTTATAATTATTACATAATTTCTTAAAATAATTATAACTAACCAAGAGTTAGGCAACAATAAAAGAAAACCTACACTATATTTATTTAATAGGCTTAAACACAATCATAATAAACAGAGTATTCTAAATTTAAAATAAAAATTTGTTGCTCAAATCCTACCTTTTATTATTTTGTATATTTTCCTATAAATAGTATTCTAATGTAAATTCAATAATACAAATGTGTAATATTATAAAGTTTATAGAAACATATTTTAAATAGTATATATAATAATTTATTATACATTACAATAAAATTTTGATCCATAAAAATAAAATAAAACACATTTGTGCGTATATACAAAACATATTCTAAAATTATAGGTGATACAATTAATGAATTATAAGAAAATTTATAATAATTAATATAAATTATAAAGTTATTTTGTTTCAAAATATCATATTAAATGATTATTTTAAAAATCATCACTTACACAAAATGAATATTTATTTATAAAAAAAATGTAAAAATGAAAACCCAAACACGATAAAATTTAAAATATATATTATCACATACACAAAATAAATATTCATTTATAAAAAAATCCGTACATGATAAAATTTTAAAATTTAGTTTATCATTTCATAAAATAAATATTAACTTATAATTAAAAAACACACACATGGGTGCGCGGATCAAACTTTTATTTCAATTAAATGACCATAGATGTATAATTTCTTAACAAATTTATTAATTAGGTTTTATTTTTAAAACTATGATGTATTTCTAATTTATGATGTACTTTGTGTTTTTTTCAATCTCTTCACGTATGTAAATTCTACAAGATTATTAATAGCATTTTATAGTTATTTAAAAAGACTTATATATTAACATAATCACTTTTATTAATTATATTTTATTTTTAAAAATATAATGTATTTTCTAGTTTATAATGTAACTTTGTGTAGTTTTCAATCTCTTCACATATGTAAATCTTAAAATATTATTAATATTTTTCTATTATTTAATATATATATATATATATATATATATATATGTAAATACCAAAATTATTAAAATTAGATATTAAATAAGTTGATATATATGAAATAAAAGATTCTCATAATTGGGCCTAATGTAAAAATCAATAAAATTCAAATAAAATAAAAGTTTTTATAGTTGGACCTAAAACAATAATGAACAAATGATAGTATGCCAAGTGTCAATGTTTGCCCCCAAGGAGAAAAAAACTAGGAAATTGCCATAAATAACACTTTCAAGATACAACTTTTCAACTTTACACTAACCAACTTTACCATTAAAATTTTAATACTCAAAATACTATCAGAATTTAGGGTTTAGGGTATTGGGTTTAGGATTGATAGTTTAGGGTTTAGTGTTGATTTTTTAGGGTTTAGGGTTTACTTTTTAGGGTTTAGAGTTTAGGGTTTAAGATTTAGAATTGATATTTTAGGGTTTATGGTTGATTTTTAGGGTTTATGGTTTACTTTTTAGGGTCTAGAGTTTAGAATTGATGTTTTAGGGTTTAGGGTTAATATTTTATTTAATATTTATTTTATGTATAAATATAAAGAACAAGGATATAAGAGTCTTTTATCTTTTAATAAAATGTGTATTTTTGAAAATGTTCATTTGTTGATGGTAAACATGAAAAGTGGTACTACCAAAGTGGTATAATTGAAATTCTCCCAAAAAAACTCAACTTTATTATTAAAGATTTTTCTTTGTACTGTGCATTTTTTGGATTTGTATTATAAAGCTAACATATTTTTTAGTTATTTTATTCCATTAATTATGCTATATTTATATATGTTTAAAAATATTTTGTTGTTACTATGTAAAAACTGAGAAGAGAATCTTTGATAAGATGTGAATTATAGGCTTTCATTTAATGCAACTCCAACACAAAAGTCACATAATAGATTCATTATTGATGAAAAGAAAAATGAATTTATGTGAACATTTATATGCGGGTTGGTTCATCTTGATTTCCAGATTATTAATGGTCACATTATATTTAAGTTCTTTTTCAGTTAGTTACAGTTTGACTCATATTTTTTTATTAAAGTATTTGTATGAAGTAGTATGTAACTAAAGTAAAAACAAAACTTCCAACAAATATTTTTTTATTAAATAGAGTTCAACTGATATAACAGTTTACCTCACACTTCGAAAGTATCATGTTTTATTAGTTTATAAAACAGTAATTTTTAAAAATATTTTAATTATCATGAGAAAAAATTTCAACAAATAATTTTGCTATAATATAGAGTTCACCAAACTATAATAATTAACAAAACATAATCAGTAAAACACTAAGACTGGTTGAAATTTCATTCAATATATAATTATTATTTTAACAAATATATTTTCCAAAACATCATCTACTATTAAATTAGAAAATACTAATTATTATTCTTATATTATTGAAACTATTTCTATAGTATTTAAATATTAGTTTTAATTATTTTATTAATCTCTCTTATATTTTTATTGTTTTGGTTTGGAGGCGGGTTAATTTATTATCATGAAAAAATTAATTAGTGAAAACTATTTAAATTTAAAAATTCTTGAAGTTAATAGATTTTTATTAATCTAAACTTCAGATTTTGTTTTCTTATGTCAATGTAAAAAAAGAAAAGGACAGAAATATCTACCATTACATTTTTTCCGAATCACTTTTGTTACTTTTGTTCTATATACAAAATATGAATGTTACTGTTATTTTTAATTCAAACCAAAATGTTTACTGAAAAAAATACGATCTCTGAATTCTGTTTATTATTTTTTATTTTATAGTTTTGTTTTTTTTTATTTAGGATAGTTTTTATAATGCTTCACAAATTTTTCAAAAGTCAATATAATAACGTTTAGTATATATTTACGCCTGCAGGGCGGGCCAACGATTAATATTAATATATAGAGAAATCTTTATAAGCTATTTTTAGATTTATTTAATTTCGTTACAGTTGTATCTACCCTTTAGACCTATTATTATAGCATCAAAACAATCCACAAAATCTAAAATAGTCATTTCTCCCTAATATTCTGCTATAGTAAAACACAATTTACACTATTTTAGGTAAATAGCTGATTACCAACTTCTTTATGGAGTTTGAGCAAATTGACTAAAAAAAGAAAGTTCCTCTCATATTTCTTCTTGTTCTCTTGCTGATATCTTGGTTCCTTGATGTTTAGGTTAATTTCTCGCTGCAACACAATCAACTAACAAGGTTACCTAAATCAGTATTTCCTTCAGACTATCCACATTGGTTAACATTATGCAACACCTTATACTTTTGTATCTTTCCACATCATTTTATATTTTTCACCTATTCATTCAGTATTTATTCAAATCAAAATATTTTATATCCAAATTAAATAAAAAAATCTTTATTTATAAAACACAAAATTATGAATTTTGGTAGAAAACGTTTTCGAAAAATATAATTTAACACAGAATAATTGATCTTAAATAGATGAGATAACATTTGTACCAAACATTTGACATATACATTTGTACCACTAACCAATACATTTGTACCAAACATTTGTTTTTTTTGTTCTTTTATATAGATTCACCTTCAGTTTTATTTTCTCTTCTCGTGGAACATACCAAAATCAAAGATGCAGGTCCCAATTAATTTTGTTTCAACTGTTGAATGGATTCAACAAGAAAACTCCACATCGTTTTTTGTTGGTTTTCAACACCTTCATTACACTTATTTAACTATTGAAAAAATTGTTAAACACTATCATTGTATGTAGCCTTACAGTCTAACTAATTAATAAAGCCGTGTAAATCCACATCAGCTTTGTAAGGTTTAGAAGGAGAATGTTTGTTGTTTGATCAGTTACTTCCTTATACTTGCAAAGTCTACACTTACAAAACTTATACTATCCAAAGCAGAAATCAAGAGTGAGAAATATGTGCAATGAAAACATGCTCACAGGTTCAATGAATCGCTATTTCCCTTGCAGTCTAACCTTATTTAGCCCAACAATAAGAAGACCAATCAATAAAGTCGTAACCCCAACAACTACCACGCTAATGAACAAAAAAAGTTTAAACATTTAATCATATCACAAAAGGATAAGCACATAACAAACAAAGCTTGACAACATACTCAACAAACTTGCAGGAGGAGAGATCAAACAATCATTTGATATAAAAACCCTGAAATCTATACTAATTATGAGAGGCTTAAGAAATATCAACATCAAACATAAAACCATTCTTCCAAAAAAAACATATGGCATTATTGCTAAGAAAAATTAAAAGTAAATTTACAATATAACAAAAAATAAATAAAAAGCAAATCAAAAATATTAAAAATAGAAATATTACATTAAACATTTATCATAATATTATCATTTGATATAAAAGCAAGAAAATTAAAATAAGTAGATATAAATATAAGAAAACAAAAATTAAATTAAAAATATATGTGAAAAATGTATAGAAAAATAAAGAAAAAGTAAATATATAATATTAAATAAAAATATTATATTAAACATCTAGCGTAATATTACAATAAGTAAATATACACTATAAGAAATACAAATATTACATTAAACATCTACCGTAATATTATTATTTGATATAAAGTAAGAAAATTAGAATAAGTAAATATACAATAGTAGAAAAATAGATAATAAGTAAATATACAATGTAAGAAATAGAAAAAACTAAATTAAACATCTATCTAAAAATATATAATAAAATAAATAATAATTAAATTATAATATAAGAAATAAAAATATTAAATTAAAGATCTAAAATAAGTGAATAAAAATATAAAAATATAAAAATAAAAGAACAAAAGAAATATAAAATATAAGAAATAGAAAAAGTAAAATAAATAATAAGTAAACACACAATATAAGAAATAAAAATTCTACATTAAACATCTATCGTAATATTACCATTTGATATACAAACAATTAATGTCTGTCACTTTCCGTTATAGAATTATAGATGGAGGGTAATATACGTTAATGGTTTATAAGTTGAATGATTAAAATAAAAAAAAATTATTTGAGATTTTGTTTTTTACAATTTACAAATAATTGAGGAGTTATATCACTAAAACTCTAAATAATACATGTAAAAAAATAATATATGTTTTAATTTTATGTTTATAAATAATATATATTATATAAATTTTATATTTATGTTATCTGGAATAACATATCATATATAATTATATATATATATATATTCAATTATATTTTAATTGAAAGAAATATTTTTTCTAAGAAATAAAAATACTTTTAATTGATAGTTTAGTTTTATAAGTTATTAAAGTTTTGGATATAAACCTAATGTATACCTTATAAAATGAATGGATGTATACAAAATGAACACAAATCAACTCTTATTGTTGTAGCTAAGTGTACAAGAATAAATCTATTCTAGTTTATAAATAATGTAAAATTAAGTGTTTTGCCCGCATATGTGACAAATTTTTACTACGAATACTTATTAGTTTATATTTTATTAATTCAAAAATAATATAATAAATTATTATTTTCTTTTCATATATATTAATTAAACGTTAAATTAAGTATAAATGACAACATTTACATATCAGAAATATTTTAGAAAATATTTTTATACATATATTTTTGCTTGATTCATATTTAGTTACAATTTTATAGCTTAATTTTTAAAAAATTATAATAGAAAACATATTTTCTACATAATAACATAATATATAAGAATTAGAATATTTTCTAAAATATAATATTATTATTAGAAATTTGTTTTAAATATATAATAAATTATAATAGAATTATTTAAAATCATGGAGAAGTTGATAAGTCAGCAAAATTCTTTCTCAAATAATAGTTTAGTTAATAAAATATAAATTAGTTTAATATTTTATATCTTAATTTTTGAAAATATAATATATAATATATTTTCAAGATAACCACATACTACATAAGAGTTATCTTATTTTTAAAATATAACATTATATATATATAATTGTTTAATTGTATAATAAATTATATATAAAAGTATTTAAAATATTATAAATAAGAAAAATTACCTAAATTATTCTGAAGTTGGCAAAAATTAACAAAAGTTAAATGAAAATCCAATCATAGAAACTAGATCAGACCAACAAAACGCCCAAGCACACGGTACCACCAGATGAGGAACAAAGAGTTAAGTGTATACCAAACTGTTGGTATAAACAAGGAGTCTTACGGAAGTTGAACAAAAAGAAACGACATGACTTTTAATTATGGGAAATTGGACCAACAAAACGCCCAAGCACACGGTACCACCAGATGAGGAACAAAGAGTTAAGTGTATACCAAACTGTTGGTATAAACAAGGAGTCTTACGGAAGTTGAACAAAAAGAAACGACATGACTTTTAATTAAGGGAAATTGGGCTCAGTAGCCATAAAACAACATGTAATTAGGTATTTAGCTAAAAATTAACACACTCAATTATTATTATAATATATACTATATTACTCCTCCTTCTCGGTTAATACGTGCACAAAATTCTTTTTCCTCACTTACTTACTACTTCTTTTTCACTTACCTACCACTATCACTTCTTCCAATCCACAACCATTTTTTTGTAAAAAAGAAATTAGTCATTTGGATTTCTATCTATCATACCAATTATCATCATTGCTTTTAGTTATTAACCAATTTCATTTTGTTAACTACCATCTCCTTGCTATTAGTCACCACCATCTTCTGAAAATTTACAGATCAGACAGCTTTACGATCGAGGCGTCCTCGTTTTCTTGTAAGTTCTCGGTTATACTATGTTATTTGAACAATTTGTACTATGTTATTTCATTTGTTTACTATTTTATTTCCCTAATGCTTCATATTATGTATTATATGCATATTTTATATTAGATTAGAGTTTATATTTCCGTGTAGGGTTTAATGTCCTAGTATTTTGGGTTTAGTTTATGAAATGTTTGGATTGGCTTTAGTGTAAACATTATCTCCTTCCCTGCAATCGACATTTTAAAATTTGAACATTAATATGTACTATATTATTCTGTTTGTTACTATTCTATTTCAATAATACTTCATATTATGTATTATGTGCCTATTTTGATATTTGAGTTATGGTTTATATTTTCTTTTTAGCGTTTAGTGATTAGTTTTTTGGATTTAATTTATAGAAGATATGGATTGACTTTAGGATAAACATTACCTTCTTCCTTGCAATCAACGATATTTCAAATTTGAGCATTAATATATGCTATTCTATTTTGTTTGTTACTATTCTATTTTGATAATGATTCATATGATGCATTATGTGCATTTTTGATATTTGGATTAGAGTTTATATTTTCCTTTAGGGTTTAGTAACTAGTGTTTCGGGTTTAGTTGGTAGAAGATTTAGGTTGATTTAGGGGTAAGACTACTTCATTCTCTGCAGTCATAAATATTTTAAAATTTATCCACTATGTACTATGCTATTTCGTTTGTTACTATTCTATTTTGATAATACTTAATATTATGTACTATGTGCATATTTTGATATTTGGGTTAGGGTTTACATTTCCTTTTAGAGTTTAGTGAATATTGTTTAGGGTTTAGTTTTTGGAAGATCTAGACGATGGGTTTAATTTTATTAATTTTGGATATATATATTATATTATTATATTATTATATTTATATCATTTTATAATTTACTAATATAAACTATACCATTTAGTATGTTCTATTCTATTTATCTATTATCACCATAATCAACGTGGATACTATAACCACCACTAATTTAGGAAATATTTTTTAATGACATATGCTTTTGTTACAGTCAACTGGTTTAGAGAAAGGAGAGAACCAGAAAAATAAGAACAAAATGCTATGGGATCAAATAATGTCAAATCATATGTTATATTCTTAATTATATCTCTAAAATTGGCTATCTCATCAATTAACCTAATGTATACCTTATAAAATGAATGGATGTATACTAAATGAACACAAATCAACTCTTATTGGGTGTAGTTTACGAAAAGCGTACAAGAATAAATCTATTTGAGTTTATAAATAATGTAAAACTAAGTGTTTTGTCCGCATGTGTGACAAATTTTTACTACGAATACTTATTAGTTTATGTTTTATTAATTCAAAAATAACATAATAAGTTATTATTTTTGTTTTCAAAAAAATTAATTAAACACTAAACTAAGTATAAATGACAACATTTACATATCAGAAATATTTTATACATATATTTTTGCTTGATTCATATTTAATAACAATTTTATAGCTTAATTTTAAAAAAATTATAATAGAAAACATATTTTCTACATAATAACATAATATATAAGAACTATAATATTTTCTAAAATATAATATTTTTATTAGATTTTTTTTTAATATATAATAGAATTATTTAAAGTCATGAGAAGTTAATAAGTAAGCAAAATTATTTCTCAAATAATAGTTTAGTTAATAAAATATAAATTAGTTTAGTAATTTATATCTTACTTTTGAAAATACAATAGATAATATATTTTCAAGATAACCACATAATACATAAGAATTATCTTATTTTTAAAAATATAACATTATAAATATAAATTTGTTTAATTATATAATAAATTATATATAAAATTATTAATAACATGATAAATAAGAGAAATTACCTAAAATTATTCTGAAGTTGGCAAAGATTAACAAAAGTTAAAAGAAAATCCAATCATAGAAACTAGATCAGACCAACAAAACGCCCCAGCACACGGTTCCACCGGATGAGAAACGAAGAGTTAGGCGTATAACATACTGTTGGTAACTTGGTATAAACAAGGAGTCTTACGGAAGTTGAACAAAAAAAAGAAGACATGACATTTAATTAATTAGTCGACATAAGATTATACCAAAAGAAAAAAAAAACATTTAATTGACGTAAATAGAAGAGAAATTAGAACCCTTACTCACATACTTTTTTTTGGTCTCACATACTTACAACTAGAATTCAGATAAGACTAATTTCTTGAATGTGACATCAATCATACAAACTCAAAAAGATCAGTTGCACATTCTAATAACTCGACATATTGATTCAACAAATTTCCAAGCTTCATCGACTTTGTACGACTAAAAGACAAAGGTATAGACACAAGTACATAACATAAATTCTCGATCATTGTTATTGTAAAAACTCAATTCAACATGTATAATTTATAGAACGTAAGATCATATGATGCAGAATTCCAGAAAATATGAACATGTTTAGAATCATCAGGGTACGAACACAAACACACAAACATTCAAGATTCAACGAAACCAAGGGATAAAGAAAAGTACCATAGCAGGGAAATTTCAAGTCAACACTATAGAATTTAACGTCGTTATAGACTTATAGTAATCATCAACTTATAATGAAAAATTCTGAAGATGTCATTTCACATGCTTACAATGATCACTGAGGGTTCTGAGCCTAAAAGAGAACAAAAACAATCAAGGATTCAGTGAAACTACTACCACAATCTGAAGTTTTACACACAAGTTGATCTACAAGAGAAGAGACTCCAAGATATATCTATTTCACAAAATGAGAGACCTTATAATACATTCAAGCACCAAACTGAAGAAGTTACAAACACTATTAGAATGATCAATGAGGGTTAGGAGTATAACACAAAACAGTAAATTCAAAATTCAAAGATACTACCACTACAATCTGCAGGAGTCTCTGTTGATCTACAAGAGACTCCAAAGTACACCCATTTCACAAGCACCAAACAAAAACTAATCGAAACACAAACATATACAATTAGAATCTAACATAGTAATCATCAACGCTGAATGCAGAATTGTAAAGATGTCACTTCCACATGTTTACAATGATCACAGAGGGTTAAGAGCGTACACAAACCACTATAATTCAATATTGAAAGAAACTAATACGAGAATCTGCAGTCTTTCACATATGTTGATCTACAAGAGACTCTAAGATGCATCCATTTCATAAAAATGAGAGAATTTATCATACATATAACGGCCAAACTATAAAGAGATTACTAACTCTGTTTAGAATGATTATAACACAAAAGAGAAACATTCGATTTTTCTTTTAAAAAAGTACCACCACAATATGCAGGAGTCTCTCACCTACTTTGATTTTCAAGAGACTCCAACATACATTCTTTTGTTTTTTTATTTGAAACACCACTCCAACATACATTCATTTCACAAAACTAGAGATTACAAACACTGTAAACACACAAAGTAATCAGTTTCTAGAATCTCACGGATGCTAGAACCAATGAAAGAAATATCCAGTTTCTTTAGTTTACGTAGATATCACTTGGTAAATTTTCACGGGAGAAAACGTCAAGAAAAGCATATACCTGAAAAAAACCGTGGCTTCAACGAGATAATGAGCAACAAGCACAAACCTAAACAACTGAAAATAGTCTTTACTTACATGTATGTGTCTCCTTATGATTTTCGTCAACTAAATTACAAAAAGTTTGAAGAACACATAGATACCTGGAGAATTCAGAAAAGTAAAATAACACTTCAAATGAGCATCCTCTGAAGCACATAGACATGCATTATGCATACTTCACGTTGTGAGTGGAAAGTGAGGAATATGTTATATTCTTTCTTTCTTTTTAACACAGGAATATGTTATTTTCATATAGTCTTTTCTTAAGACTTTCTTTATGACGTCGATCGTTTTTTCTATTCAACTAGTCAAATCTTTGTAAAGACTCTATGAGATCTGTTTTCAATTATCATAGTCTTAGGTTTCTGTATCAGAAAACTTTTAGATATTCATTTTCGCCTTTCTTTAGTTTATGTATATGTATCACTTAACTACTTAGTAAATTTACGCAAGAGAAAAAGTCATGAAAAGCTTATACCTGAACAAAGCCTTGGCGTCAACGAGATAATGAACAAGTAAGCACAGACCTAAGAAACAATGAAACTAGCCTTTACGTTTATGTATTTGTCTCCTTCTTGTGATTTTCATCACTAAATTACAAACAAGTTTGAAAAACACATACATACCTGAGAAATTCAGAAAGTACACCTCAAATGAGCATCTTCTGAAGCACATGCATACCTGCGAAAATCAGAATTCATTAGTCTTTACTTCACGTTGTCAGTGGAAAGTAAGGACTTTTTCTTAAGCCGTTTGTTATTTTTGTAACCCCTGGGTGACTGAAGTCGTATGTCTTAGTTCCCCTCCTTTGTTTAGACATGCACTACCGACCAATAGTTGTGACAATGTTCCCAAAGCTGTCAGTATCTGTTTTTAATTCTCATAAAGACTTTTTATATTCAGTTCATAGTCTTGGGTACTAAGTATTTGCGAGCTTTTTCTAAGCCTCAGGTAGTAAAGTAAGGAATCAAGATTTGGTTTAAGCTGTTAGTCATTTTCCAACTCAATTTCCCTGTTTTAATATTTAGTTTAAGACGTTGGTCGTTTTTCCATCCAACAAGGCAAAAACCAACTCAATTTTTGGCTCATACTCGCTGTCTTAAGACTGCCGTTGGTCGTTTTCCATATCCAACAAGCTAAACACTGACATGTAGTCTCTAAATACTTTTGTCTAGGCTTGTGGTTAAGTAAGAGTCTGTTTTTACTTCATATTAACTCTTTTCATCCGTTGGTCGTTCTTTGAAGGCTTTTGGTTACTGTGAAGATATGTTTTTTTAGTTCTTATGTTCGTTTGTACATCTGAAAGATGCATCCAGATGATCCATCCAGATGTCTTATCCAGATGTTCCATCTGGATGTTGTTCGTTTCTCTATTTCGTCTATACATCTAGATGAATCATCTGAATGTAACTATGTTCGTTTGTTTTTTTTTTAACTTGCATCTGCATTCAGATGGATTTGTTAATAAAATGAATAAAATAAATTTGTGTTTATCTTTTTAGCGGGAAAATGCATTTTTATGATTTGATGAAAAATGCGTTTTTCTAGTTTTGCCAAAAAAATTAACGTTTACGATTTTGACACGAAAATGTGTTTTTACGGTTTTAGCAGGAAAACACTTTTTACAATTTTGACGGGAAAACGCGTTTTTACGGTTTTGGCGAGAAAACGCATTTTTGCAGTTTTGGCGGGAAAATACGTTTTTATGGTTTTGGCGTGAAAACGTGTTTTTGCGGTTTTGGCAGGAAAACGCGTTTTTGCGGTTTTGGCAGGAAAACGCGTTTTTGCGGTTTTGGCGGGAAAACGCGTTTTTGCGGTTTTGACGGGAAAACGCGTTTTTGCGGTTTTGGCGGAAAACGTGTTTTAGCAGTTTTGGCGGGAAAATACGTTTTTACAATTTTGACGGGAAAACGCGTTTTTGCGGTTTTGGCGGGAAAACGCGTTTTTGCGGTTTTGGCGGGAAAACGCGTTTTTGCAGTTTTGGCGGGAAAACGCGTTTTGCGGTTTTGGTAGAAAATGTGTTTTACAGTTTTGGCGGGAAAACGCATTGTATGTGTTATTGGCGGGAAAACGCGTTTTGGCGGGAATGCGTTTTGCGGTTTTGGTAGAAAATGCGTTTTGCGGTTTTGGTAGAAAATGCGTTTTGCGGTTTTGGTAGAAAATGCGTTTTTACGGTTTGGCGGGAAAACGCGTTTTGCAGTTTTGGCGGGAAAACACGTTTTTACGGTTTTAGCGGGAAAACATATTTTTACGGTTTTGGCGTGAAAATGCGTTTTTGTGGTTTTGGCAGGAAAATGCGTTTTTCGGTTTTGGCGAGAATATGTATTTTGCGGTTTTGGCGGGAATATGTATTTTTATGGTTTTGGCGGGAAAGTGTATTTTTTGCGATTTTGGTGGAAAATACATTTTTCGGTTTTTACGGTTTTGGCGAAAAAATCATTTTTTGGTTTTTACGGAAAAATTTATTTGCAAAAAAAAATTAGTATTTTTTATTTGAAAAATTATATTTATTTTAAAAGGTTATTTTTATCATTTATGATTTTAAACTGAACTAGATGCATCTGCATCCAGATGCACCATCAAGACTCACCCTCATTTGGGTGAGAATTTGAGATGAGTTTTAAAAAAGTCAGTTGGATGATCCATCTAGATGTAGCATTTTAATGTACAAAACGAACATTGATTTGCATCTTCACCCAGATGGATCACCTGGGTGAGCAAACGAACATCACCATAGTCTCTGCTTTAGTCGTTGGTCGTATTTTCACAGTAGAACAAATCAACAACCATCACCTTTGGGTAAGACTTTTCTAAGCCGGGGGTAGTGTTTTCTATCCACCAAGTAAAGAGGTGGTCATTTTTTTCTGTCCACCGTTACTCATATTTCACATCCAATAAACTTAGAAGTCTAAAGGATTCATAGTTTTTCATCTTTTAAGACCTAAGACGTTTACGGAGCGTTTGATCTTTTTTCCATCCAACAAGTTCAAGACCAGTTCATCATAGGATTTGTCTATAAACTTTTCATAAAACCGTGGGTAGAAGAAGTATTGCCAAGATTCAGTCTTTGTCTAAAGACTTTCCATAAACTTGTTTTTTAAAAACTCAAGAGTTCTAAAGCCTTTTCATAAGCCGTGTGTAAAAAAAAAAAACTCAAAGTCTCTGTCTACAACTGTGTCTGTGGGTAAATATTGTCTAGAAACTCTTCACAAGCCGATTTCAACTCAAGTCTTTTGTCAAAAGAGTTGTCAGAAGCCGTGGGTTGATATTGTCTAAAGACTCTTCATAGAAGTCATGGTCTTTGTTTAAAGCCCTTATTAGCCACGGGTAACTCAAGTGTTTGTCTAAAGACTTTATGGTGTAATGTTTGTAGTACCCTTTTAACTTTTATCCATCCAAACATTCATAGTCTTTGTGTGTCTAAAGACTTTTTTTTTTGTAAGTCGTGTGTCGTTTGATATATCCAACGTTTCGTAGTCTTATTGTCTAAAGACTTTTTGCAGGCCATGGGACATTGATCCATCCAACATTTCATAGTCTCTGTCTAAGACATTTAGTAAGCCGTGGGCTGTTTGCTCATGTCCAAACGTTTTATAGTCTCTCAAAAATTTTATTCCAGGCCGTGGGTAGAATCACAGTCTCTGCCTAACGACTAATCTTAAGCCTTTTGTTTTTGTTTATGTAAGCCGTAGGTATCTCATACTTTCCATCTTTTGCTTAGATAAAACGTTCATAGTCTGTCTGTCTGTTTAGAGACGTTTTTTGATAAGTCGTGGGTCGTTTGTATTCACCCAACGTTTCTTAGTCTCTGTCTAAAAAGACATTTTAGTAAGCCGTTTCATCCATGCAATGTTTCATAGTAAACGACTTTTTGGTAAGCCGTGGATCATTTGTATCCATACAACGTTCCTAGCCTTCGTCTAAAATTTTGGTAAGCAGTGGATCATTTGTACCGTTAAAACTTAAAACTCAGTCTTTATAAACCATGGGTAACTCATACTCTTTATCTGAAGACTTTATGGTGTACCGTTTGTCATTTTATTAATCCAAACATTCATAGTCTTTGCGTGTCTTAAGACTTTTTTTGTAAGTCGTGTGTCAGTTTGATCCATCCAATGTTTCCTAGTCTTATTGTCTAAAAACCTTTTGCACGCCACGGGACATTGATCCATCCAAGGTTTCGTTGTCTGTGTCTAAAGGCTTTTCTTAATTCGTTTGTTGTTTTGGTAAGCCTCGTGTAACAAGCAACTCAAAGTCTGTTTGAAAAAATTTCATAAGCCGTGGGTAGATATTATTGTCTAAAGCCTCTTCATAGACCATTTTCAAGTCATGGTCTTTATTTAAAGACTTTATAAGCTGTGTGTAACAAGCATCTCAACGTCTGTGTAAAAAAATTTCATAAACCGTGGGTTGATATTGTCTTCATAAGCCGTTTTCAACTCATGGTTTGCAAACCGTGGGTAACTCACAATCTTTGTCTAGAAACTGTATGGTGTACCGTTTGTCGTTTTACCCATCAAAATAATCTCTTATTCTTTTTCTGTCTATAGATGTTCTTGCATAGTCTTTGTCTGTCTAAAGACTTTTTGGTAAGCTGTGGGTCATTTGATCCATGCAACCTTTCACAGCCTGTCTATTTTTTTTATTGCAAGCCGTGGGTAACAAGCAACTTAGTCTCTGCCTAAAGACTTTTCTTAAGACGTTTATTGTTGTTTATGTAAGCCGTGGGTAACAAGCAACTCAGTCACCGTCTAAAATCATTTCATAAGCCGTGATATTGTCTAGAGACTCTTTATAAGCCATAACTCAAGTCTTTTGTCTAAAGACTTACCATAACCCCGTGTGTTGCAAAGTCAAAGTCTTTGTCTAGAAACTTTCATAAGCTGTGTATCGTTATTGTGTAAAGATTCTTAATAAAGTCATGGTCGTCGTTCAACTTTATAAGCCGTGGGTAACTCATAGTCTTTGTCTAAAGACTTTATGGTGTACCGTTTGTCGTTTTATCCATCCAACCATTCATTTTTTGTCTAAAGACTTTTTCTTTCTAAGTTGTGGATCGTTTGATCCATCCAACATTTCCTTGTCTTTTTTGTCTTAAGACTTTTTTCAAGCCACGAGACATTTGATCCATCCAACGTTTCATAGTCTCTGTGTAAAAGACTTTTCAGTAAGCCGTGGGTCGTTTAATACATCCACCACTTCATAGCCTTTGTCCAGAAATTAAATGTAAGCCGTGGGTACAATGACAGACAGTCTCTGTCTAAATACTTCTCATACTTTCCATCCTTTGCTTAGACATGCACTACCATACCAACCAATAGTTGTTGGGGCCATGGTTTTGAAGACTTTATAAGCCGTGGGTAACTCAAAGCCTTTTTCTTAAGACTTTATAAGCCGTGGGTTTTTGTCTTAAAACATTATAAGCCGTGGGTATGCCATAGTTTCTATCTTTTACTTAGACATGCACTACCAATCAATGGTTGTTGTGGCCATAGATTTAAAATGATATCTGGCTCTATGCTTCAGGCAACGGGACAATGTCCCCAAAAAAGAATTTGAGAGTACACTATTAGATTAGTGTATGCCTGTGATCTTTTTGGGGGTGTTTGATCAAACAAATGTTTTTTTTTTTTTTTTGGTAAAAAACCAAAGCAAAGAAAGAAGCGGAAGTAAGAGAGGAAGTAGAAGAGCTTATCTGTTTCGTTGCTTCAGCAGTTCAGCTCATAGCTATCTTCAGTTGTTATGGCTTCTCCACACACTGAAGAAAAAGAAACAAAAAAAAAACAGAGAGTAGGCTAAAGTGAGAGACATTATCACTTCTACGGTACAAAACAGATAATCGTTGTCTAACCTTTTAATTAAAATAATCATTGAATCTGTTCACCTTATATGATCGATCCTAAGTCCCGATCCATCATCAAACATCAAATACCTCAAATCTAAAGCACAAATAACAACTCAAGCTTCAGTCAGAAAAATAATAATAATAATAACAACTCAGGCAAAAGACAGAGAAGTAACACCTCAACGACGATTTTTGGCAGAGTCAAGCGCTTCCCATGTAGGTTCAACATCACTACAACAAACAAACAANTAGAATCTCACCAATTCGTAAGACGACGAGAAGATATGTCTTTGTTAGCAATCGTCTCCTAAAGGTTTGAGATCTTTTGTTGATCCGTTAGATACTCCAATCGAACGGTCCTCCCACTCTCACCTGTATGATTCAACTTCACTCTCAACGGTCCGCTATATTAATGGGTTTAAGTTTGGGCCTAACGTGAGTTTGAAACTAAACCCTATAAAAAGCTCATTAGTTCAAATTCAAAAAAAAAATAAGAATTAAAAATCTACTGCTCCATACACTCTCCATACAAGAGAAAATGTCAAGTATATACCTGAACAAAGCTCGGCGTCAACGAGAAAATGAACAAGCAAGCACAAACCTAAACAATTGAAACTAGTTTTTACTGCTTACATGTATGTGTCACCTTCTTGTAATTTTCATCAACTAAATTACAAACAAGTTTGAAAACACACATACATACCTGGAGGAAGTATAATCACAAAAAAAAATCTGCTACACCTCAAATGAGTACCTTCTGAAGCACATACATACCTGTGAAAAATCAGAATTCATTAGTCTTATATTAACGTTATGAGTGAAGAGTGAGGAATATGTTGTTATATATTCATAGTCTTTTTCTTAAGACTTTCTTTATATTAATAATCAAATCTTGTAAAGACTTTGTGATATCTGTTTTCAATTATCATAAAGAGTCTTTCTATTCCGTTCATAGTCTTACGTTTATGTATCTGAGAACTTTCTCGAAGCCTTAAGACTTGGTTCATAGTCTCTCTCTCCCTTAAGTCAATGGTGAGTTTTCCCAACCAACAAGTCAAAACCAACTCAATATTTGGTTCATACACTCTGTTTTAAGACTTGTTCTAAGCTGTGGGTGGTAGTATTGTTGTCTAAAGACTGTTTTGAGACTTGTTTTAAGCCGTAGGTGGTAGTATTGTTGTCTAAAGACTCTTGTCTAAAGATTTTTCATAAGCCGTGGGTGATATTGTCATAAGACTTGTCATAAGCCTTGTGTAGCAAGGAAGTCAAAGTCAAGCCGTGGGTGCAATTATAGTCTCTGTCTAAAGACTTATTCTGAAGCCGTTTGTTATTTTTGTAAGCTGTGGGTGACTAAGTATGTCTTACTTTTCCTCCTTTGCTTAGACATGCACTACCGACCAATAGTTGTGACAATGTCCCCAAAGCTGTGAATATCTGTTTTTGATTCTCATAAAGATCTTTTATATTCCATTCATAGTCTCGTGTAGAGTATGTGAGAAATTTTTCTAAGCCTCAGGTAGTAAAGAAAGGAATCAATTTCATCAATTTCCAGTTCACAGTCTCTGTCTTAAGACTTGGTTCTTAAGCTGTTAGTCATTTTCCAACTCAATTTCGGTTCATAGTCCCTGCCTTAGTACACAGGTCGTTAATTCCATCCAACAAGGCAAAAACCAACTCAACTTTTGGCTCATACTGCAGTTGGTCGTTTTCCATCCGACATGTAGCCTTTGTCACAATACTTTTGTCAAGGCTTGTGGAAGTAAGGAGTCTGTTTTTGTTTCACATTAACTCTTTTCATCTGTTGGTTGTTCTCTTCAGCCTCGTGGTTACTGTAAACTCCTAGCTTCGCCCCTGGTTGTTCATAGTCTTTGTTTTAAGTCGTTGGTCGTATTCATCGTGCAACAAACCAACAACCATAGTCTTTATGTAAGAATTTTCTAAGCCGCAGGTAGTTTTTTCCATCAAACAAGTAAACAGGTGGTCGTTTTTTTCCATCCACCGTTAGTCGTTTTTCACATCCAATAAACTTAGAAGTCTTTCATAGTTTTTGTCCGTTAAGACGTTTACGGAGTTTGTATTTTTTCCATCCAACAAGTCCAAAACCAATTCATATGGTTGGTTTGTCCATAAACTTTTTTCACAGCCATGGGAACTGGTAAAGTAACCTGTTACGACTTTGTCTTTGTCCATCCACAAAGTCCAAAACCAACCCGTAGTCTTTGTCTGAAGACACTATTCCAAATTGTGTGACTAAAGAACGGTCTTTGTCCTTTCTAGATTCAGTCTTTGTTGAAGAATTCTTCATAAAGCCGTGGGTAGTAAGTATTGTCCAAGTTGAGTTTTTGTCTACCCTTTGTTAAGCCGTGTGTACTGGTCTAGATTCAGTCTTTGTCTAAAGACTTTTTATAAGAAGCTGGTAGTATTGTTGACTAAAGACTCTTTATATGGTTGTTTCCGACTCGAGAGTTCTAAAGCCTTTTCATAAGCCGTGGGTAGATATTGTCTAGAGAATGAGTTCATAAGCAATTTTTTTGGTCTTAGGACTGATCATAAGCCGTGTGTAATAAAGCAACTCAAAGTCTCTGTTCGAAAACTTTTCATAAGCCGTGGGTAGATATTATTGTCTAAAGCCTCTTCATAGACCATTTTCAAGTCATGGTCTTTATTTAAAGACTTTATAAGCTGTGTGTAACAAGCAACTCAACGTCTCTGTCTAAAAACTTTTCATAAGCTGTGCGTTGATATTGTCTACAAGATTCTTCATAAGCCGTTTTCAATTCATGGTCTTATTAAAGACTTTGCAAGCCGTGGGTAACTCACAATCTTTGTCTAGAAACTGTATGGTGTACCGTTTGTCGTTTTACCCATCGAAATATTCATACTCTTTTGTCTGTCTAAAGACGTCCTTGTACGCCGTTGGTCCTTTTATCAATCCAAACTTGCATAGTCTTTGTTTGTCAAAAGACTTTTTGGTAAGCCGTGGGTCATTTGATCCATGCAACCTTTCAGAGCCTGTCTAAAATTTTTATTGCAAGCCGTGGGTACAAACAGTCTTTGTCTACAGACTTTTCTCACGCCGTTTCTTGTTGTTTATGTAAGCCGTGGGTAACAAACAACTCAGTCTCTGCCTAAAGAATTTTCTTAAGCTGTTTCTTGTTGTTTATGTAAGCCGTGGGTAACAAGCAACTCAGTCTCTGTCATAGGCCGTGATATTGTCTAGAGACTCTTTATAAGCCATAACTCAAGTCTTTTGTCTAAAGACTTACCATAACCCGTGTGTTCCAAAGTCAAAGTCTTTGCCTAGAAACTTTTCATAAGCTGTGTATCGTATGGTGTAAAGACTCTTAATAAGTCATGGTCGTCGTTTAACTTCATAAGCCGTGGGTAACTCATAGTCTTTGTCTAAAGACTTTATGGTGTACCTTTTGTCGTTTTATCCATCCAAAAATTCATAGTCTTTGTGTGTCTAAAGACTTTTTCTTTCTAAGTCGTTGGTCTTTTGATCCATCCAACATTTCCTTGTCTTTTTTTTTGTCTTAAGAACTTTTTCAAGCCATGAGACATTTGATCCATCCAACGTTTCATAGTCTGTCTTTTTAGTAAGCCGTGGGTACAATCACAGTCTCTGTCTAAGACTTTTTAGTAAGCTGTGGGTCATTTAATCTATCCAACGTTTCATAGTCTCTGTCTAAAATACTTTGGCAAGCCACTAGACATTTGATCTATCCAACTTTTGTAGTCTCTGTCTAAAAGACTTTTCAGTAAGCCGTGGTTTGTTTGATACATCCACCGATTCATAGCCTTTGTCCAAAAATTAATTGCAAGCGATGGGTACAATGACAGTCTCTGTCTAAAGACTTTCTCATACCTTCCATCCTTTGCTTAGACATGCACTACCATACCAACCAATAGTTGTTGGGGCCATGGTTTTAAAGACTTTATAAGCCGTGGGTAACTCAAAGCCTTTGTCTTACGACTTTACCGTGGGTCTCTTAAGACTTTATAAGCCGTGGGTCTTTGTTTAAAGACACTTCATAATCCGTGTGTAACAAGAAGCTCAAAGTCTCTGTCTAAAAACTTTTTCATAAGCCCGTGGGATATTGTCTAAAAGATTCTTTCTTCATAAGCCGTTTTCAACTCATGGTCTTTTTAAAGACTTTGCAAGCCGTGGGTAACTCATAGTCTTTGTCTAAAAACTGTATGGTGTACCGTTTGTCATTTTACCCATAAACACGCTCATTGTCTTGGTCTGTTTAAAGACTTTCTTGTAAGCCGTTGGTCCTTTAATCAATCCCAATATCCATATTCTTTGTCTGTCTAAAGACTTTTTGGTAAGCCGTGGGTCATTTGATCAATCCAACGTGTCTATAGCCTTTGTCTATAACTTTTATTGCAAACTGTGGGTACAATCACAGTCCCAGTCTAAAGACTTTTCTTAAGCCGTTTGTTGTTTCCATCTCAAACGTCCTTTCCTTAGACTTGTTGTTGGCTCCATGGTTTAAAGACTCTATAAGCCGTGGGTAACACAAAGTCTTAACACTTTATAAGTGTGGGTTTTTTGTCTTAAGACTTTATAAGACGGTGGTAACTCTTGTCTTAAGACTTTATAATGTGGGTAACTCAAGTCTTTTTCTTTAAGACTTTATAAGTCATGGGTAACTCAAGTCTTTGTCTTAAGACTTTATAAGCCGTTGTTTTTTAATAAACCGTGGGTCTTTGTCTTAAGACTTTATAAGCTGTTGGTCCTTGTCTTACATCATAAGCCGTGGGTCTTTTGTCATAAGACTTTATAAGTCATGGGTAACTCAAGTCCTTTGTCTTAAGACTATAAGCGTGGGTCTTTTGTCGTAAGACTATAAGCCGTGGATCTTTTGTCTTAACACTTTATAACCGTGGGTCTTTTGTCTTAAGACTTTATAAGTTGTGGGTCTTTGTCTTAAGACTTTATAAGCCGTGGGTAACTCAAGTCTTTGCCTAAAGACTTTATAAGCCGTGGGTAACTCAAGTCTTTGCCTAAAGACTTTATGGTGTACCGTTTGTCGTTTTATCCATCCAAACATTCATTTTTGTCTAAAGTTGTGGGTCGTTTGATCCATCCAACATTTCCTTGTCTTAAGACTTTTTGCAAGCCACGAGACATTTGATCCATCCAACGTTTCATAGTCTCTGTGTAAAACACTTTTCAGTAAGCCGTGGGTCGTTTAATACATCCACCACTTCATAGCCTTTGTCCAGAAATTAATTGTAAGCCGTGGGTACAATGACAGACAGTCTCTATCTAAAGACTTTCTCATACTTTCCATCTTTTGCTTAGCTTAGACATGCACTACCAATCAATGGTTGTTGTGGCCATAGATTTAAAATTATATCTGGCTCTATGCTTCAGGCAACGGGACAATGTCCCCAAAAAAGAATTTGAGAGTACACTATTAGATTAGTGTATGCCTATGATCTTTTTGGGGGTGTTTGATCAAACAAATGTTTTTTTTTGTTTTGGTAAAAAACCAAAGCAAAGAAAGAAGCGGAAGTAAGAGAGGAAGTAGAAGAGCTTATCTGTTTCGTTGCTTCAGCAGTTCAGCTCATAGATATCTTCAGTTGTTATGGCTTCTCCACACACTGAAGAAAAAGAAACAAAAAAAAACAGAGAGTAGGCTAAAGTGAGAGACATTATTACTTCTACGGTACAAAACAAATAATCGTTGTCTGACCTTTTAATTAAAATAATCATTGAATCTGTTCACCTTATATGAACGATCCTAAGTCCCGATCCATCATCAAACATCAAATACCTCAAATCTAAAGCACAAATAACAACTCAAGCTTCAGTCAGAAAAATAATAATAATAATAACAACTCAGGCAAAAGACAGAGAAGTAACACCTCAACGACGATTTTTGGCAGAGTCAAGCGATTCCCATGTAGGTTCAACATCACTACAACAAACAAACAACGTACGATTTAAGGATACATGAAACCCTAACTCACAAAATCGAAAAACCAGAAAGATCGCATCAGTTACAAAAGATAAGAACGAACAAAAACAAAACAGAAGTGAATTCACTAATCTTAGAATCTCACCAATTCGTAAGACGACGAGAAGATATGTCTTTGTTAGCAATCGTCTCCTAAAGGTTTGAGATCTTTTTTTGATCCGTTAGATACTCCAATCGAACGGTCCTCCCACTCTCACCTGTATGATTCAACTTCACTCTCAACGGTCCGCTATATTAATGGGTTTAAGTTTGGGCCTAACGTGAGTTTGAAACTAAACCCTATAAAAAGCTCATTAGTTCAAATTCAAAAAAAAAAATAATAATTAAAAATCTACTGCTCCATACACTACTCTCCATACAAGAGAAAATGTCAAGTATATACCTGAACAAAGCTTGGCTTCAACGAGATAATGATCAACAAGCACAAACCTAAACAATTGAAACTAGTCTTTACTGCTTACATGTATGTGTCACCTTCTTGTAATTTTCATCAACTAAATTACAAACAAGTTTGAAAAACACACATACATACCTGGAGGATGTATAATCACAAAGAAATCTGCTACACCTCAAATGAGTACCTTCTGAAGCACATGCATACCTGTGAAAAAAATCAGAATTCATTAATCTTCTATTAACGTTATGAGTGAAGAGTGAGGAATATGTTGTTATATATTCAGTCTTTTTCTTAAGACTTTCTTTATGTTTTTTTAATATTCAACTAATCAAATCTTGTAAAGACTTGTCAATTATTATAAAGAGTCTTTCTATTCCGTTCATAGTCTTACGTTTATGTATCTGAGAACTTTTTCTAAGCCTTAAGACTTGGTTCATAGTCTCTCTTTCTCTTAAGTCAATGGTGAGTTTTCCCAACCAACAAGTCAAAACCAACTCAATATTTGGTTCATACACTCTGTTTTAAGACTTGTTCTAAGCCGTGGGTGGTAGTATTGTTGTCTAAAGACTGTTTTAAGACTTGTTTTAAGCCGTAGGTGGAAGTATTGTTGTCTAAAGACCCTGTGTAAAGATTTTTCATAAGCCGTGGGTGATATTGTCTTAAGACTCTCAATACTCCGTTTTCAAACCATTCTGACTGAAGACTTCTCATAAGCCTTGTGTAGCAAGAAAGTCAAAGTCAAGCCGTGGGTGCAATTATTATAGTCTCTGTCTACCCTTTGTTAAGCCGTGGGTACTGGTCTAGATTCAGTCTTTGTCTAAAGACTTTTTATAAGAAGTTGGTAGTATTGTTGACTAAAGACTCTTTGTATGGTTGTTTCCAACTCGAGAGTTCTAAAGCCTTTTCATAAGCCGTGGGTACATATTGTCTAGAGAATACTCATAAGCAGTTTTCAACTCAATTTTTTTGGTCTTAAGACTGATCATAAGCCGTATGTAATGAAGCAACTCAAACTCTCTGTTTGAAAACTTTTCATAAGCCGTGGGTAGATATTGTCTAAAGCCTCTTCATAGACCATTTTCAAGTCATGGTCTTTGTTTAAAGACATATCATAATCCGTGTGTAACAAGAAGCTCAAAGTCTCTGTCTAAAAACTTTTCATAAGCCATGGGTTGATATTGTCTACAAGATTCTTCATACGCTGTTTTCAACTCATGGTCTTATTAAAGACTTTGCAAGCCGTGGGTAACTCACAGTCTTTTTCTAGAGACTGTACGGTGTACCGTTTGTCGTTTTGCCCATCAAACTAGTCTTAGTCTTTTGTCAGCCCAAAGACGTTCTTGTAAGCCATTGGTCCTTTTTTTCAATCCAAACTTGCATAGTCTTTGTCTGTCTAAAGACTTTTTGGTAAGCCGTGGGTCATTTGATCCATGCAACGATTCAGAGCCTGTCTAAATTTTTTATTGCAAGCCGTGGGTACAAACACAGTCTCTGTCTACAGACTTTTCTCACGCGGTTTCTTGTTGTTTATGTAAGCCGTGGGTAACAAACAACTCAAGTCTCAGCCTAAAGACTTTTCTTAAGCTGTTTCTTGTTGTTTATGTAAGCCGTGGGTAACAAGCAACTCAGTCTCTGTCATAAGCCTTGATATTGTCTAGAGACTCTTTATAAGCCATAACTCAAGTCTTTTGTCTAAAGACTTACCATAACCCGTGTGTTCCAAAGTCAAAGTCTTTGCCTAGAAACTTTTCATAAGCTGTGTATCGTATTGTGTAAAGACTCTTAATAAGTCATGGTCGTCGTTTAACTTCATAAGCCGTGGGTAACTCATAGTCTTTGTCTAAAGACTTTATGGTGTACCTTTTGTCGTTTTATCCATCCAAAAATTCATAGTCTTTGTGTGTCTAAAGACTTTTTCTTTCTAAGTCGTTGGTCGTTTGATCCATCCAACATTTCCTTGTCTTTTTTTGTCTTAAGAATTTTTTCAAGCCATGAGACATTTGATCCATCCAACGTTTCATAGTCTGTCTTTTTAGTAAGCCGTGGGTACAATCACAGTCTCTGTCTAAGACTTTTTAGTAAGCTGTGGGTCGTTTAATCTATCCAACGTTTCATAGTCTCTGTCTAAAATACTTTGGCAAGCCACTAGACATTTGATCTATCCAACTTTTGTAGTCTCTGTCTAAAAGACTTTTCAGTAAGCCGTGGTTTGTTTGATACATCCACCGATTCATAGCCTTTGTCCAAAAATTAATTGCAAGCGATGGGTACAATGACAGTCTCTGTCTAAAGACTTTCTCATACCTTCCATCCTTTGCTTAGACATGCACTACCATACCAACCAATAGTATTTGGGGCCATGGTTTTAAAGACTTTATAAGCCGTGGGTAACTCAAAGCCTTTGTCTTACGACTTTACCGTGGGTCTCTTAAGACTTTATAAGCCGTGGGTCTTTGTTTAAAGACACTTCATAATCCGTGTGTAACAAGAAGCTCAAAGTCTCTGTCTAAAAACTTTTTCATAAGCCCGTGGGATATTGTCTAAAAGATTCTTTCTTCATAAGCCGTTTTCAACTCATGGTCTTTTTAAAGACTTTGCAAGCCGTGGGTAACTCATAGTCTTTGTCTAAAAACTGTATGGTGTACCGTTTGTCATTTTACCCATAAACACGCTCATTGTCTTGGTCTGTTTAAAGACTTTCTTGTAAGCCGTTGGTCCTTTAATCAATCCCAATATCCATATTCTTTGTCTGTCTAAAGACTTTTTGGTAAGCCGTGGGTCATTTGATCAATCCAACGTGTCTATAGCCTTTGTCTATAACTTTTATTGCAAACTGTGGGTACAATCACAGTCCCAGTCTAAAGAATTTTCTTAAGCCGTTTGTTGTTTCCATCTCAAACGTCCTTTCCTTAGACTTGTTGTTGGCTCCATGGTTTAAAGACTCTATAAGCCGTGGGTAACACAAAGTCTTAACACTTTATAAGTGTGGGTTTTTTGTCTTAAGACTTTATAAGACGGTGGTAACTCTTGTCTTAAGACTTTATAATATGGGTAACTCAAGCCTTTTTCTTTAAGACTTTATAAGTCATGGGTAACTCAAGTCTTTGTCTTAAGACTTTCTAAGCCGTTGTCTTTTAATAAACCGTGGGTCTTTGTCTTAAGTCTTTATAAGCTGTTGGTCCTTGTCTTACATCATAAGCCGTGGGTCTTTTGTCATAAGACTTTATAAGTCATGGGTCTTTGTCTTAAGACTTTATAAGCTTTATAAGCCATGGGTCTTTCTCTTTTAAGACTTATAAGCCATGGGTAACTCAAGTCTTTGCCTAAAGACTTTATGGTGTACCGTTTGTCGTTTATCCATCCAAACATTCATTTTTGTCTAAAGTTGTGGGTCGTTTGATCCATCCAACATTTCCTTGTCTTTTTTTGTCTTAAGACTTTTTGCAAGCCACGGACATTTGATCCATCCAACGTTTCATAGTCTCTGTGTAAAAGACTTTTCAGTAAGCCGTGGGTCGTTTAATACATCCACCACTTCATAGCCTTTGTCAAGAAATTAATTGTAAGCCGTGGGTACAATGACAGACAGTCTCTGTCTAAAGACTTCTCATACTTTCCATCCTTTGCTTAGACATGCACTACCATACCAACCAATAGTTGTTGGGGCCATGGTTTTGAAGACTTTATAAGCCGTGGGTAAAAACTCAAAGCCTTTTTCTTAAGACTTTATAAGCCATGAGTTTTTGTCTTAAAACATTATAAGCCGTGGGTATGCCATAGTTTCTATCTTTTGCTTAGACATGCACTACCAATCAATGGTTGTTGTGGCCATAGATTTAAAATTATATCTGGCTCTATGCTTCAGGCAACGGGACAATGTCCCCAAAAAAGAATTTGAGAGTACACTATTAGATTAGTGTATGCCTATGATCTTTTTGGGGGTGTTTGATCAAACAAATGTTTTTTTTGTTTTTGTTTTGGTAAAAAACCAAAGCAAAGAAAGAAGCGGAAGTAAGAGAAGTAGAAGAGCTTATCTGTTTTGTTGCTTCAGCAGTTCAGCTCATAGATATCTTCAGTTGTTATGGCTTCTCCACACACTGAAGAAAAAGAAACAAAAAAAAAACAGAGAGTAGGCTAAAGTGAGAGACATTATTACTTCTACGGTACAAAACAAATAATCGTTGTCTGACCTTTTAATTAAAATAATCATTGAATCTGTTCACCTTATATGAACGATCCTAAGTCCCGATCCATCATCAAACATCAAATACCTCAAATCTAAAGCACAAATAACAACTCAAGCTTCAGTCAGAAAAATAATAATAATAATAACAACTCAGGCAAAAGACAGAGAAGTAACACCTCAACGACGATTTTTGGCAGAGTCAAGCGCTTCCCATGTAGGTTCAACATCACTACAACAAACAAACAANTAGAATCTCACCAATTCGTAAGACGACGAGAAGATATGTCTTTGTTAGCAATCGTCTCCTAAAGGTTTGAGATCTTTTGTTGATCCGTTAGATACTCCAATCGAACGGTCCTCCCACTCTCACCTGTATGATTCAACTTCACTCTCAACGGTCCGCTATATTAATGGGTTTAAGTTTGGGCCTAACGTGAGTTTGAAACACTCTCCATACAAGAGAAAATTTCAAGTATATACCTGAACAAAGCTTGGCTTCAACGAGATAATGATCAACAAGCACAAACCTAAACAATTGAAACTAGTCTTTACTGCTTACATGTATGTGTCACCTTCTTGTAATTTTCATCAACTAAATTACAAACAAGTTTGAAAAACACACACACATACCTGGAGGAAGTATAATTACAAAGAAATCTGCTACACCTCAAATGAGTACCTTCTGAAGCACATGCATACCTGTGAAAAAAATCAGAATTCATTAGTCTTCTATTAACGTTATGAGTGAAGAGTGAGGAATATGTTGTTATATATTCAGTCTTTTTCTTAAGACTTTCTTTATGTTTTTTTAATATTCAACTAATCAAATCTTGTAAAGACTTGTCAATTATCATAAAGAGTCTTTCTATTCCGTTCATAGTCTTACGTTTATGTATCTGAGAACTTTTTCTAAGCCTTAAGACTTGGTTCATAGTCTCTCTTTCTCTTAAGTCAATGGTGAGTTTTCCCAACCAACAAGTCAAAACCAACTCAATATTTGGTTCATACACTCTGTTTTAAGACTTGTTCTAAGCCGTGGGTGGTTGTATTGTTGTCTAAAGACTGTTTTAAGACTTGTTTTAAGCCGTGGGTGGAAGTATTGTTGTCTAAAGACCCTGTGTAAAGATTTTTCATAAGCCGTGGGTGATATTGTCTTAAGACTCTCAATACTCCGTTTTCAAACCATTCTATCTGAAGACTTTTCATAAGCCTTGTGTAGGAAGAAAGTCAAAGTCAAGCCGTGGGTGCAATTATAGTCTCTGTCTACCCTTTGTTAAGCCGTGGGTACTGGTCTAGATTCAGTCTTTGTCTAAAGACTTCTTATAAGAAGTTGGTAGTATTGTTGACTAAAGACTCTTTGTATGGTTGTTTCCAACTCGAGAGTTCTAAAGCCTTTTCATAAGCCGTGGGTACATATTGTCTAGAGAATACTCATAAGCAGTTTTCAACTCAATTTTTTTGGTCTTAAGACTGATCATAAGCCGTGTGTAATAAAGCAACTCAAAGTCTCTGTTTGAAAACTTTTCATAAGCCGTGGGTAGATATTGTCTAAAGCCTCTTCATAGACCATTTTTAAGTCATGGTCTTTGTTTAAAGGCATACCATAATCCGTGTGTAACAAGAAGCTCAAAGTCTCTGTCTAAAAACTTTTCATAAGCTGTGCGTTGATATTGTCTACAAGATTCTTCATAAGCCGTTTTCAATTCATGGTCTTATTAAAGACTTTGCAAGCCGTGGGTAACTCACAATCTTTGTCTAGAAACTGTATGGTGTACCGTTTGTCGTTTTACCCATCAAAATAATCTCTTATTCTTTTTTCTGTCTAAAGACGTCCTTGTACGCCATTGGTCCTTTTATCAATCCAAACTTGCATAGTCTTTGTTTGTCTAAAGACTTTTTGGTAAGCCGTGGGTCATTTGATCCATGCAACCTTTCACAGCCTGTCTAAAAATTTTATTGCAAGCCGTGGGTACAAACAGTCTCTGTCTACAGACTTTTCTCAAGCCGTTTATTGTTGTTTATGTAAGCCGTGGGTAACAAACAACTCAGTCTCTGCCTAAAGACTTTTCTTAAGCTGTTTCTTGTTGTTTATGTAAGCCGTGGGTAACAAACAACTCAGTCTCTGCCTAAAGACTTTTCTTAAGCTGTTTCTTGTTGTTTATGTAAGCCATGGGTAACAAGCAACTCAGTCTCTGCCTAAAGACTTTTCTTAAGCCGTTTCTTGTTGTTTATGTAAGCCGTGGGTAACAAACAACTCAGTCTCTGCCTAAAGACTTTTCTTAAGCCGTTTCTTGTTGTTTATGTAAGCCGTGGGTAACAAGCAACTCAGTCTCTGCCTAAAGACTTTTCTTAAGCCGTTTCTTGTTGTTTATGTAAGCCGTGGGTAACAAACAACTCAGTCTCTGCCTAAAGACTTTTCTTAAGCCGTTTCTTGTTGTTTATGTAAGCCGTGGGTAAAAAACAACTCAGTCTCTGCCTAAAGACTTTTCTTAAGCTGTTTCTTGTTGTTTATGTAAGCCGTGGGTAACAAGCGACTCAGTCTCTGTCATATGCCGTGATATTGTCTAGAGACTCTTTATAAGCCATAACTCAAGTCTTTTGTCTAAAGACTTGCCATAACCCGTGTGCTGCAAAAGTTTAAGTCTTTGCCTAGAAACTTTTTCAGTAAGCCGTGGGTTGTTTGATACATCCACCGATTCATAGCCTTTGTCCAAAACTTAATTGCAAGCGATGGGTACAATGACAGTCTCTGTCTAAAGACTTTCTCATACTTTCCATCTTTTGCTTAGACATGCACTACCATACCAACCAATAGTTGTTGGGGCCATGGTTTTAAAAACTTTATAAGCCGTGGGTAACTCAAAGCCTTTGTCTTACATCATAATCCGTGGGTCTTTTGTCTTAAGACTTTATAAGCCGTTGGTCCTTGTCTTACATCATAAGCCGTGGGTCATAAGGCTTTAAGCCGTGGGTCTTTTGTCTTAAGACATATAAGCCGTGGGTCTTTTGTCTTAAGACTTTATAAGCCGTGGGTCTTTTGTCTTAAGACTATAAGCCGTGGGTCTTTGTCTTAAGACTTTATAAGCTGTGAGTCTTTGTCTCAAGACTTTATAAGCCGTGGGTCTCTTTCTCTTTTAAGACTTTATAAGCCATGGGTAACTCAAGTCTTTGTCTTAAGACTCTTAAGACTTTATAAGCCGTGGGTAACTCAAGTCTTTGTCTTAAGACTTTATAAACCATGGGCAACTCACAGTCCCATCTTTTTCTTAGACATGCACTACCAACCAATGGTTTTTGGGGCCATAGATTTAAAATTTTCTATGGCTCTAAACTTCAGGAGTTCAGGCAACTGGGACAATGTCCCCAATATAAGATTCTGACAGAACACTATTAGATTAGTGTCTGCATTGATCCTTTTTGGGGATTTTGGTAAAACCAAAAACAAAAGGTTTTCTGTTTTTTGGTAAACACCAATACAAAACAAAAGCTCATCTCTTGGGTTTCATAAAGACCTTTGAAAAATCTTATTAAAAAGCGAATCAAGAAAACAAAACCAAGAAAAGACTGAACCAGAGGAAGTAAAAGAGCTCATCTGTTTGTTTTGTTGCTTCAGCAGTTCGGCTCATAGATATCTTCAGTTGTTATCGTTTCTCCACACAAGCAAACACACTGAAGAATATAAAAAGAAAAACAGAGAGAGTAGGCTAGTAAGAACAAACTTAGAACTCAAAACAGCCCACACAGCTAAAAGACATTATTCACATCAACCTTTTAATTAAAGTAAACATTGAATCTGTTCTCTTTATATGATCGATCCATAATAAACATCAAATACCCCAAATCAAAAGCACGATTACAAGAGATCAAAACCGTAGCAAAAGACAGAGAAGTACCTCGGTCTCAGGCAGAGTGTAGCGCTTCCATGTATGCAGATTCAACATCCCTACAACAAGCGAACAACGAACGGTTAAGGAAAATTGAAACCCTCTCACAAAATCGCAAAACAAAACAAAGATATCACAAAACCCAACCGATCTTATTGCCAACCCTAAACAAAGATAAGAACGAACAAAAGCGATTCATGATTACAACAACCAAACAACGAACGATATAAGGAAACTTGAAAACCCTAAATCAGAGAACCGCAAATCAAGAAAGATAGCACGAAACCTAATCGCTCGAATCAGTTTCACCCGAACCCTAACTAAATATAAGAACAAACAAAAAGTGATTCACGATTTAGAGGTTAGAGAAATTGAAAAGTAAAAACTTTCTAATCTATGAATCTCACCACTTCGTAATCGTAAGAGAGAGGGAGAGGGAGAGAGAGAGAGAGAGAGAGAGAGAGAGAGAGAGAGAGAGAGAGAGAGAGAGCGACAAAAGGAGACGATTACGAAGGCATACTTAATGATCAACACCTAAACCGAACCGGTTTTGAGATCTTTAGTTGATCATTAGATAACTCCAATCGAACGGTCCTGCAGTTTTTTGACGACTCATAACCGTACGATTAACTTTATTCTCAAACGGTCTTGCATATTAGATGGGTTTCAATATGGGCGTAACGGAATTTAAAAGAAAACTCATTAATTCAAATTTCAAAATCTGAAAATATACGCTCTCCTTATTTTATCCGTAGTATCTCACTCACTCACAAGTTGTGAGTCACAACGTTCCATCTATGTGAATCTTTAGTCTTTACACTCTTTCTTCTTCATCGGCTAATTCAATTCAAACACATAACGAAGAAAACCCATTTTCTAGAAGAATCAACTAGGTGATGATTTTTTTTTTAGTTTTAAAATTTTGGCTTTTGGTTTTTGGTTTTTGGATTTTAGATTTTGGTTTTTGGATTTTGGTTTTTGAGTTTTGGTTTTAGATTTTGCAGTAGATTTTAGTTTTTTCAAAAACATGATTGGTTGTTTTAGATTTTGGTTTTTAGTTTTTGGTTTTTCTTTATAAAATTAATAAAATTAATATACTTTAATAGTAAAATATTTATTTTAAAAATAATAAAATATCAAATACTGTCATTAAAACATACATAAAATCATTTAATAAAAGTATTTAACGAAAAAATACAAAATGCAAGTACAAAATAAAACTATCATGAATTCCATATAGATACATAAATTTTAAAATAAATATATTTATGCCATAAATACATTTTAGAATAAAATATAGTTCTTTGTGCAGACATAGTGTTTTATATTATATACTTTATATTGTTAACTTGTACATATATAATATATGTAGAAATCAGTACATATATAACTTTAAGTAAAATGAATATACATAACTTTAAAAAAAAAATTTACATTTAACTATATTATATATATTCATTAATAGTTAACTAAAACTAATAATTATATGTGTATAATCTAACTATGTACGCATTAATTTTATGTAAAACTAGAATTAAATAATACATAAATAATAGTTACCAATTTTTTTGAAAAAGTAAAATTAAAGATATTTTTTAAATTGTGGCAAATCTAAGTCTACATATTTTGTATGGTAAATAAATAACATTTAGGTGGAAAGTAATATATACTATTATTTGCGAAGTGATTTTTCGCAACAAAAGCGATTAATATCGTTTATATCCTTAATGAATAAATTATATTAATTAATTAAATATAAAAAAAAATTTAAATTTATTTAATTAGATAAGTTATTTTAAATAATAACAATAAAAGTTATCCAAAATCTAAAATATATTTTATTTTTAAAAGATAATTCCTATATATATTGTATTGTTATCCGAAAACTATCTTTTGATAAAATATCTAAAAATTCAAAAGCAGAAAACAAACAATTACATATTAATTAATTAAAATTCTTAATTTTATATAATTGAAAAAATAATATTGAATAATTTTTAAGATAAATAAAAAAATTCAAAATGAAAACACAAATAATAATTTATGCTTCTAATTTTTATTATTAATATATATATACTAACAAATAATTATAAAAGGCTTAAGCCTGCATGGCGGGTAAAACACCTAGTGTATTCTTAAAAATTACGTGTATTTGAGTGGTTTTTTGAATATTAGATATAAATCTTGTATAGTATATTAAATTACTAAAAACCTTGACTTTTTTAGAGGTTGATTGTTTCCAGTTTTTAAATTGGTTTTTGGTTTTTGATTTTGTAGAAACTAATTTTTTTACCAATCAAGATTTTAAGAAAATAGATTTCCTAAAATTTAGGGAAACCAGATTTTGGAATAACTACCTAACTCTTCATAAAAACCAAAAACCATGTTTTCTTGGTTTTTCCAGCAATAGTACGTGACTTAACATTGCTTCTTATAGTTACTAGGGGACGAAAACCCCACGCAAACGCAGGGTTGTTGACAATTAAAAATATTTTCGGGTGATTTTTTTTAGTCATAATGAAATTAACTGATAAATTAAAGTTTCATATGTTGCTCCTAAATAATTGAGATCTAAGCAAGAGATAGTCGCCCACAAAAAAAAGGGTATTCAATCTAGATATCGGTTATTTCGATTAATTTTTTTTTTTGGTTTTTTGGTATTTTAGTTTATAAAATTAACTACCATATTAAAATCATATTTAGTTTGGTTTGATTTAATTTATATATTTTTGATTTTCAGTTTATTCGGTTTTATACCTTTTTTATCTAAACTTTATATAATTAGATATCGGGTTTTATATAACAAGGAAATATTTCGGTTTTTAAATAGAATATTTTTTTGTTAAGTGTTTTAAAAAAATATACTATTTTTCCTTTTTATTTTACTATTTAAAATAATTAGTAAACATATTAAGTTAGTAATTATAATAATTTCTATAGAATATAAATTAGTAATCCATAATCTTATAAATTAGTAATCCAAAATATTATAAATAACTAAATATTTACACACATGTTTAAAAAAAAATTAAAATTTATATTTTCTATTGTTTAATAAAAATGAATCATAAGTTTTAACCTAAAATAAAATATCAAAGTCTTAATGACATCCATTTGGTATTACCAAATCCAAACATCTTTTCCTATTTCAGTTCGGTTTGGTTTCTATTGGTTCAGTTTACCAGATTGAATACCCCTAGTGACCACATTAAAAAAAAAAGAAGATATGCATACTAAATTTAAAGATAAAATTTAAGCTAACATTAACTTTATTATGAGATTACTTGTGTAGTTTCGTTTACTTATAATTTTATGAAATTACTAAATCTAATATAGTCACAAGATTCCCACTATGCCAACCCCTATAAAACAAAGTGGGTAAGTAACTCAAAGTAAATAAAAAACGTCATTTCATATCTATTTATTTTATATTTTGTCCATTATAATACATAACCTTAGGAAAGACCAGGTAAACTGAAAGATGATAGATAGACAACATTTCAGGCAACTAAATATGATTTAACAGGAAGGAGACTGGAGGTATTTTGGTCACAAGCGGGCGTAGAAATATTTGAAACAAACTTAAATATGCCATCCACATGTAATTGGTTCCCCTAGGTATAGTTTGGTGGTTCAGCTTTGTCATCTTGTTTTGTGGAAAGGCTTCAGCTATGGGATCTAGGGTTGGCTTCAGGCTTCGTTAACTCAAACTGGGACGGGGAAAAGGTCACAAAAGGGAAAAAACCAGTGTATCAGAATCTGACACCGGAACATATCATATAATCTCATGAACTTGGGGAAAATATCTAGGCAAACTACCTTAAGGACTTAAACAAATCATATCGTATTCTAACCTTTTTAATCATCCACCAGTAGCCTAATAATGTTGATGGGTAGAGGAATGGTTGGATAACCTGTGACAAAACCCATGCTAAGGATCAAACACCAAAAATATTTAGGCAATGAAAGGCACGAACTATGTGTAGTAGCACATCGACATTGGAACACTTGGTAACCACAGTTCTTTTTTTTTTGGTCAACAGTTAACCACAGTTCAAAACGGTAAATACTTAGTATACTATATTGTCATAAATACATCAGGGAAGAAATAATCTTACCCAGAACTGCCACTGCGTCCAAATGCATAACCTCCATAGACTCCATATTGAGTATTACTACCAGCACTAACCTGAAAGATATATGTCCAAAGAGTCTTAAACAGAGAACTGATATGCTGGAAAAAAACCATCTAAGGGAACTAATATGCTGGAAAAAACATCTAAGGGAACCTTTTAAGCAGATATACCCGCGCACCATGAGGTGAATAACCTTCAGCAGACCAACTTGAGCCATAACAACCAGGATAATGATTCCCGCATTCAGGTCTTCTGGTATCTCTTCTATCATAGTCCAATCTATCACCAGCATCTGGTGCTGCAGGAACACAAGGCAAGACCGCATTAATGCAGAAATAGCACCTTCCATGTCAAAAGCGTTAGCTCTTAGTCTTGATGTAATTTGTATGAGAGCTTCCTTGGAAACATCAATTTCTCTGGAAATCTGAATATCAAAATTGCTTCTAATGTTTAGAAGCTCCACGTGAAGGGCTTCAAGATTGAAAATATGTAAACTGTAATGGCTATTTGTGACTATTACCTGAACCATTTCATCATCTTCAGATGCAACTTTCAGAAGATTTTATAAGTAACCTTCTTTAAAACCACATAGATTTAAAAAAAAAAAATCAAAACATAAACTTAGAATGGATTTGATATGGGAAAAAAAGGAGTAATAGTGCTAAAATTAATATGAAATTACTGGCTGGCTCTAACCTGATTTCTTGCGTGACTCCACAGTACCATGACTGCCTGGCAAGAACACTCCAGTTCCACTCGACCGTCGTGAAGGCGGACTTTGGTCTTTGTTGGTTGTGGTAGCTCCTTGCTTTGTGTCTTCTTGCATCATCATTTCAGTGCTTGTCTTTCTCCTTTCCGATCTTCTGGAACTATACAGAAAATGAACATCGAGCTTTTTATTTTATAAACCGTTTAACTATCAATTGAAAATAATCGTGTAATTATTATATCCGACAAATAAAAAAAATCCAAGTAATTATCAACTGATAAAACATGAGCTTGCGTTAGCTTGAACAGAACGGATTTGCTCATCGATTAAAGCTTGTTTTGACTGAAAAGTAATCATAACAGGTATTATCTCCGCCGCGGCGGTGATGGTTCTCGGGAAGGGCCGACAGGAAGGCTGTAACCGGAGGTGAAATGTGACCAAGGAGTTGATTGCAGCGAGCCAGATGCACCACTACAAGGCATAAAAAAAAGATTAATAAGGGATATAAGATTGAATTGAAGAGTAAAAAATCGAATCTTGTTGGGTTTTGAAAAACTGTGTACCTTCTGATGCGTTTCATCATTCTGAAGCATGTAGTTAGTCATCTGCCTCTTCATCATATCATAAGGATTCTTTCTACAGTTTATAAAGGAGATTAACGAAGAGTGTTTGCGAAGGTTCATCGAATTCTTAATCTTCTCCAGATTATAGATTTGAGGGTGAATGAAACGGAGAGATACACATAGTTTTTGGGTTAAATGATAATCACATTTATTGGCGTAATTCAAAAGGAATACGTTGAAAGATAGGGAAGCCAAAAGGTGAGAGAAGAGTTCATTGTCTCTGGACCGAATGTCACGCGAGAAACGAATCACAAAACCAAACCGAATGTGGGTCCCACATACTGGCCTACGTGGACATGTTTAGGAGAGAGCAAAGAGTCTCTCATTATATATATGATTTTTTTTTCTGTTTGTTGAAATATTAATATTACTATAATTATGCATTAACATAGGATAATTAAATTAAAAGAGATTATTGATGAAATAATAACTATTCTATATCACTTATAGTCAAGAAAACAATTTCTTTATCATTGAAGATTTAAATTCTAAAACTACAAAATAATTTATGTTAGTGAAAACATTTTCTTATTTTATATATTTTTAGTATATTTTTAATTTTAATTTTAACAATTTTTAGTAAAAATAAATTGCAACCTGTTTTTGTACAAAAACTAATTATTAATTATGCACTATTTTATGTGTAAAATTATATAGTATTAAAACTTATTTTTACCAAACAATTTGGTTGGAAATTATTTTTACTTAAAATTTTAAAATTAAAATTTAAAAATCTAAATATTTTTAGTAATATTTGGTTTATATAAAACCTAACAAAATTTGAGATGGAAATAGTATATTTTATAAATTATTATGTAAAATATAATTATTAATTTAAATTATTGTGTATTTCCTGTAAATATAAAATTTAATATTTTTAAATGAAACAATTATATTAATAATACTTTTATATTTATTTTATTTTAAGTTTTCATTAAGTTATTTACTTTTCGTGACACTAATGATAATTTTGTTTTTATTGATTCATAAGAATATTTTACTATTAATAATTTATTTTAATTTCTAAAACAAAAAAAAAAACAAAATCTAAAATCACCATTCAATTTTTTCAAAAAACCAAAATCTACAGAAAACTCAAAAACTAAAAACTAAAAATCAAAATCTAAAAACTAAAAACTAAAAGCCAAAAACTAAAAACTAAAATCTAAAAACCAAACAAACAATCATCACCTTAGACAAAAAAAAACCATTTTTATTGGTTTTGGTCGTTAGTTGTCGGAAGAAACCATAATAATGTGGATTTTGGTTTCTAAGAAGAAATTAGTTTAAAGAATCAAAAACTAGTTTCCCTAAAAAATAGGGAATCTATTTGATCAAAATCATGATTGGCTAAAAAAACAGTTTTTGGAAAATCTAAAACCAAAAACCATTTTAGAAACTGTAAACAATCAGTCTCAATCGAAGATACAATCTTCTACATACTAACAAATATATTATACCAAATACCAACCTTTCATATTACAGCACAAAAAGGGGCAGATCTAGCATCTATAATTATATGGGCACAATATATTATATAGCAAAATTATAGTAGTTAGTGTTGATTTCAACCAGAGTTGTATATATGGGGCAACAAAGACTTTTTCTTTTTTTGGACAACACAAACTTTGATTAATTAGAAGCTTCACAGAGTAACAAGGCTTGGACCAGAAAGTAAGCAGGCCTTAGCGTTTAAGTCCGCAGGCCCATTACACTCTCTTCTGATGAAACTGAAACGGCTGAAATGAAAAACAAGAGAGAACGAGACGATGTCTGAAAGCACTCCGTAGAGCTCAGTCGGATGGCGTTTTGAAGATAAAGCTCGAACGAGCAGTTGGGAATCTGATCTAAGCCAAATGAAGCTGTAGTTGAGATCGGAAGTGTGGATGAGAGCACTTCGCACCGCTAATGCCTCCGCTATAAAGACTGAGGAAGCGTGATTCTAGAAAGAAGCTCCCCGATTGATCTCCCTTCCTTGGTGGTTGGTGAATATCCAAGCCAATCCAGCCTCTCCCGTGTCCGATCGCTAAGCTGCATCGGAGTTGCAATAGATTGTGTGCGGACTAGGGTTCCAGTGATATGTGACTTGACAAGGGATCGCTCCAACTTAGTGGGAGATGGGTTATTCATAGTCCATTGAGCACGGTCCCACTCCTTTATGGCGTTGAGAGTCTTGAGGATGATCTCCGACGGCGTTGATGGCTTCTTCTCGAATATGAATTGATTTTTTGACGTCCAGAGGAACCAACATATCCAGGAGAATATATTGGTAGTGAAGCCATATGGGGGAAGCGAGATCCAGGAGCTAGATGCGATGAGCGTCGCTTTGAAGGAGGTGACTTGAGAAGCGTCAAAAGCTTGGCTCCAGGGGCCTAGGCTCCACACTTCTTGTGAGAACGGACAGTGGAAGAGGAGGTGATTAGTTGTCTCTGGTCCCCCACATCGACAACAAGTGGGCAACGAAGACTAACCATCTGAATTTCTAGGTTTTTCCAACAAAACTAATGAAAAATAAAAAAATTATGTATGTGCACTTGCCCCATCCAATTTCTACCTAGTTCTGCTCCTAAGCACAACATAGCATTTGCTTTTCACCATCAAACTTCAAACCATACAGTGCAGAAAATAAGAACATATCCCCTATATATTATTTGGAAATCATTTAAAAAATTGTAACCTTAAGTTTGTATTAATTAAAAATAACCCCAATCATATGTGGCTCTTTGTCTTTTAAATTCTATTTAACGCAATTCTATAGCACTTTACATATACCATAGTTTAAACACATGTTTACTAGACAGATGTTGGTCACATATCTTATTAATATTAAAAATTTATTATTCATTATTTTTGTTTTTAATGGATAATTTGCTAAAAATTTTACCAAATTGAATTTTGTAAATATTTAGAACTATATAATGTAGAATGACACGGTATAATTGTTGTATGATATATATTAACTCATTTTACTAATTTATGTCTAAATATTGTAGGTCTATTATTGAGCATAAAGGGTATAATATTATTGCTTAATAACCACAACGTTGGGTGATAAAAAAATTAGAGAAAAAAAATATTTCACATGAAATAAAGAGTAATAATATAATTCATTTAAAATAATTTAAATAATGTATAGTTAGAATAATTAATGATAGGATAAAAAAAAAAAAATCGTTATATATGGTCTAACGATTTTTTTAATAATAGATTTTTAGATTTGTTTTATTTTATAGTATAGATGAATTTCTATGTAGTCATTGCATTGCTTAAACGACATTGATGTATCTGTAAATAGGTTGATGTTCTGCCTTTTTAAAAGGCAATCTAATCAATGTCATGACTACACTAAAATTCATTTGATATCATTTTATCAATTTCTGGTACTGAATATTGAAGGTTTAACCAATAATGTTTAATAGAACATGGCCATTTATATTTCAAAAGTGGATCGTGTAAGCAAATATTTGACCTAATGGAGAAGGATATATAAAATGAACATGATCCCTACGTATTGAAATTTTTTATATCGTTTATATCACATGTAAGTAAATTGAAAGAGGTTACTTTAAGAAAAAAAAAACCATTTGGAACATATGATATGTATAGTCACGATCTTATGTTAAAATGGTGAGTGACGTAAAGTAGATTTATTTAAATCTTATTTGGTTGCACCTACTCAATTTTTAGTATAACAAATTATCCTCTTTCAACAGTATATATAGGTTTTGCAGATTTTAGGCCGCTCTAAATGATAATGCTCTTTCTCAATTGTATTGGTTACACACCGAAAAATACATTTAATAGCTACACTCCTTAATAAGTCTTGTAGGAGACGTCTAAATGATAATGCTCTTTCTCATAATGCTGCGTACTTTACAAAATCCTACCGAGTCCTCTTAACCAAAACAATTACCTTAGAAGGTCTCTCTAGCTTCTAAGCTAAAGCCTCTAGTGTTGAAACCTAGACCCAAACGAACATACAGTACCATAACATAAAATACCTAGCCAAAATTGCCAAACCGAAGGCATCAATCAAACAACATTTGAGCAAAAGCTCTGGCCGCCAACACCTTTGCCTTTTCGTTCTCTATATCTGAGCACTTCTGCTTTAAGTCCTTCAGCTCTTCCTTCTTTTTCTCCAGCAAAGCTTCAATGTCTGAGCACTTCTCCTTAAAAACCTTTAGCTCTTCCTCTAATTCTTCCTCTTTGTTCTTCATTTCCTCTAATTCCTCCAGTTTAAGCTCCAAGCAGTATGTCAATGTTTTTTTCTGCTTGGCACAGATCATCATGATAAGTTTCTTGGGCTTCCAACTTAAAACCAATTGGCAATTAGTGGATTGACCCAAGTCCCTTATATATCACTCATGTCCCATTCATATTTCCAATGTGGGATCTTTTATCCCAACACCCTCCCTCGAGATAATGGTGGGTCTAACCATTAATCTCGCAGAATCCATCATACCCCTACCGAGACAATGCTTTTTCTTCTAGCAATCTCGATAGAACTGAGCCTTCTCTGGGCCATCAGCTAATGGGTTGATCGGGCCACTTTCCGGGCCGGATTAATGGGTCAGGGTGTGGACCGGCTCTGATACCATGATAAGTTTCTTGGGCTTCCAACTTAAAACCAATTGGCAATTAGTGGATTGACCCAAGTCCCTTATATATCACTCATGTCCCATTCATATTTCCAATGTGGGATCTTTTATCCCAACACATCAAAGGAGAGGTCTTGCAGTGACTGGCACAGAGTCTCGATTAGGTTGAGGAGGACATTCATGCATGATGTCTTCAGATGTTGGCTCTTTGCTCGAACACTAATGCCATGTCTGGGTGTCCTTCAAATAATTGTTTCACAGATTGCACTTGCAGTGAAAAATGATGAATAACCCAAATGTTTACATATATCCATAAACAGAACGGTAAAATTTTAAGATATTTTTTTACAGTGTCATAAGATGTATCTCACTGAAAATTCAGAAAAGATAAAAACCACTTATTGTCTCAAATCAACAACATCAACAAAAAAAAAGTTTGAATCTTCATTAAAATCTTACCTGTGAAGGAAGAATTTGAAACCCATTGACATCAACACATTCTTTTACTGATGAAATTTCCTTGTTCAAGTGAATATACACGGGACCATCACTTAGATTTGTCCTTTTCAGAGGTTGTGTTACCTCTGGAGATTCCTCTGATACATCTAACTTTCCAATAACTTTAAGAACATCTACCTCCACAACAATCTTGAGTTCAACGTTCATAAGAAATCCACTTTTCGTGTCATGAAGTTTGGTAAGCATTTCAGGAAAACCCATGAGAATAGTATTTCGATCGAACCAGCGTTTTTTTCTGTACAATCAAGAAACATAGAACTCAAATTTTTCACTAACAAATAAATAGACGTACAAATCCTGGTCCGTGGCAAGGAGAATCATAAAATCTGAAACTTTCTTTGGTTCTGTCTTAGTCAAGAAAAGAAAAAGAAACATAAAAGTAGTTACTTTATGTTCGGAGAGTTTTTCTAAGTTAAAGAGAAACAAAACTCAACTTACTTGGGTCGGAAGGTCGAAAAGGGTATGGAGCTATTTTAGGCCTCCTGACATAAATCGGATCACCTTTCGTCTTAATTTGTATAACCTACAGTACAAGAGATTTGCCTATTTTCAGAAAACTACTTTGTATGTTTTTTTTATCATTACTATAAAATGAGTCTCACCTCCTTTGCTTTGGTACCAGAAGCTAACTCAACACAGCAACAGCCAGCATTTATGCCCCAGCGGTCTACAATAACTCAAACATTAGCAACTTCTCCAGCATCTTCAAAGAAGCTGATGCTGTAAATTATGAAGGATACAATGATAAAACTTGCTCCAAATAACAAAAGAGGTATTCAACGGCACTAGTTACATATTTGGTATGTTAACAATCAGTTTTTTTCTTGGATAAATCGGCAAAGACAGTCTTTCTCCTCGAGGAAGCTTCCTGAATTTTAACAGCCAAGTGTGTTAATAGTAAGACTCTTAAGAAAAAAAGAACTTCAATTTTGTAACAAAAACAACACCTCAAAAAAATCTGGAGTCTCATTAAGTCCTTCCACTGCTGCATATTTTCGCTGAGTATAGTCTTCGTACCTGGAATATAAAAAAAACCTGTGATCTCTCCAAATATACCAAAAAAAACTCAACTCAAATAGTTAAATAACTTACCCAGCCTTGTGGTCTATGCAATACCTAATTAACAAAAATAATAGCATTAGTTTCTGTAATGGCACCAAAACTCTAGCAATAAGTTACATAAACATATCTTTAAAACAATTTACTTGACTTGTGAACGCTTTGGATCTTCTTTAGCAAAAGCTAAATAAATCTGGCGCTTGTTTAAATATTCACCGTTCTTCTTATCACCTCCAGTATTAAGAAAAGATTTGATCAGTACTCTGTACTTCAAAATAACTACTTATAGGAAACTTTCATCATACCTATATACACTATAAGTAAAATGATTATCATTATTACTATAAAAATACTCTCACCTTCTCAGAATCGAATCCCTGGAGACGGTGGAGACACCGGTTGTCACTTCTTCACCTCTGTCAGAGGAGACTGCGGTTTTAGCGCAAGGCTTCTTCAGAACGGAGGAAGAGACAGCGTCCTTGCCATTTGGTTTCTTCGAAATCGAGTCGGTAGAGCCGGTGGATTTGCTGTTCGAGTTCATCGTGAAACGTATTTGAGAGAGTTTTTCTGATTTGGATCGGATCATGCTTCGAGAAAGAATATGAAAGTGATTGCTTCAGAGATGGGGAGATGTGTCGATTGATCTACAGAGAGCCAGATGAAAAGAAATAAAACGAAGAAGATGAAAGAAATCTGTAGTCGTCAATTAGTCTAGGGTTTCAATATCTTGGTATACTTGGTCTGCAAAACATGTTCATTATTTTCTGGTGAATCAGTTGGCGATTCAGAGTAGTCATGAAATTTGGTCTTTGATAGACGACCAGCCAATGAGGTTCTCTCTGTATGAGTTTGCTGATATTACAGGGCTAAATTGTGATCCCTTTGACACAAAAGAACAGTGGGATGTGGCTCATGAAGACTTTTGGGTGGAGATGAACGTTCAAATTTCTGAAGGACCTAAGTTGAATGAACTTCAAGCCCTTTTTCCGATCATCAGAAACTGGCCTAGAGATAAGCCTGTAATGGTTGGCTTGTTGTGTCTACTATCCATTGGGATATTTGGCATTTCAAGCAATAGTATAATACCTCTGCATTTGGCGAAAAGGGTGATGGATCCAGCAGCTTTTCAGTGTTATCCATGGGGTCGTGTCGGATTTACCAGCCTTGTGGCTTCCATTAAAATGGTGACATGCGACGAAGGAAAGAAGAGTTACACACTACATGGTTGTGTTCATGCATTGCTAATTTGGATATACGAGTCTGTGCCAGGTTTAGGAGAGATATATGGGCATCGAATAGAGGAAGCTAAGGTTCCGCTTCTGTCATGGCATGGTTCTCGTCAGCGTATCAACTTCCTAAACTTCCGTGCACAAGAAAAGAAAAAAAAATATCAGAAGGTATGATCATTTTCTTTGCAATTCTCTGTTTTATTTTTTCTACTTAATTATTGTTGTACTTTACAATGCAGATTCGTGTAAGAAATATTTTTGTAAAGGCAATGATGGATAGATATCCGAAATGGGGAGAAGATAAACCGCCTATTGATTTAGATAACATGATAGTTGACATCCTCAGTGATCAGCTAAACGACACATTTTGGGATGTAGTGCCACAACAGAAAAACTCATCTCAATGCACCTAGTGTTCCTAGAGTGGATGAGAGCCACTCCACAAAAAGAAAGAAGGAGAAAGAAACTGCTCCAGAAATGGTATGTTCATCTACATATACTGTAAACTTGAAAGAGTCACCTATTGGCGTAGCTCTTAGCTTCCATGTACATCCTTGTAGCCAACATTTTTCAAAAAGCAGTGTTCGCGTTGATGCAATGACATCAAAATAAAACTTGTGGACAACTGAACTTATCTTCAGATGTGTCTCCAATGCATATTTCAAATCGTAACTCTGCCCCACGTCAAATTTAAATGAGCGCAAATCAGACATACTCATTGGAGACTCTCTTTCTTATGTCTTTCCTGCATAAATCATCTTTGTAGAAGATCCATGAACATCTTCTACATGCTGTAATGGAAGCCCATAAGTAGTAAAGTTTTCATCATCAGATGTTGCTCCATCAGAATCATCGCAGTAATCAAATCGTTCACCCTCTTCGTCTGTATCTTCTTCGTCTTCACTCAACGAGTCATCTCCTTGTATGGGTTGTTTCTGATCTTCACGAGCTCCTTCGCCAACGATTTTTTTCACTTTAAACTCTACACATAGCCGAACGCTCTCGACTTTCCAAAGACCCAAAAATGTATGAAACTGCCTTTTGTTTCCTTTTTTCACAGATGGTGTATTGATGCTTTGCTTGTGTAGATTCTTTTTGGAAAAAGGTACCTCAGTTCCAAGGCTTTTTCTGCAAAATCAACTCCATAATCCACAAATATGATTTTCACAAAGTCCTCAAATCGAGTGTCCTCATTTGCAGAAACTATTATGCTACATCGATCATTATCTTCAAATAACCACTTCGTTTCTAAACTTTCCACTTCCCAGAGACGAGAATCATGTGTTCCATTACTCTCCAATCAATATGATTTAGAAGACACCGTTGTAGATCCCCATGAAAGTGTATCCGAAATTTATGAATGAGAGGAAACATGAAGAAGAAGACGACAAAGAACGTAAACCTAATTGGAAAACATGAGATATGCTTCTTAACTTAAGCCGATTTTTAAATTTGTTTTAACCAGAGGTTTATATTAATTTAAACCAAGAACAAACTGATTTAAACCAAAATATAAATTTAATAAAAACCGAAAATAATTTAAACATAACAAAGTTAAAATAAACCGAAATCTTTGTGAACTTAACCAAAAAATCGAGTGGATAAGTCTGCTACAAAAGTGTGACTTAATGTGGTAATTAAAATTTGCTTTAAAAGTCTGCCATCAAATATGTCAATTTTAAAAATCTGCCACCAAATGAATATAAAAGTCGACCAGAAATTTAAATCTGACAAACATATCTGTCATAAGAATGTATGTCTGTTACTCATTAAAAATTGGTTGAAGGTAATTTTAAATCGGTCTTAAAAATATAACTGATACTATATAAAACTGGCAAATTAAAAAAAAATTGGTCAAATCATTTGATAGTCAAAATAAGATAAATCTATTGTCAACATTAAATCGGGCAGATAAATCAGCCATTTTTAAAAAAAAAATCTAATGTAACTCAAAAGTCTACTACCAAATACACGGAAAATGTAAATTTAACAGCAGGTTTAATTAACAAATTATGTCATGATAGATTTATTTTTTTTGTTAAATAAATCTGCCGACAGAAAATTTGCCAAAATTTAAATGGCAATTTTGTAATATATCTTTTCAATCACAATTGTAAAAAATGGCATTTTCGACCATAAAAATAATTTAGTAATTTTAAACTTTAAAGATTTATTCTAGTAATAACTGAACTAATTTGACTCATTTAAGTAAATTTTCCTAAAAATTAATAACAAGTATTATATAGAAGTGCTATTAACAATGAACAATATTATTACAATCAAACACTTTATATGATGTTTGTCAAATCAAAGATAGACTGCTAACAATCTAAAACATATTGATTTTGTTAACTTAAGCAAACTGAGTTAACTCAGTATGCTGATAACTCAATTCCAACTCACTTGGTCAACTCACAAAAAAAGAAAATCGGATATTATTATCATCATAAAAAAAAAATGCAGACGGCACTTTCTTTCTTCTACAACCACAGCAAAACCTTCATATTCGGTGGCTTCACGGATTCCAGATATTTTTGTAGCACTGCCATTAGTTTCGTCTTTGTCTGAGAAAGAAAATAAATAATGACGGTGAGTGATACTAGTGGTACAATGAATGATAAATATGGTGGGGGTTGGAGAAGAAGGTATAACACATATGTTAATATATAGTCAACGCCTATCATACAAAATCTTTATAAGATATTTTTAGACTTACTTAATTTCATCGACAGTTATAACTTATATCTACCCTTTATACATACTAGAGTGTTTCTCCGGGCTACGCCCGGATAATTTACCTAGCTTTTATTGGACGATGAATAATATCCTAAATTTAAAGAATGAAATTAAAAATAAAGAACCAGTCCTATGTTTTTGTGAGAATTTTGTTTTGTCTTAATTCGGTATTATTTATGTCATTTTAGAAAACTACTCCCTTCATTTTTTTTATATCTGATATTTTAGGATTATACACATATATTTAGAAATATTTAATTTTCATCATTTTTTAATCAAAAACATCATTAATTACTTACCTAATCATAATTCAACCAATAATAAAATATAAAGTATTATATCATTAAAATGTAACATTAATTAATATTAAATTTTAAATACAAAATTAAAAACAGAAAATAATTTGGAACAAAAAAGTTCCTATAAAATGTCAATTAGGGAGTATTATTTATGTTTACCTTTGTTATATGGATGTTTTCACAAATACGTATAGTATGAAGTTTCAATTAAAATATAAAATACTATTCTATCCTTACTTTATAGTTATATATAAATATAAATAATTATATTTGAATCTACATTTTTGAATGTATGCAAAATATAAATCATTTTGTTTTAATTGTAAATATTTCTAATAATAATTAATTCTCTCTTTTTTAATTTTGGAAGCGGAGTAGATTTGTAAATCATTTCCCCTAAGTTTCTATATGAGTAGTTCTTGCATTTCCTGATTAATAGTCACTTTCATTGTCATTTAAAATGATTAAGAGTAGAAGATAAATCATTAGTATATTGAATCTAAAATTTGAGATTACTATTACAAATAGTATGTAAGACATTATTTATGGACCATGCTATAAAATCAGCTTTCTACACCACAAACTAACTAATTGATGTGCATCTATCTTAAGATTTTTTTCAAAAACTTTTACCCACTGGTTAATCTCCTTATTTTTTATTAAGTTTCTTGCTCATATCCTTCCCTAAAGCTTTTTATAGTTAGTAATAAGCTTTTTATAGTTAGGAATATTCCAAACAAAAATAATATTATTTAGTTAAACAATTCTTGTTATTAATTTCAAAAGAATCAGCAATGTAATAAACTTTCAAAAATTATGAAAATATATATTCAAAATAATATATCATTTTCTTTTTATTGTATTAATTTCTAAGAGTATTAGATCTTATTAATTTTCTAGTGAGAACGCCATTATATTAATATCTTATTAACTTTAAAATAAGAAAGTTACTGATATTAATTATTTAATTAATTAATTTATAGAAGATACTACCATATTTTCCAATATGTTTGGGTTATTTGTGTAAGAGTAAAATTGAATTATTCTTATATTAATGTATCTTCTTAAATTTGTCTCATATCTTTTTTTCTCATATTTTGTTAAATCCTGAGAACTATTTAACATTAAGTTTTCACCGGATTTTTTCTTATACCATCAACTAATATACAATTATATTCATGTAGTACTCAGTTTGTGCTTTGTAATTTTTATATTGATTTCTATTATACTTTGACAAAGACTAAATTTTGAAAGTAACATTTTGAAAGAAATTTTCTGTCTGCTGGTTAATAGTTCTGATTTTCCAAAATTATAATAATTTTATATGATAATATGCGTCATTACATGTATATACTAATTAATGACCTAAAGGTTATTGGAAAAAAAATAAGTAGATGAGTTATATAGTTATTACTTTAAAAAAAAAACTATGACAGTAACTAAACCAAAAATGAGAATAAAAAACCATACATATATTATTTTTAATGTCAGCGAACACACAGTTATGGCTTCCGATCCAACATAATGGGAAGTGGGAACTGATCATCTATTATTGCACATTTTAAGT
>CAKOAT010819599.1:220011-256658 GCA_932364175.1 Eruca vesicaria subsp. sativa | reverse complement strand
ATGATATAAACTTTTTTTTTTTTTTTTTTTTTTTTTTGAGCATGATATAAGCTTTATGAGCATGATATAAACTTATACCCAAATGATATCCATAATGGGATTTAATATATTGTTTTAAGAAACATAGAAAATAATGTAACACTAAACTAAAATACAACGATGAAAATCACCAATAAAAGCATCCTGTAAGTGATGACATTGTTGATAAGTTTTTCGCTTATACCAGGAACTTGCTGTTTTGGCCAGAGTCACAGGCTCACAGCAAGGTCATTAGCCTTTGGAGGAAGGCTACTTTTACTTCATTAGTTTTGCTGGTTGAGACTGAGATCTTGCTCGCACTGGCGGGGTGGAAAGTTTGTATGCAAAGTTCCACGATCCTTTTATTCAAAAAAGATTCCACGATCTTTCTGATTAATTTTTCTGGATCAAGATAACCTCATGCCTTTAACTCTTCTTCCTCTAGTTTTTTTATTTCTTTTCGACTCTGGCTCTAGCTCCAACATAGTCTCCATGTCCGGCTGATAAGAGGATTTGTCGGAGCCATGACTGTTTTCTTCTCAACAGATGAAAAATAGGAGCAATCCAAGGGTGAGCAGAATAATAAAAATAGGAAGCAGCCAAGAACCAGCAGAAATCATAGCACAATAAAGATTTGTTGTCAATCGCTCTCTTTAACTCAAGTCAAAATCAAGAGTTCAAGAAATCAAGAAAGACGCCGACTTAGAACAAAGCTACAGGTTAAAGAGGATTGAATGTAAAGAAGGTTACAGAGCAAAACTGTTGAAACGACTCAAACGATTAAAAACAATAAAGAAAGTGAGTCTTACTTGTACGTCTTTTTCTATGTTCCTGCATTAGCAATGAACTCCGTTGATTCTGTTTATGTGCACCGTTGCTTCTATGACTTCTTTTTCGTTATCGTGACACCGCCTATAAAAAAGAGGAAAAATAAAAATAAAAATAAAAATTGCACATAAGAGAAAAAAACTTTCAGCTCTTTCATGTGTATAGTAAGTGGAAATCCCGGAAAACCACAAAACACGAAGTAGTTTAGTTCCTTCCTTGAATCTAAGAAGCACAAACGTATTTCTAAATACTTGGAATACAATATTCAAGTGTTTCTCAAGAAACAAAAAATCAGAATAACACAGGGATTCCATGGAAAGTTAAGAGCCTAACGTTAAAAGTATTCTGTGTGCAAATATTAAACCAGAACAACACTGAAAGTCAAAAACAAAAACAAAGAACCCTTAGTAGAAGATCAAACACAAAAGGAGAAAGATAAGTGAGCTTAAAAATACATTGAGATATTTATGTAATATCAGCTCGTAGCTATACACTTAACTATACTATACAGACACTTAACAACATACTATTTAGTTTGCAAATGGATCAAGACACACCGTGTGGTTGGTATTTCACTTCGTAAAGGGCCGGGCGGTGAGTGAGGGACTGTCCATTTAGCAGCTTCATGAGGCCAACGACATCTACATCATTGGTTGGGAAAAAGTTGCAGTTAAATGGGGCCTTCAAATGTCTATAACTACGCAAAAAAAAAAAAGCAATCAAATTGAATATGATTTGAAAGTTGTAACAACTTACCATAGAGGTCTCTGAGTCCATAGTTGGAATTCTCATGAAAGTAGATCCTAAACCTGTCTGCGTCAGTAGGGAGGCACATGTGGTCAAGCTCGGAGAGGACATAGCTGTGCGTAAAGCAAACGGCCAAACTTAGATCAGCAACTCGATGAAACCTTGCATATCAGTGTCCTGTTGGAAAAGGAACCAGTGAGACAAAAAAAAATTCTTCATAATCCATGAAATGAAATTGGGAAAGAAACAATCATACCGAAGAATTGCTGGAGATATGAACCGGTTTCATGGCCATATATTGATTTTGTTGTATGGAGGTCGTAGATCGTCGATGATAGATTTGATGTAGGGTCTATATAAAAACAGAAAGAAAGGGAGGTGGAAAGCTTCGATGAAGGATTAACCAAGCACTGTGATCATAATGATATGGCTTCTCACTCTCGGAATCACTACAACTAAGTTCTTGCTTGTCATAAGGTCTAAGCTTCTCCTCGGGTGATTAACACTGCGACCAAGCTGTGAAAGATAACATTATTCAAAGTCACAAATATCACATGTAGACTTTTACCTCTGTAATCAAGGAAAATGGTAAGGCCTCACAGAGGGGCTTGGACGTGGAAAACATACATTTACCATATATATTCAAGCAGAACTTTACCATATAAAAATAGATAACTTGGTTAATCCCGTCTGCTGTTCCAGATCAGAACTTTCCAAGGATTCTGTACACAAATATAAGGTGGCGAAAAAGCAAAAAGATACATAATTTTAACCTTGAATCCACCAGATCGGTAAGGCTGTCCTGAAGAGGATAAGGGATTTTTGAAAGCCAAAGGACGCTGTGTTTGATTCATTGGAGAACGTCTGAAAGCAAAAGTTCCCATACGCAAGTTTTAAAGTAAAGAAGATAGAAAGTCACAGAAGTTAAGAAACTGCTCAAGGTTGACAAACAGCCTGATATTCTCGCATAGAAAGATAGTGACACTATAGAGTAAGGTTTTATCTAACCTTTCAATTACACGTGGTCCAAAATATTGTCCTGCATAGCTTGAAGGTTATGAGACACCGGTGGGTTGAATCGGAGAATCACTACAGGCAAATTACATTCGCAATCAGCAACTGACTTCAAAACTCGAAGCTTAGAGTTGTCCAAAATATCTTAGAATTCAGAGGATAAAAAAAAACCAAAGATACTCCTACCTTTCGTGTGATCCTAAATACATGAACCTAACAGGAGATTTCTCTAGGGCATAATCAATCCATATCAATAATCCTCTGAATAAATAGACTGTGAACGTAAAATTCGTGATTCAACGCTCAATCAATTTAATTTTGAAACTGTGTTACCTGGGTTTATGGGAGTCACAACGAAGGGATCATCACCAACCTCAGACTGAAACTCCAAATTAAAAAAAAAAATGGTATACACATCGATTGGTAACCCAATGCAATTAAAACAATTAGAGAAGATGGAGAAAACGGTATAAAAGAGATCAGAGGAGAGGAAGTCGAAAGGAGAGGGAGTGTCTAGAAACTCATCTGATTATGCCGACAAAACACAAACCACTATTTTGTATTTCGATTACGGTCAGAAACAAAACCACAGTTGAGAAAACCAAACCATGATGTGGAGCATCGACGGAATATTAGTGGTTGATTAAATAATCCTAGATGGCACTCTAATATCGCTCAAATAAGCGCTTTTAGTAGTAAGAGATTATTCTAGCATGAAAACAACCTACAAAGCCTAAAATTGTCATTTCTCCCTAATCTTATGTTACAGAAAAACATGTGTTGCATGGAAGCGTACGTCGTTGGCACTTCTCGCTCCCGAAGCGGAGTTGGGATCGAAAGTGCTCGGAATCGTTACTCCAAAATTGAAGTGTTTGGAAAGCTTAATAGAAGCATATGATTCCAAGGTGGAAGCGTCGGTGGTGCAGTCGGAAGCAAAATAATTCCAAAATTGAAGTGTTTTATATGAATTTTCTTAATAATTCTATACAAGCTGATTTAATACATTTAACCAAAATAAATAGATAAAAAATTAAGATTCAAATTTTTAATATATTACATATATATTATTAAATATAATTAAAAATAAATAAATTTATTTTTTCTTAATTTTGTGCTTAATTAAATTTATATTAAATATTAGTCAAAATAATAAAATAGATAATATTAATAAATTCAATTTTAAATATAATTTAATTCTTAAAAAATTTCTCACTACACATAGTGCAGTAAAATACCTAGTATTTTCTTAACACTTATTATATTTTTGATGAGATTTGGTAATATTATGTCTAAAACAACATTTAGATTCTATGTAATATATATTATATACACAAAATAATTTGATAAAATTGATATAAATTTTTATTTTTAAAAAAATAATAATAACAAATGTTTATACACTAAAATGAAATATTTTTTATTTTAGAAAAAAATATTTTAAAATATAAATTTTAAATAAAGAAACTTTTAAAAATTAATATCTCAATAAATTAATAAAACTTCAAAGTACCAATATTATTAATTTATAGAGGTTTTACTGTAGCTCTGTTTTTTATAGTAATCTACATGTACTTTTCTTTTTGTTCACTTGTTTGTTTTGTTTGTATTATTCAACTATTTAACTGATGTGCGTCAACTGATTAATTGATGTGCTCTGTTTTCTTTTTCATTCTAAACTCCATATATATGTCATATAACTTAGATAGATATTGTTATATTTTTCTTTTTAATTCTACTTATTTATTTTTATTTTCGAGTTATCATATATGCATGAACTGTAACTAAATATTCACTTTTAATAGTATTTATATTAATATAATTTTATTATAGTGTTTAATCATATATATATATATGCTTCGAACACATATCCACTTTGAAATATTTTAAAAACTCGCTTCTACGCTTCCTAACGCTTCCATGTACCCGCTTCCAATTTCATGTACCTGCTTTTGATTCCATGTAACATATAGTAAAACACAACTTACACTATTTTAGGTAAATAGTTAATTACCAACTTCTTTGCAAATTTTAAGAAAGTTGACTCTTTTATAATCGATAAATCAGTTATTTTTAATATTTATGTTTGGCGAATTTACTTTTACCACATTCTTTCTATAAATTATAGAAATTATTACATCAATGACTTTGCAACATATTAATTTTTTGTTAAATAGTTTTCATTAATAAAGATTTTCTTTACTACAAGAATAAAAAAAGAGCAATTTAGCTGAAAAACCAAAGAAGATAGCATAATTAGCAAAATACCAAAGAGGGAAAGCTATGTGCTTACGTGTTCAATCATGCAATGGTAAAAGACATAAACACACTGCCCGAATTACTTCTTCACTTCCCGGGTTTAGCTTTAGGTCACAGCTTCTGACAAAAGATCAAAAAATGATTTGGTAAGATAAGAAGACGATTTGGTGTACATTGTTTCTCTCTGACACAAGATTCTTGGTAGATTTAGTCAGACACAGATTTCGTTTAGATTTGGAAAGATCTTAAAATGATTTGGGTTAGTTCTGCTAAACTTATCTTTTTCTTTTCCTTTAATCGTCTCTCTGCTTTTTTTTTCCTACTAAATGTAAACAAAAATGAAGATCATAAAATCTGAAGAAGATCATGAGTTAATCTGGTTATTTCTCCATGAGTTCACGAAGCATTCTAATTCTTGAACTTCTTTGTCTTTCATCTTTTTACATTCTGGAGATTCCTCGGGTTGCACATCTAGTTTAGCCGGCTAACAAACATGTGTTACACATCTATTACATTTATTAACCAGATACTACAACTCTGTGGATGTAAACATTATAAAAATAATAAGTTAAGAAATTATTTTGCCGGCTAAACTGACCATATTTCCTGTCTAATATGTTGTCAAACTAGGTAAATGTTTTTATTCAAATTAAAAAATAGTTTTTCGAACACCTATGCGAACACAAAAATATGGCTCTGTAAATGAAAAAATAGTTTAACCGGCTAACAAACATGTGTTGCACATCTATTAGATTTATTAACTAGTTACTAATACTTTGTTGATATATCCGGCTAACAAACATGTGTTACACATCTATTAGATTTATTAACCAGATACTAAAACTTTGTGGATGTAAACATTAAAAAAAAATAAGTTAAGAAATTATGTTTCAGACTAACTTGACCCTAAACCTTAACACAAATCCCTTACATTACAAGTGGACCTAAACCCTTAGTACTGATCAAGTATCCCCGACTAATAAATATAAGTTGGTTTCAGTCACTTAGCTGGCTACGACTGCAAATTTCGTGGATAAACACTAGATTAGCCGGATACAGTTATAATTAACGTCTTCTATAAACTTTTACTCATCTAACAAATGGTTGACTATAAACCTAACGAATAAACCCTAAACCCCATTCTAAACCCTAAACCCTAAAATCCTGAACCCTAAACCCTAACCTTCAATTTATTAAACCCAAACCCTACCATATCTCTTAACCCTAAACCCTTAACACAAATCTCTTACATTACAAGTGGTCCTAAACCATTAGTACTGATCCAGTATCCCCGACAAATAAATATAGGTTGGCTTCAGTCACTTGCTCGGCTACGATTGCAAATTTCGTGGATAAACACTAGATTAGCTGTATATGATTATAATTAACGATTATAATCATATTGTATCTATGCCGAAACGTTGACACATAAGATTTGGAATCCAAACACAAAAACGTCTAATCCAAATCTTTTGTGTCGACCATTTGTTAGATGAGTAAAAGCTTAGATTTGGAATCTAAACACAAAAACGTCTAATCCACACAAAAACGATGAACTATGAGTTGATATACAAAACTACTTTTATTTGAAATTTGTTAGTTTCTTTGTTCACTTATCCGAAACCACCGTCAGAAAAGATATGATAATATCTTGCCTGTTTCTCACTCTTCCAATTTCAGCTTCATAGTCTGCCCTTCGTTTTTTTGGTCAGGTGAGAGGGTAATAAGATAAGGGCAACAAAGTAAAATTGTAATAGTGAATAGTAGACAGTTTCTTTCTCTTTGGTACTTTGCAAATATAGGTGAAGTGTTTTGGTAGGAGCGCAAATTTCTCTAAAAAAAAACCCACAACAAATCCCAAATGGACCCGATTAACTAAAGAGAAATTGCAGCCTATATACACAATAACTTGCATATTTGCACAAATAGAACTTTGGCTTTTCAAATGATGTGTATTTTTTAATGTTTATTTTATCCCTATGTCTCTTACATTGCAACCTAAGATATAACACATTTACAAATCCTTATATTTTATAATCACGCGTGAGGAGAGAGAGACTACAGTAACCATTAATACACTTTTCTTTTTGAAATAAACTATTTCATCTCTTTCTATCACTTTGGTTTCTCCGTCGAGACAATCTCTCAATCTCTTTGGTTTCATGTCGTAACGATCTCTAATATTTCCCAATCTTTTTTATACATTTTATCCTTGTTCATCTCTGTCATTCACTTAAAATAGAGCCACCACGAACATCTTTACCTCAAGATACCTTTTCTCCATCGTAAATCGTTGAGACTATCATGAGTCACCGAATCATCTCCTTCATCTTTCTCTACTGACATCGTCATATATACTCAGATTCAAGCGTCGCCGTCGTACTAATCCTTGCCATCTCTATCTTCTTACGGAAGAGATCGAGCAACAATGGTAATTTCTTCTGTTTTCCAACACAAGTCCTCCATCTTTGGATATTCTCGAGTTGGTCCCAATATTTCCAAGGGTAAAAATAGCTTCCCGAATCTGTCCAGACTTTCAGATTCTTACATCCAAACCCTTTAAGAATTTCCTGAATGGTCCTCAGAGTCTTAGATGTTTTCAGTGTTACAATTCAAGTTACAAATTGAGATAACTAATTTATATTACCAGCTAAATATAGCCAAAAGGTCAAGTAAAATCTTAAACAGCTATTTCACAAATTACAACATTAGTTAATATATATTACCGGCTAGCTATAACAATGTCAAAATTATTAGTATATATTACCGGCTAACTGTAACAATGCCGAGATAATTAGTATATATTATCGGCTAACAATAACAAAAACAATTCAAGTACAATGTTAACCGGCTAAACATCTATTTTAACCATTTTTATTGTGATTTGTTAATAATTAATATTATGTTTAGCCGAATATGTAGATCTAACCATATGTTTTCTGATTTATTAGAGAGTTTATTTTTTGTTTATCCGATTTGATACAAACAACAACCATTAGCTGATCAAAATAGCCGGTAAATATAAATAAAATACCAGCTAAAATGTAAAGTATACGGATAAATTAGAAAATAACAATGCTAATTAAATCAAGAAAAAAATACACATATATGCAAAATAACATGGACTAGCTTTTCCAAAACAACAAAAATGGATCCCTTGCTGTGAACTTGCATCAATTGAATTGAGAAGGTGATGAATATAATTGTTAGGTGGAAGAAAGAGAAATGATCTGAAATGTAAAAAGTAGAAAATAGAGTGTTGAATCTTTTAAACCAATGTACATAGTCCAACAGGAATCTTGGTTTGGCCGGCGATCCTTGTCACTCTCGCCGTCTCTTGGTTTCTTTGTCTAGTAAATTCATATGGTGGTTCGAATGTCAATTCTAACATACCGGGTTTGAGAATTTGTCGGGTTTTGTTTTGGACCACTCAGCTCTTATCTTCTTAGGAACATCAACTTCTGAGTTATGTGGCTTCATTGGATACGTTATGTCCTTTAGTTCTTGTAATTATCTTCGTATGTGTTTAACTGTGGATTGTAGATATGCTGTAGTTACTGGAGCAAACAAGGGAATTGGCTTCGATATTTGCAGACAGTTAGCAAGCAATGGGATTAGAGTTGTTTTGACATCTAGAGATGAGAAAAGAGGTTTTGATGCTGTTGAGACACTGAGGCAAGAGACTGGAGTTTCTGATCAAAGCCTTGTCTTTCATCAGCTTGATGTCACTGATTCTGCTAGTATCGAATCTCTTGCCCAGTTTGTGAAAGCACAATTTGGAAAACTCGATATTCTGGTATTGTTAATGAATGAATGAAAGTTTTACACTGGTCATAGACTAATATAAAAGTTAGAGCCTCACTTATCGCCTATTGGTTTTAACTTTGAAGTTCATGACAAACCTGAATCTAACAATTATCCATTTAATCTGCTCCTATTAGACTTGTGACTAACACTCGCCGTATTGTTTAATCTTGAACAATGAAGAATATATAATTAGCCGGTTAGGTTTGTCTAGTGTAATGTTGATTGATCTTTTGATTGATTTACAGATCAATAATGCAGGGGTGTCTGGTGTGATCATTGATATTGATGCTATACGCGCTGGAAAAGAGAAAGTAAGTATATTTTTATATTCAGGTTGCAAATGACATGGTAAAATGATATCGGTACATCTTTGACACGTCTAATGAAACCTTTTTGTTCATTCCACATGGAAGGTAGGTTTCAATTGGGAAGAAAATATCCCAGAGAATAACTATGAGCTAGCTAAAGAATGCTTAGATATAAATTACTATGGACCCAAGAGAATGTGCGAGGCGCTTATTCCCCTTTTGCAGTTATCTGATTCTCCTAGAATCATCGATGTATCATCCTTCATGGGTCAACTGAAGGTACCTACAAAAAAAATTCAAGAAAGATTGAGATATGGACAGACTATCTTAAAGTTACAGTTAATTTAATGTTTTACTAGAATCTACTAAACGAATGGGCCAAAGGGATACTGAGCGACGCAGAGAATCTAACAGAGGAAAGAATTGACGAAGTAATTGATAAACTTCTCAACGAATTCAATTTAAGTCCACAAAATAACTATTGTAAAGGGATTTGGTTACAAGTGATGGTTCTACATGTTCATATTTTGAACAAATACTTTGCAAGTATATAATTATATGCATTTTTGGTTATACATTTCACAAAGAAAGCTTTTCTTTTCCTCAGATTATTTTAGGACTCATGTTCTTCAGGGACTGCATCAGAAGTTTCTTCTTCTGTAGGGTTGGCTTCATCTTCCTTAGGTTTGGTTTTGTCTTCCTCAGCTATGCGTCTGTTGTTAGCAGCGGCTTGGAGGACATGATTGTAATTACCTTTCTCCAGGAAAAGCTGACTGAAATGGACCTTACAGTAAAGGATACCATTGAGAGCAGCATATGAAGAGTGGGTTAATGGACAACCACCGTGTGCACATCTAAAGCAAGTCTTGTGATAAGATTCTCCTTCCATTGTCATCTTCTCTAGAGGATAAACAGTTTTCTTACAAGATGCACATTTGTCTTGTGTTCCACTAAAGAAGGAAGATAGCTTGCTTGGAGCCCTCGTCTTGATTCACAACAATAAAACAGATTTTTTTTTTTTTTTTAAAAGTTGATGAACAAGAAAAAGAGAGGAATGTTGGATCGTTTACGTGCATACCACGTCATTCGATTTCTCGGTCTTTCCTGCTGATAGAAACTAGCCAAGATTGTTAGCCTTTTTTAAAAAAGAATGTTGAATTTATTCAGACCAAAAAAAACTCATTTGTAAATGAAAGTAATTTCAGAGCCTATAATTTTTGAAACAAAAAGATATATGATTACCTATGAGCTATCTAGTAGAGAACCAAAGACTCATAGCATCATAATACGTGTGAGTATTCAGTTCCCCTGAAGGAGGAGATACATTGTCAAATCAACAGAGAAAGAAGATATTAACCTGTCTGAAAATTCTTGCTAAAGTTTCCAGATTCTTTGAAGAGCTGTTCAAAATGTGTCTTGCAATACAGAACTCCATCCATGGATGAGTAGTTGCTGATCTGCAAAAGATAAGAAACATTCTCTTTTGTTTTTGTTTTTCTACATAAGAACAATGATGCAAGAATTAGAAGTTAGATAGATACCACAAGAGTTCCATTGCAATGGCTGCACCTGAAGCATGACTTGTGGTAAGGCATTCCTTCAAGTGTCATCAAATCCATAACGTATACAGTCTTGTCACACGCCTTGCATTTGTCTGTTGTCCCAGTAAACGCCATTGTTCTCAGGTCACAAAAAGGAATCAATGTGTTTTGCTTACTGCTTTTATTCAAGTTCTAGCATTGAGATGTTCGGTTTTGATGGTTGAGATTCGAATGAGGAGAACCATTTAAATATTTTTATCATATCTGCATTCTATAATCTAATTCCGGATAATTCATTTTCATGAGTAAATTAAAGGATACCTGGTTTGGTGGTGCAAAGCCTATAAGTAGGTAGATTGCCGTTTTTGAGATGTTATTATATGATATTTTCTAAAACACAAGGTGCTTCTGTGAAATTGTATAATACATCTGCTATTCTTAATCTTGTTATCCATTGTTAGTATTCAAGATTATTTTTTTGTTTAGTTGGTTTTAATGTTAACTCATTTGATATAAGATTCATCTGGATATCTCTTGTTATTTGATGAATGAATGAATGAATGAATAAGATATGTCACATTTTCTTTCCTAAAAATAATCTTATATGAAACATATGTAGCAGAGAAAGAAGCATATATATGAAATGGATCTCATCTATTGTCTTTGACTTATAGCTGACCACATTTATTGAGACATTAAATGGATCTCACTTGTTGTCTTCAAAGTCATGACCCAACAGTATCTTCTCCTTCTTTGACTCTTTGTGATCCCTAATACTAGGCGCACGACATGTCGACCTAAAATAGCTGAAAATATCCACAATTTTATCCAAAATCTGATTCGAATACATGAAAAATACCAAATTTATATCTGATTATCTGAATTTTATTTTTGATAATCTAAAAGTTTATTTGAAACCCAAAACCATACCTAATATATATGCATAATATTAAAAATATACTAAAACTCCCATATATACCTAATATATACTAGAAATTTTGGATATTTTAGGTATTCTTTCGGGTTCGGATCGGATCTAAAACCCACGGCTCCTCCACAACAAAACCCAATAAGATAAAATGTTCGGTTTGGTTTCTACTCGAACCGGGAATTTTTGAGTCGGTTTGGGATTGGGTCATCAGGTCCGGGTAAAATTTCCATTCTTAATATGATGGAGCGGTTATTGTGATTGAGTGAATCATATGAGTTATGATTGATACTCTTTCTTTGATAGATTTGAGTAAAAAACTCAGCACATAAAACTTGGACAAAAATAACTCGCAAAGTACAGAAGTGAAAAGTATGTATAAATGATTCTCTTTTTTTTTGCAAAAATGTATAAATGATTCTCTACAAGTCCATGTCGTATCTTTTACCAAAAAATAAGTCCTTGTCGTATCTTAATTACTTCCACTTCTGCTCCTTTCTTAATCCGCTTTGAATGCTCTCTTATTTCCTGTTTCTAGCATTTCGAAAACCAGCCTGAGAAGCCTAGCCTCAAGGTCTTTACTTTTGCCTTGGCTGTTTTCAAAAACCCTAATGAGGGTAAATCATAATCACGTTCACACCTTCTGTATCGTATTACATAAACCCATTTCACAAAGAGTGTTTCCCATTGCGATCAATCCAAATCTCTAAGTTCTAAGATATTCAATCATGATTTTTTGTTCTTAAACGACCTGTTGTTGCTGTCACAAACATTAAATACAGTATTCCTAAATGTTGTGCAATGTGCACATTATGCGTGTAATAAATGGCCAGGGCCGGCTCGAAGCTCGCCGATCGTGTTGTTGCACTCTATTCCACACACAATTGTATTTATTTAATTTTTCACAAATTATCTCTTTGATCTTATCTTCACTTAGAGTTTTGTTTGTCCTTCTATATGCTGAGTCTAATACTTAATACTATATGTTGTCTCCTCTATGTGTTTCTTGTTCTTAAGCTTCTGAACTTAAAAAAAGGTTTGTCCGTTTTGCTAGCAAGGTGGTCAAAATGGGAAGAACGCCTTGCTGTGACAAGGAAGGTTTGAAGAAAGGTCCATGGACTCCTAAAGAAGATGATGTGAGATTATGGGCTGTAGTCAACATATGTTAAGCCCAAATCTGATATGTTACTTTTGGGCTGATGTGATAATGGCATGACTCCAAGTCGGTGACGTATTCGATTCTTATTACGTGAAAAGGAAACATGCGTATATGCTTAGATATATATAAATGGAAGACGTCGCGACCTTAAGGATCATCCGAGAGATCCAGAGAAACCCTAGACACAAGGACAGAGAAAGAGCAAGAGAGAGATTAGGGTTAGAAGAAACTAGAGGCAAGAGACATTGTTCGAGTCATGTCGCTTCGGGATAAAGTTTCTTTGATCTTTCTTATTCTTTGTTGTGTAGAGCGCTTAGAGCGTTTGTGTAAACCCCTTTGATTGATAGTGGATGTTGTGGGAGACGGTTCCCACCCGAGACGTACCGCGCTAGAGGCCGGGAACTCGGTGATCAAATTCTATGTGTTATTTAGTTAATCAATCAAACGATCGAGAATTCCTAACAGATGAGATTCTCGTTTAATATATCAAGCAAAACAGCCATGGAAGCTGGAGAACACTTTTAAAGAACGCTGGTGAAAATTATATATTCATTTCAAACTTTGGTTTGATTCTTGATATTCTTCATTTTTATTAGGTTTACTTCGCTGCGGAAAGTGTTGTAGACTAGGGCTGGAACTTTTATCCGGGAATTCAATCCGAGATCCGCTCCAAAATTAAGATATCCTGGGTGTCCGGATTTGATCCGAGATCCGCTCTGAAATTAAGATATCTTGGGGTGTCTGGATTCATATCCGGATAGTAAAATCTCACATCCGTACAAACGAATCCGGATCCGGATATATTAATATTTTTAGGTCCAGATATCCGGATTCGGATCCGTATATTTAGAAATATATATAATTTTTTTATTTTATCATTAATTATATCTGTTATATTAATAATTTTACATAAAATAAGTTTTATAAGATTCTACTTTTATATTAATAATATTATATGTCATATATATATATATATTCATAAATTATGCTTAAATATTTAGTTTAGCATTTTTTAGAATTTTTATTTTATTTTTTATTTTTTTAATTATTTTTACGGATACGAATCCAAATCGAGATATCCGCGGTTATCACAATATCTAGACGGATATCCAAAGTCTGGATATTCGGAAGACACGAATCTGAATCTGGATATTAAAATCACGGATCTGACGAAACTGGATCCGGATTCGGATATTTCAAATTTCTGGGATATCCGGATTCGTCTCACCCCTATTGTAGACAGATGGACTAACTATCTAAGACCAGACATAAATGGAGGTCGTTTCACTCCTGAGGAGGAGAAACTTGTTGTCGAACTTCACGCCATTCTCGGCAACAGGTTGCCTCTATATTGTCTATATTCGGCTCTGAAACTATGTGTTTTTTTTGTTTGAATGTTTTGTATTTTTTTGTCAGGTGGGCTGCTATAGCAGCTCAGCTTCCAGGGAGAACAGACAACGAGATCAAGAACTTATGGAACACTCACTTAAAGAAACGTCTGTTAAGTATGGGTCTTGATCCCAAAACCCATGAGTCATTACCTTCATGTGGGTTAGCCAAACAAACTCCAGCTTCACCAACAACTCGCCACACAGCTCAATGGGAAAGTGCTAGGGTTGAAACTGAGGCAATGCTTTCTAGAGAGTCAATGCTTCTTAGTCCTTGTGGTGGAGGAAAAACTGATTGTGATCACTTCTTACACATTCGGCACGCTGAGATTCGTGAATCTTTCAGAAACCTTACTACTACTAGTCAAAGCAGGACAACATCATCCTCATCTGCAGCACTTCCAAAGAACTCAACAAATTCTTTTGTTGGCAAAGAGATTATTATGGGGACTCATCATGGCTTTGAATCCCCATGTTCTAACAATCTTGAAGATGTTTCATCAGACTCTTCTCTTCAACCTCTTCTAGATTTCCCAATAAGTTATGATGATATGAGCTTCTTAGAAGAGAACATCAGTTTTGGAACATGAAAAACTGACCCTGTTGATTCTTATTAACAGTTAGCAATCCTCTCTTTATGTTTTGAAGATGCTACTGAGAGAAAGAACAATGAACACCATTTTACACTCTCATGTTTCTTACACACAATAAACCAAGATTACAGAAGCCATTGAAGAGAATAACATGAGAGTTTGTATTGCAGTTTACAGTTCAAACTCTTTTTAAAATGATTTGCAAATAAGAGATCAGAAACATCCCCAGGTTGTCTTTGGGACAATACCAGTGGCTCTGTACTTAGCAGCCGTTTCTTCAGCATTAAGAATGTCTTCTCCAAATTTAGCTTCTACCATTGCTCTCCTCTCTTCTGCTTCCTTGTGAATAGCCGCAACCTTGTTGTTCATCTTCTCTGCATGCTCTGCTTTCTTATTCAGAAGTTGCTCCTACATTCAAAAACCACTTCATTTTCACATTCACACAGTTTCAAATGTCTCTCTCCTTTTATTAGGTTTTATTATTATACCTCAAATTTCTTTTGTTGGGATTCAACAACTGCTTTCTTGTTGTTTTCCCAAGCAAGAACATCAGAGATATTCTTCTCAGCTCTGTTCCATGCCCCAATTGTTTAATAGGTCAGATAAAGAAACCTAAAAAGAATTTTCAAAACAAGTACTGTAAAGAGTACATGTCTTACTTATTCTCTGCCTTGCTCTTTTCTCTATCTTCCCATGCTTTGGCAAAAGATAATTTCTTCTCCTTTGACAAGTCAGCTAGCTTAACATCTAATTTCAAACAATGATATAGTTCAGTAACTTCTTCCATAGAACATTACAACACAATCTGGATAGTTTGGTTTAAGCTCACACCTCTATCTTGTGAACCAGATGACGATTTCTTTGGTGCAGGCTCTACAGTTTCTGTACAAAAAGAACAATATTAACAGAGAAATTCACAAGCCTAACACACAGAAAATAACAAACAGACACATACATGCACAACTAAAAAAACATCAAACATAGCTAAGTCTATTGGATCACATAATAGCTACCTAAGGGATGCTTTTCCAAAATAGAGTTAATCTTTTTTTCTTTGTCGAGCCAGAATAGAGATAATTTAACATGGTACGATAACCTCGTCCTAAACGGTTTACAAGATTAAAGACTCACGCAACCTCCTAGTCTTTCGAAAGAAAACATCAAACCAAAAAAAACAAAAAAAACATCAAAGCTCCTAATTCATCAAACCAGATGATATTGATCATCACAGAACGCAATCCATAGAGAGAGGGAGGGAGAACGTACTCTCGACAATGGCAAGGGCTTCGGAGTCATCAGAATCTTGTTGCACATGTGGGTATTGAATTTTCTCCTCGTTAACATCTTTTGCAACCTCCGCTGGAACCGTTGCCGGACCAGGAGATTCTGTTTCTAACGTTATCTTCTGTTCCTCCACCATGGTCTCTCTCAGCGGAAGAAACTACAAACGGTAACAGAGGAAAAAATAAACAAATGAAAAGAAAATGATTGACTAATTAGAGATATTTGATATTTCTAAGCAACAGAAAGAGGTTTATACTTTACCGCGTATTTCTATTTTAAATTCTGTTATTTTCTTATCCGTTAATCTTTTGACTCAAAATAGATTACGGCTCTAAAGCCAATATTCCGTTATCGATCACGTAACTTCTGGATACAGGTGAATAACAATGCCACGTAACAAATTTTCATTTTTAAGCAATTTTTAATGGCAAACTGTTAATTAATTTTTTTATTTAAATTATAATCTCTCACTTCAAAATAATCCATGTTTAAAAAATTTTGTTTCAAGAAAAATATATTTACATCTTCGATCTATTTTTTCTTAAGTAATAATGATAAATTGTAAACTTCGAAGAAATTAATTGTGTTTTTGAATTTTAACTATTTATGAGTAATGAGAAATAGGTTTTTTTTTTTTATTATGAGAAATAGTTAAAAGAAAATAACATATTTATTAATAAAAATTTAAGATATTTTTGAAAACTCTATTTTTTTTTTCTTTTGAAACTGAGTGAATACTGGATACAGATATAAAGGAGGGTGTCTTTCTGAATTATCGCTATTGGCAAGTGGAGGCTATCTACCGCATATATGAGGGTGTCTTGCAAATCTGTTGCACCTCTTCACCACGGAAAACGTCACCGCCGGTTACACAACACACCGAAAAGAGCCTAGACTTAATAAAGGAGCACGTCAGATCACAATAAGATTGTCTCGTGTCATTACTGAAGGCGCGGTTCAGATCACAATAAGAGTGAATCCTGTCATCGAAGACATGTTGGCTCGAGACATTGAGAAAAGACGACCATCCGGAAACGCCGAGTTCCTCACTGCCTTTCGTCATTGGAGTTAAGATGCGTTGATAAAGAACCAGGCTTTTGTTGCCTGTTGGTATATAACCTGCGGTGCATCTCCCGTGGTGAAGAGGTACAACATGGCATTTCTTCATAATCATAAGAGACGTAGGTATAACGTCGTTATAGTTAATTAATGAATGGTGGCTGGTTTATTTAGTATAATTTTATATATGTATATATATATATATATATATGTTAAGGCAAAAACTTTAATAATTAAAAGTTACTACATAACCAGGTAAAAAATAGTGGTCGACTTTTACAAACGATATATATATATATGTCTGTATTTGGAGACAGCTTATATTTAGGAATATATAAATTCTCTTTCTAAACTAATGTTAGTTTGAATATTAAATACAACTTCTAATTTTCATTATGATTTTTAAATAGTTAAATTACAGAATATGTCAGGACTTCAGAAAACTAATTCCAACAGTTTTATTTTAAATAATGGTTTAAGGCCATTTAATAGTGAATCTATTTCTATATATGGTGGAAGAGAACAAGAGCAAATATTGGGAAAAATCTTGAAAAAATCCTCAACTTTTTGAATTGGACCATTATAATCCTCAATTTTCGAATGACCTGAAAAAACACAACTTTTTTGTTGACTTTTTAAAAAATCATTAACTTTTCGTTGACTAGATCAATTTAGACCTGACGTTAATTACACTAACTGAACGTGTTAACTTCTTTAATTTGTTTTGTTAACGAAAAACAACGTCGTTTCTCTTACACTAATAAAATCTCTAAAATCATTTTCTCCCAAATCAATTTGGGGATTCTCTCGATGATCAATCCTACTGACATAGAAGTTACAGAGTTTGCACCGTCGAGTTTTCCTTTTTGACACTTTTTGTTCTTTTTATTCCCAATCTCCTCTTGATACGATATGATTGAGACTCAATCTTAGTTTGATCAGGAAGAAACAAAGAGATCGAGTGGGATTAGAAGATTTTTGGTGGTGGGTCGCGATTTAGGGTTCATCGTCGAGAGAATCCCCAAATATATTTGGGAGAAAAATGGTTTTAGGGGTTTTTATTAGTATAAGAGAAACGATGTCGTTTTGGTTAACGAAGCAAATTAACAGAGTTAATTCATTCAGTCAGTGTAATTAACGTCGGGTCTAAATTGATCCAGTCAACGAAAAGTTAGTGATTTCTTAGAAAGTCAACAAAAAAAGTTGTGATTTTTCAGATCATTTCCAAAGTTGGGGATTATAATGGTCCAATTCTGAAAATTGGGGATTTTTTCAACATTTTTCCGAGCAAATATTACCAATGTTTTATAACGAGCAAGGTGATAATATTATTGTGGATCTGATAATTTTGTCTGATGTTAAAAAAATTAACTTTTTTTTTCTTATTTCAGAGTACCCTTAAAAATAAATGATACAAGTAAATTATTTTTGCTTTAATTGCTAATTTAGTTTTTTTAATGTTTTAATAGTTTAATTTTATCTCAATCACAATGTTTTGACATTGTTATTGATATGGAAAGAGCTGAAAAAATAGGCAAACAAAGTTATGAACTGGAATTTTCTAAAGGTTTGTTAAGTCTGGTTTTTGTTTATTATAGATAATTCTATCAATTAAAAAGTTGTATTATTTAACACATATTTTTTTTTAGATTCAAGAAAACGAAAGTTTGGTGAATATATAGACAAACGCAAAAGTATTAATGAATCATATGTGATTTATTTATGAGATGTTTTTTAAAAAAAACTGTATCTAATGAATATAGTGTTTGAACTTATTCAAAAATATATTCAAGTTTGGTGAATATATAGACAAACGCAAAAGTATTAATGAATCATATGTGATTTATTTATGAGATGTTTTTAAAAAAAAAAACTGTATCTAATGAATATAGTGTTTGAACTTATTCAAAAATATATTCAAATGTAGGAAACAACGATGATGGAATCAATTTATGCACGTCACAACTCTCAATTTATTTTTGGATTTATTGGACGGCAAAATATATATTTTCAATAATTTTGAAATTTGGAAGGTTCCTGAACTTTATATAATTTCTGAATATACTTTTACTATACGGTTAAATGCAAATTCAAGCATAACTCTAGTATTAAAAGAGAGAGTAGTAATAAATGGCGAGAAGTTTAGATTTCAAGATTATGATCAATTTATGGAAATGACAAGAATTCATCTAATGATGGTATGAAAACTCACTGCTACAACAATTATTAAGTGTATGAAATGTATTTTCAAAAGTTAGAAATATTTGTAGATATTATTGGTGTAATTGTTGAAGAAAAGTTGAGCACATAAGCTACAGCAACCGAACAAAAAAGAATAAACCTAGACATGCAATTAGAAGGGTTAGTAAAACATTATTCATAGTTAATAATTAGGGAGTATTAAAATAGTATATAAAAATATCTTTCTGCAGAAAATTTAAAAGACTTAGAAAATATAATTCTTTTACTGATATGGTTTTACAATGCATTAGCCTTTAATATTTATATATTACGAAATCGTATAACATTTATCATAATTAATAATTTAGGCAGTATTGAAATAGTATAAAATTATTTTTTTCACCCAATAATTTAAATATATTTTAGAAATATAATTATTCTACTGATATGATTGTATGAAAATTATTGGTTTTAAGATAATGCATTAGCCTTCACTTATAGTCTTTACAATATAAATTTCAGATTTAAATCAATCAAAAAATTCTTTGATTTAATGAATTAATACTAATCATAGCCTGATGTTAATGTTTCCATGATTAAATTATAGATGGATTGCTTTTGTTGTAAGTGATGTAATGTATCACATCTGTTTAAATGATATTATTAATAGGCATAAATAAATTAAATTAGCTCTGACATCTGTTTTCTGAATTTATTTTAATAATCACATTGTTCTAAAAGTACTTAAATAGATAAATATATTTATAATAGGGTAAGTAAAGTACGTATTACTATATGAGACCATATAGTTGATATGTACCAGAAACAAATGAAAAACAAGGAAGCGTATGGTGTAACTATGATAATAACAAGTGTCAATTCCAAAATTTATTCAGGTTAAAATTAACAAATAATTAAGTTTATATCAAAAATGGTTAAGACTATAAATTACTCAATAACATTAGATATTGTAGGATATTTGTATTTGAATACAATGTCAGCTTCCAAAACATATCAAGAGGATCCATTAAACACTATTCAATCTTACAAAAAAAAAGTAACTTGTTCACTACCGAAGAAAAAAATATTGATGTTAATTCAAGAAATGGAAGAAATTACATATCTTTTAAACATTGTGATAAAATACTTCAAAAAAGGATGGGAAATTAATTTGTAAAAAAATGCTCAAAGCCTGATATTGTTGGGATATTACGGTAACTTATATATTATTGATTTGAGTTTTGATAACTAACAAATTATTACTATCACTCTCATCTGTAAAAATAGGTATAAGCTGGAAATTATTGTTGAAGATGATTCAGATTCAGAATTATTAACCACATTCAATAAAGAGATGACCAGAATAGTGGTAAATCAGCAACAAATTTCTAAGTTTCATATAAGTGGTGTACTGAATAAATCTATATGCAGGAAGAAATATTCAATGATTCAAGTGATGATGCAATTATTTCATATCTTGCTAACAAAATTATGGGAAAAGTTTTTAAATTTAATGTAAAAGATACATTATTTAATTATAATTCAAGCTCGGCAGGATTAACAATTACTGAATTCATAGGCAATCCGATTAATATAGATGAGGTACAATCCATTTAAATTAGATTATTATTTTAAAAATAAAATTTTAAATAAAAAAGATTGTTGCTTACTTTTTAATTTATTAGTCTACTATTGACGATGCGGAAGAAAAAGAAGAAATCCAGACTTGCAAAGATAATAAGACAAGGAAAACATGGTACCAAAGACACCAAAAGCTTTACAACAAAGCAAAGAAATTTTTAAAAACTCAGTGAGGAAAGCAAGAGAAGAAATAAAACGACCACAAAAAAAAAATGCTAGGTTTACCAAGAATTTTTACTCCTCTATACACATGACATTAGCAAAATTATATACACATTTTTTCTTTAAATATATTTTTGTATCTAAGAAGCCAAATATTTCTATATAAAATTTTTAATGTATTTATTTTCAGAACAATTGAACATTTAAAACATTTTCATAATTATAACAAAATGAACAAAAAAAAAACATTCCCTTCTCCCGCGCGTTTAATCGCGGGGTTGTTTCCTAGTATTTATTAATAAAAATTGAATATATTTTTGAAAACTCTACTTTTTTCTTTTGAAACTGAAAAAATACTGGATACATGTACAAAGGAGGGTGTCTTTCTGAGTTATCGCTATTGGCGCGTGGAGGATATCTACTGCATATATGAGACGCTCCAAATAAGATGGACTTTATTTACTGAGCTGGCTTCCATTTTTATACAAGATCAAAGAGAAATCTGCCAAAGATGAGTGCATGGTCGACTCACTTGGTTATGTCTCCGAGCATCATGTATGCTTGTGCTTTGCCACAACCTTATAGAGATGGTGAGCTCAAGGGGTTTCTTTAGAATCAAGAATGTGTAGAGAGATGAGGATTAGAACTTGAGAAGTGAAGTTGAAAGTAAAATTCATTTCTGTAGAGTTTTAGATCAATTTCTTCAGATTCTAACTTGGTGTATACGATTAATAGGTTCGATTGTTTTCGTTTTAGGTTTGAGATCAAGTACGTAAACAACAACAAAAGATCTCTTTAACCGGTGTTCGCTGAGATATTCACCAAGGAGGGAATCATATCCTCAACTTCTTCATTATCAGTTTACGATTACATGTACAAGAATACAAAAATGGCTATACAAGCCGAAAACAGAGACAAGCTATTGAGAAGTTAGCGAGCTTATCGTATCCTCGGTGAAGCCGTAAAGTCACTTCCGGGATGGTCCGATCTGACCGTGTACCGCGTTCGCAACTCCGTCGCACTTTACTCTCACGATCTCAAGCTAAGTCACCTTCTCTTTTAAGCTCTCTTTTGATATCTGTGCCGTCATTCTTTTCTGATTTTGGAATTGGCCGTTATAACCACCTTATCCACTCAAGAGCTGAGACTCGGGCTTGATTCTTTCTCTGCAGGTTTCAGATGAGATGGGCAGTGGAACGCGAAGCCCACTTGGAGTTTTGGCAGAACTTAACCCACAATCTCCACCTTTCAGACAAAACACCAAAGCGATGTCTCTCTCTTCGAAACCCTAGCCGTTTGTTTCTCTCCCTTCTCTCTAAGGCGATTTGTCGCCTCCTTCATCACTGATGATATACCGCTGAATCTTGGAGCTTACCGAGGCTCCTCTGATGTCCGAGAGTCCCTGCAACTGCAAGGTACTCCCTGTATCTCTTCTTCTCTCTTTTATTTCCGGTTTGCTTCAACTACTGAAGTAAACCTTTTTCAGATATTTCACCATCTGACCCTTAATCTATTTTCTCTATGCAGATCCCCAAAGAAAGCCAGATCCAACTTCTGAACAGAAAAATTTGCATGCCTCAGAAACTGAACCGACGAACCTTGTCTGACTCTGCATAAACCAGATCTGAGTCAGACCGCTTCAGATTCAACCGTCTGACATCAAAAGCTTTAAGCTTTCCTCACCACTGAACCCAGATAAGTCTTCTCTGGTCTTTCTCTTTTCCGATGAATACTGAAACTTTCCTGATGAACTGACGTTGATTGTAGAAACCCTTTCTGACTATGATCTTCTTTCTGTTCCAGAAAAAAACATAAAAGACTTCACCTGAAACTTAACTTCAAAAGAGAACTCCACCTCGCTTCAAATACACGGGTAACAAATTTAAACCATTTTCGTCATGTTGGTTTAAAGAACAATAAGATTAAATAACATCTTATATTTCTTGACGTTATCTAACCTTAATGTCTTTTGCTTTGTGAGGTAACCAACAACCGAGACACATCGTTACCGGACCTGCTCCTTCCTCAGAACAGATTCACCAGTTCAGAGCAAAGCCTGAACTTCGGACCAAGTAACACTTTTGTTAGAAAATCAGCAGGATTCTTGCTTGTGTGAACCTTGTGTAGAATAATTTCACCCTGAGGAACAATATCATGGATGAAGTGATACTTGTTTACAACATGTTTAGTCCTTTCGTGAAAGACTCTGTTCTATGCTAGAGCTAGGACACTCTGTGAATCACAATGCATTTTTACATTGCATGTTTGTAGACCCAGTTCTTTGCGTATAGCCTTTAACCAAATAACTTCCTTGGTTGCTGTAGAGGGTGCCATATACTCTGCTTCTATAGTCGAAAGAGCTACAACTGATTGTAGACTAGACCTCCATGAAACTGTGTTATCCTAAACCTTGAAAACGTATCCAGTAACTGAGCGTCGTCTGTCTATATCAGCTGAGTAATATGAATCTGAATAGCCTTCAATAGAACATTCTGAGCTTTTAACAAATGTTAAACTTGTCTTAGATTCACCCAATAGATATTTTAGAATCCACTTCACTGCCAGCCAGTGATCCATTCCCGGTTTAGACATGAATTTGCTTACAACTCCCACTGCGTGAGCTAAGTCTGGTCGGGAGCCTATCATGGTATACATTAGGCTCCCCACAGCACTCGCATAAGGTATTCCTTTCATCTTCGCATCTTGTTCTTATGCCTCTGCCTTGGTTAGACTCTTCAACTTGAATTGAGATGCCAAAGGAGTTGTGACTGGCTTAGAATCTTCCATTACAAAAATCTTTAGTACTTTCTCGATGTAGGTTTCCTGAGATAGCACTAGTGTTCCCTTTTGTCGATCTCTAATAATGTCCATACCTAGGATTCTGGAAGCCTTTCCCAAATCTTTCATTTCGAATTCTCTGCTCAAACTGTCTTTCATCATCTGAATCTTAGTATTATCCCCTAAATCTATTAGAATATCATCAACATATAGCAGTAGATAGATAGCTTTTGGAGTATTGACATTTCTCATGTAGACACAGGAATCGTAGTCATTATGTTTGAATTTTTGCTTCTTCATAAAACTGTCAAACCGTAGATTCCCCTATCTAGGATATTGCTTTAGACCGTATAGATATTTCCTTAGAAGACACACCTTGTTCTCATCCCCTGGTTTCACATCGCCTTCAGGTTGATCCATTAGAATCCTTTCATCTAGGTTTCCATGAAGAAATGTGGTCTTGACATCTATTTGTTCAAACTCATGGTCTTTGTTCACCACAATTAAGAGAATTAGTCTTATTGCGGCGTGCTTGACCACTGGTGAAAAAACTTCATTGTAGTCAATACTTTCCTTCTATGAGTAACCCTTAGCTACTAATCTTCCCTTGGACCGTCGATCCTCAACCCCAAGAACGCCCGGTTGATACTTGAAAATTCACTTGCAGCCCACGGTCTTTTGACCTTTTGGTCTTTCAATAAGATCCCAAGTGTTATTTCTTTCAAGTGAATCCATCTCATCATCTGCAGCATTATTCCAGTGCTTCCAGTCTTTACTCCTCTTAGCTTCTTCGAAAGATTTAGGTTCTTCCTTCTCGATATCATCTGCCACAGCTAGTGCATATGAAACTAGGTTAGCATCCTCATATCTAGAAGGTGGCCTTACATTCTGTCTTCGATTTTGATCCCTAGCAAGCATGTAGTCATTAGTAGAGCATGTAGATTCACTGTCATCGACAAATGTTAAACCTTACGTCTCATCGTCACTTTCTGACTCACGAGAACTCCCTTGATCCTCCGAGTCTTGTTGAGATACACTCGTGTTTTGAGTTTCTGAGGTTTCACCATGTTCATAGTCTGGACCACTAGGTCCCCGAATCAGACTTGGACTGAATGAGACTTTCTTCTGAGAGTTCTTAGTATGCTTTCCGGATCAACTGAATCCCATTCCTTCTTTGTAGCTTTCTGAACTTGTGTGTCCTTATAGATCTCATCCTCTCTGAACAAAACACTCCTGCTTGTAGTACACTAAATATCCTCTGGAATCCATACCCTGTAACCTTTACCCTAAACGGATAACCCACAAACACACGTTTAACAGGTCTATGACTTGTCTTCTCTTGAGTAACATGAACGTAAGCAGTACAACCAAACCTCCTTAAGTGTGATAAATCAGGCATGTTCCTAGACCAAAATTCCTCGGGTAGTTTGAAGTCTAAGGTTGAGTTCATCGTCCTGTGTATCAGATACACTGCTGTAGAAATAGCTTCTGCCCAAAACTCTTGTCCCAAACCAGTTTCTATGAGCATACTTCTCACTTTATCCATGATGGTGTGATTCATATGTTCAGAAACTCCATTCTGTTTAGGTGTATAGGTGCAGGTTCTGTGCGTCTTGATACCAGATTTTCTGCACAACTCATCAAACTGGTTATTACAATATTCCAACCAATGTATGTACGTAGACACTTGATCATTTTCTCTGTGTGGCTTTCGACAGCTTCTTTCCACTCCTTGAACTTAGAGAATGCTTCATCCCTAGTCCTTAGAAAATAAACCAACACTTTCTTAGAGAAATCATCAATGGAACTTATGAAATATTTGCAACCTCAAGGACTCTCCGGAGTTGATAGAGAACCCCATAGATCTGAATGCACATACTCTAGCATGCCTTTAGTAGTATGCTTAGCTGTAGGAAAACTTTTTTTATGTGACTTCCCTAACACGCAGCCTTCACAAAACTCCAGTTTTCTCACTTCATTCTTTGGTATAAATCCATATTTTACAAGCACCTCCATGTTTTTGGAACTCATGTGTCCTAACCGTGAATGCAAAATAGACATCTTTTCTCCAGTGGACGCACTGATATTAGCTTCACCCTTAGAAACAGTTCCAAGTAGGCAATAGAGACCATTCTCATATCGACATGTGATTATCTTTTGTCCCTTTTTATAAAATATTATTTTGAAATCTCCACCTTGACAGTTACACCCAGATTTCTCTAACATTCTATAGAAGATTAAATTCCTGCTCATGTCTGGCACATAGTGAACATCTGTGAGAATTACTGCCACTCCGTCTTCATTAGTAATCTTGATTTTACCAATGCACTGGACTTCGCATTGTGTGTTTTTTTCATGAGTACTTTGTGTAAGGCACGATCCTGGTCCATTGAACCCCAACCAGATCAGTTTCTTAACCTATAAAATTTCTATGTTTGATTCCAGTTTTAAGCCTTTATTTAACTAAGTCAAATTAACAAAACTGAGGTTCATACAATCAGAGTTATAAAAACAAATAAGATAAGGGCAAACATATTGTATAAATATAAATCAGAGTGATACAAAGTATTCATGTGATTCAGTTTGTACAATAGGCTAACATAAGTTCAGTACTACATGAAACTACCCCATAACCAACACACATCCATTCCAGCCTGAGTCTTCACAGCACATTGGCCTTGCCACGGTCCTTATCATTACCTGAAACGACACAAACACAATCACATAAAATCATAAATCCGATGACCTAGTACACAAGGCTAATAATACAATTGCATGGTTCTGGCCAAAAGCTATGTTCCTGCCCAATTTTGGCCAAACCCAAAAGTGGTCTAAAAAATATAAAAATAACTATGATAATTCATGAAAAATCCTAATTAAGACAATGGTCAAGTCAGATTCCTCAGAACCGGTCTCGATCATACCGATCTCGACCCTGACCAGCCAAACCGGTCCAAAAATAATAAAAATGGAATTCGACCTAGAAAACTCCAATTCGTGCCTAGTCTTCTCCAATAAATCTTAAATATTCTAAAACATCTATCCTCAAAGTTTCAAGCCATTTGATTGAGTAAAAAGTGGTTTGGGACCTTAAAACCCAAATCTGGCCTGAAGCAGTCCTATGGAACCAACCTTATGCTTGGTTCATGGGAAGGCCCTTCTGATCACCAAACTTTCATAGAATCATCAGGAGAGGAAGATATATAAGTAGACAAATAGGAATAAGTGTAACCAGAGTTTCCAGAGACCATAAACCACATGTTTTCACACCAAGGGTTCATGCCTTTGGTATAACTGATCCACACCACTAACCTTAGAGGAGCGATCCTTCTGACCACGTTCCTGATCTTCTGCTTGTCCTTCTCCTTCTGTCTGGTATCCATCTTCACTGGAATTGATTCCCACGAACACACACACCAGAAAACACCCAACCTTCACACAGATCTTCACCAAACTTGGTTTTTCTCTCTTTCTTTGTCTCTGGATTTTGGCAGAGTTTTGCCTAAATGTTTATGATGATTAATCACGTCCAGAGGCCTTATACTTATAGGAGAATGGTCTGCAAAATCCCCAGGGGCGAACAGGCATGACTGGTTTGAGGGAAAAGGCACAAACTGCCCATTTGCACCCTTTCACATGCCACCAGTCCCAACTGCCCTTTTTGAGCGTGTGGGCCTTTAAGCACAGGCCCAAGACGTCCTTCTGAGTCCCCAGCCCACTTGCCAAGACCCACCAGGCCCAACTCCCATCAGAGTTCCAGCCTGGCCCAGCCACAGTCCCACCTCAGCCCAGCCGGCCAAGACTCCAACACTCCACTTAGCTGAGCTGAGCTGATTGACAGCTGGCCCAGCTGAGTGGCTAGTCCACCAGCTCCTGGGAGCTGACCTACACTGACTGAGCTGCCTCTGAGCTTCCCCAGCTACCTGAGCTTCTTCTAAGCTGTACTGAGCTGCCTGAGCTTCCCCGCGGCCTCGTCCAGCTACCATAACACTTGTCCAACTCCCTAATGCTTGTTTCCTTCTTGTTTTGGTTAAGTTTCAGCTTCCTGATCCCCTTAACCATGTCTTTAGGCCATGATACGCTTGTCCTTAGGTCATATGACCTGACTGGTGCATCTCCCCGCACCATGGCCCGCCCTGACGATCCTATCTAGGATCGGGGACATGACACGTCTCCCCCACTTGGGATGGATTCGTCCTCGAGTCCTTGTTGCATGTGTTCTTCAGAAACTAACTGATCATACCACTCTAGGTATTCATCCTTCATCCTTGCTTCTGTTTCCCAAGTAATGATGTCCTTGCCATTGTATTCCCACACGACCTTGATCATGGGTACTGTCTTCTTCCTTGTTGCCTTTTCTGCTCGATATATGATTCGAACCGGCCTTGTCTCTAAGGTGAGGTTCTTACCAAGATCAGCAGGGATCTCAGGCAATACAATTTCTTTTTTGCCTAGATACTTCCTGAGTTGAGATACATGGAATACATTGTGGAATGCATCCATTTCTGATGGCAAGTTCAACTTGTATGCCAGTGCTCCAACTCTCTCTATGATCCGGAATGGACCTAAGTATCTAGGATCCAGTTTCCTTCGCCCAAAAATCCTGATCCTGCCCTTGAAGGTTATCATCTTGAGATAGACCCAATCACCAATCTCAAACTCAAGATGTTTCCTTCTCCGGTCTGCATAACTCTTCTGGCGGTCTTGCGCCTCCTTCATCTTCTCTTGGACCAACTTGATCTTCTGCGTGGTCTCCTCAACAATCTCAGGACCCAACATACTGCGCTCCCCCACTTGGGTCCAGCATAACGGTGTCCTGCAGGGCCTCCCATACAATGCTTCATACGGTGACATCCCAATGCTAGTATGAAAGCTATTGTTGTAGGCAAATTCCACCAAAGGCAAATGTCTTTCCCAGGAACTCCCCCAGTCGAAGACACAAGCCCTTAGCATGTCTTCTAATGTCTGGATCGTCCTCTCTGACTGGCCATCCGTCTGCGGGTGATATGCTGTACTCATGTTTACCCTCGTCCCCAAAGCTTTTTGGAAAGCTTTCCAGAAGTACGAGGTAAACCTGGGATCTCTATCAGAGACAATACTGGCTGGTACTCCATGTAGCCGTACTATCTCATCCAAGTACACCTTCACAATCTCATCAACTCCATCTCCCTTCTTGATTTCCAGGAAATGAGCTGAGTTGGTCAAACGATCGACCACTACCAACACTGCATCCTTCTTGTTCCTGGTTGTAGGAAATCCAGTCACAAAGTCCATGGTAATGTGATCCCACTTCCACTCCGGAATGGGTAGACTTTGTAACAACCCACTAGGAACCTGATGTTCAGCTTTCACGAGCTGGCATGTTGGACACTTTTCCACCCATTCAGCTACATCAGTCTTTATATGAATCCAGTGATAGTACCTCTTCAGGTCTCTATACATTTTGTTCAACCCTGGGTGAACATAAAACTTAGACTTATGAGCCTGCCTCATAATCTCTTCCTTTAGCTCCTTGTTGTTGGGAACACTGATCCTCCCATGAACCAAGATGGTACCATTGCTTGCCTTTTGGTACTCGGTCTGGTCATTACTTGCAACCTTTTGCAGATTCTCATCGAATAGCTGCGCTTGCTGAATCCTGGTAAGTAGATCAGCCTGGTCTACTGCCTCCAACCCCAAAGGCTCATCACTGCTGGCCAATGTGTTGAGGTGTAAGGACCGTACCATCCCTTCCAGTTCAACAACTTCCTTCTCAGCTGATACCTCAGCTCTCCTCCGGCTCAAAGCATCTGCAACCAGATTAGCCTTACCCGAATAGTAAGTTATGTCCAGATCATAATCTGCTACAAACTCCATCCACCTCCTCTGTCTTAAGTTCAGCTCGGGCTGAGTGAAAATGTACTTAAGACTCTTGTGGTCGGTAAGAATCTTTACCTTTGCTCCATAAAGGTAAGATCTCCAAATCTTCAGGGCAAACACCACTGCTGCCATCTCCAGGTCATGGGTTGGATAATTACCCTCATGCTTCTTTAGTTGCCTAAAAGCATAAGCTATCACCTTCCCATGCTGGCTTAAAACACATCCCAGTCCAGTAATGGAAGCATCTGTGTATATATACCACATAAGGCTGGTCAGCCTCTGGTAATACCAGAACTGGGGCACTGGTCAACATGTCCTTAAGGGCTGAGAAACTCTTCTCGCACTCCTCGGACCATGTGAACTTCACATCCTTACCGGTCAGTCTTGTCATGGGCTGAGCTAGGCTTGCGAACCCCTTGACAAACTTCCGGTAGTACCCAGCCAAAACCAGGAAACTTCTAACCTCTGTGGCATTTTTGGGTTGTGGCCACTCCTTGAGGCATTTGATCTTCTCTGGATCCACAGAACACCCTCATCAGAGACTATGTGCCCAAGGAACCCTATACTCCTTTGCCAGAAACTACACTTGCTGAGCTTGGCAAACAACTGCTGCTCCCTCAACCGTCCCAACACCAACCTGAGATGCTTCTCATGGTCTTCTTTGCTTCTAGAATATATTAGTATGTCATCAATAAAGATGATTACAAATTCATCCAGGAAGTCCCGGAAGATACCATTCATCATCTTCATGAAGGCTGCTGGTGCGTTGGTCAGACCAAATGGCATAACCGCAAACTCATAGTGGCCATACCTGGTTCTGAATGCAGTCTTCTTGATATCACTCGGTTCAATTGGAATCTGGTGATACCCTGATGCTAAGTCAATTTTTGAAAACCACTTAGCTCCCCGTAGCTGATCCAACAGCTCATCTATCCGAGGTAATGGGTACTTGTTCTTGACAGTAACCCTATTCAACCCTCGATAGTCAATACAAAGTCTGAAGCTACCATCCTTCTTTTTCACAAATAAGACTGGTGCTCCCCAGGGTGATACGCTTGGGCGTATGAAACCCTTTTCCAACAACTCTTCTAGTTGTTTCTTAAGCTCGGCCATCTCGGCAGGAGCCATGCGGTATGGACTTTTAGACATTGGGGCCGTCCCTGGTTCCAGTTCTATTATGAACGGGTCTGCCCTGTCAGGGGGAACTCCCTGCAGCGCCCGAAACACATCCTCAAACTCACTGACCAGCGGCATCCCGTCTAAGTTACCACCCTTCACCATCTCCTTAGTGGCGATTGTGGCTATCTAAGCCTCACAACCTCTCTCTAGCATCCGTTCCGCCCGGACTGCTGAAACCACTACAACACTGGAGGCAGGTTTTATTCCTTGGAACCTGATCGGGGGTCTACACCCATCCTCAAACTGCACCCAACCTCGGTGACAGTCTAAGGTGGCCCGATTCTTTCCAAGCCAATCCATACCCAAGATCACTTCATGACTCTTGAGGTGGACACAAATTAGATCCGCAGGCATTACCCTGTCTGTGATCACTACAGGGATGTCCTTAACCAGACCTAGGGATTCTATCCTCTGGCCTCCAGCTGCATTAACAATGCAGGACTCATCCCCAACCCCAATCTGGAACAAACCCTTTCCGATCATATTTGGACTCACAAAACTATGCGTAGCTCTAGTGTCGAAAAGTACGTGTGTATTCACACCACCAATACTTAGGGTCCCTACATAGACCATACTACTAAGTATCTAACCATTCTAAGTTCCAGACCATGCAATTCTACTTGAATTGAAAAAGACAAAGTCAGAAAAATTACCAGTGTTCGCCTGAAATGGTCCAGCCTCATCAGCATCCTTGGACAGCTCGTACACTCTAGGTGCTGAAGTCTGCCCACGGGTCTGGCTTGGCTTGCTAGCCTCACCACGACTCTTGCTCTGGTTGCCCTGCAGCTTAGGACACTCACCCTTCCAATGACCGCTCTTCCCACAGTAGTGGCAGCTCCCTGAGTTACCTCCCGATCCTTGCCCACGGCCCTGGTCTCGTCCTGGACAGTCCCTAGCTGCTTGATCCATCTTGCCACACCTGGTGCAAGCTCCCTTAGCCTTCCAGCACTCCCCTGGATGGCGTCTTCCACAGTGAGAGCACTCAGGCTTATCTCTTGAGGGTCTGCCCTCAGCCTGGTCCCTCTTCCTCTTCTGGTCACCACCTGAGCTCATTGAGCTTGAGGTTGGCCTAGACTTCACCTTAGCTTCCTCAGCTAGGTTGGTCTCCAGCAAAGCCATGCGCTCCACCAGCTCAGCAACTGAATAGAACACACGGACTGAGACATAGGTGCGGAGCTCGACCCTAAGGCCTCTTATGAACCGGCGCACCTGTACCTCCTCATCCTCCAGCTCTCGTCCAACAAAGCGTCTGAGCCTGTTGAACTCCTCCTCATACTCTCGCACTGATCTACGGCCCTGGGTCAGCTCCAGAAACCTAGACTCCAGAAGGTCCCATGCTTCAGCTGGGAAGTACTTGTGGTTGAACTCCACCTCAAAATCTGAGAACGGGTGATAGTCCCGTTGGTCCTCTTGTCCACAGCTAACCACCAGTTATGTGCATCCCCTTCCAGGATGTGGACTGCTATGTCCTTCTGGTACTCCTCTGGACATCTGGTAGACTTGAAATTCCTGACCAAGCGGCTCCTCCACTCGTCAGCCTCAATTGGATCAACACTTCCAGTAAAGTGCTTTGTCTTCAGCTTTGAAATGTGCTCCAGCACACTCAAGTAGCTCACCATCTTAGCTCCTTCAGCTGGTGGATCCAGCTCAACCACCTCAGCTCGTGGAGCTAGCTGAATCATACTAGCTGGTCGAGCTCTAGATTGCCCATAAGCTCCAGCTCGCAGCTCACCTGCAGCTCGCACACCAGCTGGCCTTCCAGCTCGAACCTCAGCTGACCCATCAGCTGGTCTAGCTGGATTCACCTGACCTACTGATGAGTTCACAAGCAGAGTGAACACCTGGGTCAGAGCTAGCATCAGAGTTCCCATCAGCTTGACAGCTTCAAGGACTTCCTTCATGGTTGTCTCAGCTACCTCAGGAACCTGGTTCACCTCAGCCTGGTCAGCTCCCACGTTTAAACCAGCTAGGTTTCCAGCACCTGAGCTGGAAGATTCAGCTCCATCTTCCTGCTCCTGCTGCTGCTGCAGCTCTACATTTTCCACAGGAACCTCCAAAGGGACCAAAGGATCCTGCTGAGCAGGCACGTCCTGGGTCTGGTTAGTGCCATCCTTCCTAGCTGCACCAGACGTCCCAGCTCCATCCTTTCCCTTCCTTACCTTGGACTTATTTGTAACCTTAGACATTAAAACCACAAAACATTAGGTTCCAGAGTGTACCAAACTTCCAGAACCTCAAAACAAATAGTCTAAGTTACACAAAAACTAGGACCAAACCGTGAGACCCAGCCAGATGTGTGTTGGACCAAACCATAACCCCCAAATCCTAGAATCAAGCATGCTCTGATACCAACTTGTAAGGCCCAATCCTGGTCCATTGAACCCCAACCAGATCAGTGTCTTAACCTATAAAATTTCTATGTTTGATTTCAGTTTTAAGTCTTTATTTAACTAAGTCAAATTAACAAAACTGAGGTTCATACAATCAGAGTTATAAAAACAAATAAGATAAGGGTAAACATATTGTATAAATATAAATCAGAGTGATACAAAGTATTCATGTGATTCAGTTTGCACAATAGGCTAACATAAGTTCAGTACTACATGAAACTACCCCATAACCAACACACATCCATTCCAGCCTGAGTCTTCACAGCACCTTGGCCTTGCCACGGTCCTTATCATTACCTGAAACCACACAAGCACAATCGCATATAATCATAAATCCGATAACCTAGTACACAAGGCTAATACAATTGCATGGTTCTGGACAAAAGCTATGTTCCTGCCCAATTTTGGCCAAACCCAAAAGTGGTCTAAAAATTATAAAAAACTATGATAATTCATGAAAATCCCAACTAAGACAATGGTCAAGTCATATTCCTCAAAACCGGTCTCGATCATACCGATCTCAACCCTGACCAGCCAAACCGGTCCAAAAATAATAATAATGGAATTCGACCTAGACAACTCCAATTCGTGCCTAGTATTTTCCAATAATTCTTAAATATTCAAGCCATTCTAATCACCAAAATTTCATAGAATCATCAGGAGAGGAAGATATATAGTAGACAAATAGGAATAGGCGTAACCAGAGTTTCTAGAGACCATAAACCACATGTTTTCACACCAAGGGTTCATGCCTTTGGTATAACCGATCCACACCACTAACCTTAGAGGAGCGATCCTTCTAACCACGTTCCTGATCCTTCTACTTCTCTTTCTGCTTGTCCTTCTCCTTCTGTCTGGTATCCATCTTCACTGGAATTGATTCCCACGAACACACACACCAGAAAACACCCAACCTTCACACAGATCTTCACCAAACTTGGTTTTTCTCTCTTTCTTTGTCTCTGGATTTTGGCAGATTTTTGCCTAAATGTTTCTGATGATTAATCACGTCCAGAGGCCTTATATTTATAGTAGAAGGGTCTGCAAACTCCCCAGGGGCGAACAGGCATGACTGGTTTGAGGGAAAAGGCACAAACTGCCCATTTGCACCCTTTCACATGCCACCAGTCACAACTGCCCTTTTTGAGCGTGTGGGCCTTTAAGCACAAGCCCAGGACGTCCTTCTGAGTCCCCAGCCCACTTACCAAGACCCACCAGGCCCAACTCCCATCAGAGCTCCAGCCTGGCCCAGCCACAGTCCCACCTCGGCCCAGCCGGCCAAGACTCCAACACTCCACTTAGCTGAGCTGAGCTGATTGGCAGCTGGCCCAGCTGAGTGAGCTAGTCCACCAGCTCCTGGGAGCTGACCTACACTGACTGAGCTGCCTCTGAGCTTCCCCCAGCTACCTGAGCTTCTTCTAAGCTGTACTGAGCTGCCTGAGCTTCCCCGCGGCCTCGTCCAGCTACCATAACACTTGTCCAACTCCCTAATGCTTGTTTCCTTCTTGTTTTGGTTAAGTTTCAGCTTCCTGATCCCCTTAACCATGTCTTTAGGCCATGATACGCTTGTCCTTAGGTCATATGACCTGACTGGTGCATCTCCCCGCACCATGGCCCGCCCTGACGATCCTATCTAGGATCGGGGACATGACACTTTGCTTCCATCTCCTTCTTGTAGAGCAAATAAGACGTATTTATATGGTTTCGTGTGAAATGTACAACCTGAGGCTAGAACCCACTCCTTTTTAGAATCGTGTATACTAGCAGTGAGAACTATAGATTGCTTTATTTTACATGCTGCATTATTTGTTAGTTAACCACCACCTTTGTGTCCTCTGTTTGGATAATCACATTTCCAGTGACCTTTTTGCCACATGAGAAACATGTTTCTTTCTTAGTCTTGTCTGATCTTCCTCTGTACTTAGATCGATCACCTCTGCTTTTAGAACTATCATATTTCTTGATGTTACCATTATCTGATCGCCTAAACAGCCCTGATACGGGTACGGGGACTGGAAACGGGAACGGAAACGGGGACGAAAAACGGCAAAACCAAAAAATTTAGATACGGGTACGGGCGTAGGTACGGCAATATACATATATATATATAAGTTATGAGTTAAGTTTAAGAGTTTACAAAGTCTGATTAATTTTTAACATTTCTTTACTCTGTTTTAATTAGTTTTCTATGGTTTGTTTACAATCGAAATAGTTGTCTTATTATTATGAGCTTAGCTAATTTTAGTCACCAAATTCCGTTGTTTTGATATTGAAAAATGATAGTTAAGTAAAGAAAACGTTGGAGATAATGATTTTATAAATTTTTCAAATAAAATAAATCAATATAATTTAATGTTATTTACATCCATTAGCTATTTAAATTTCACAAATACTACTATTTGATATTATTACTTTTAAATAAATATGGTTAAAATAAAAAAAAAAGATATAGTAGAATGGGTCAATTAAAAAGCCACACATCATCGTCTTCTTTGTTTAAAAGAAGTGATTGTGTTTGGTTTGTAAATTTGCAGTACAGTAGATCCCTTTATATAAAACATTAGGGCCTTAGGGGACACATATTTTTATGTCAAGCTGTTTCGGAAACGTCCCATACCCAATCCCTTCCATCCCCATCAACCGATTGTCATCTCCTTCTTGCTTGAAACGTCATCGAGACGTTTCCAACACGTCCCCGTGCTGTCCCTGTTTCAGAGACGTTTCCGGTATGCGAGACGGCTACAAGTACACGTACCCGTGCAACCTAGTTGATCGCTTAGATGATCTTCCTCTTGATTCAACATATAAGCCTTCTAAAGTAGATTTCTTTTTCTTTAGTAATCCCTTATGTCCGAGCTCTGTTTCTTTTGAATATGTCGAGGTAACAACTTCTGAGACAGTGAGAGTGTCTCTACATGTACCATACTGAAGAGTGTGAACCAGTTGCTCATATGCAGCAAGAAGTCCAGAGAGCAACTGTATAGCTTAATCTTCATCCGTTATGGTAACATTCAGACTCTCTAAATCAGATATCAACTTTTGAAACACGTTCATGTTGGGGTCAAAATCGGTACAACGGAATTAATAGCCAAAACTCCCCGCGAAAATACAAAAAGAGTAGTTTTATAAAACCCAAGGACTAGTTTTATAAAACTCAAAGTAATTTATGGAACTCGTAGACTGTTTTATAAAACTCGAAGATCGTTCTATAAAACTCGAGAATCATTTTATCAAACTCGAGAAAAGTTTTATAAAACTCGAGAATCGTTTTATAAAACTCGAGAATCGTTTTATAAAACTCGAGAATAGTCTTATAAAACTCGAGAACCGTTTTATAAAACTCGAGAATCGTTTTATAAAACTCGAGAATCGTTTTATAAAACTCGAGAATCGTTTTATAAAACTCGAGAATCGTTTTATAAAACTCGAGAATCGTTTTATAGAACTCGAGAATAGTTTTATAGAACTCGAGAATCGTTTTATAGAACTCGAGAATCGTTTTATAAAACTCGAGAATCGTTTTATAA
>CAKOAT010819599.1:167966-212548 GCA_932364175.1 Eruca vesicaria subsp. sativa | reverse complement strand
CAAGTTCGGTTTCTATGACTGGCGCTCAATTACTAGACGAACTCGCCCAGGCAGTTCGATCTCTGGTCCAGCTCTACCAACTGAACTACGTTCGACTTGATCCCCGAAAGGGGTACGTAGGCAGCCTTTCATAAGGTTCAGTCCGAAATCATTCAACCTTTTTTTTCCTATCTTTTTCCGTTTTTCGTTATCGAGCTGCTACTCGACTAGATCTAGGGTTTTATGTTTGTAACTCGCTGATGGCCCCTGCGGCCAAAGCCTTTGTAATTCCTTGTAACGATCGCAACGCTCTTACGCGAATCGGAAATAAGATCCACTTTCTTCATAAATTCGTTTTACTATGTTTTTCATATTTTTCCGCATTTATTTGGTTACTTGTCGTTGGCTTTCGCAGAGATCCGGTTCCTCTGGAAAATTAGGGTTTTCCTAAGTTTCCTTATTTAACGAAAATCGACAAGTGTGAATTTCGGTTCCCACAGTTCACATTCTCTTTTATTGACTTGTCTTCTTCCATTTTGTAGTAGGAGAACTACCGTTTCAGATATATCCGGTTTGGAAGAGACTTAAGCTGGTACATATTCTCCAGGGACTTCCACATGCCAAGAGCAGTTTGCTAGTGCATGATTTTCCTTCAGATAGAGTCGCTCAAGCAGGTACCAAGTAAACTTCTGACTCGTAAGTCCTTATCGAACTTCTTCTGGTCGACTTTTGGTTTCTCACCTTCTTCTTGTTTTTCAGAGGTTGAGAAAATTACAAATTCATCTTGTATTACTGCCACAGGAGACCTTGGATCTCAAGCTGTACCATCAATTTGAACTTCCACAACCCGAAGTCTCCCTTCCCGTCAAACTTATCCATCTCAAACTTCTCATGAGTCCACTCTATCTTGAACAGAATAGATGCAGACCTTAAGATTAACTGCACAACAATACCAGAACCAGCACCACACAGCACACAAGCAAGAGATATACGATACCACAGAGATTACGTCTCACCCAATCACAAGATAAGTGGATCATCCCTCTCTCTTATCAGATCTGATCTAACTCTTAGCCTTAGCACCCAACCTGATGCTCTGATACCACTTATAGAGTTTTAGATCGATTTCTTCAGATTCTAACTTGGTGTATACAATTAATAGATTCAATTGTTTTCGTTTTAGGTTTGAGATCAAGTACATAAACAACAACAAGAGATTTGTTCACCTGGTGTTCGCTGAGCTACTCACCGGGGAGGGAATCATATCCCTCAACTTCTTCACTATCAGTTTACGATCACAGGTACAAGATCACAACAATGGTTGTACAAGCCGAAAACAGAGACAAGCTATTGAGAAGTTAGCGAGCTTATCGTATCCTCGGTGAAGCTGGAAAGTCACCGCCGGGATGGTCCGATCTGACCGTGTATCGCGTTCGCAACTCCGTCGCACTTCACTCTCACGATCTCAAGGAAGTCACCTTCTCTTTTGATCTCTCGATCTCTATATGTGTCGTCGTTATTTTCTAATTTTGGACTTAGCCGTTATAACCACCTTATCCACTCAAGAGTTGAAATGAAGAATTTCAGTTAACTGATAGCATACTGGGCTTGCGACTTGGACTGGATTCTTTCTCTGCAGGTTTCAGATGAGATGGACCGTGGAACGCGAAGCCCACTTGGAGTTTTGACGGAACTTTAACCCACAATTTCTGCAATCGTGAAAATGTATAGAACTGTGACATGTGAGTTTGCTCTCTTTTGTATGAATCTAAATATAATCCAATTTCGTCAGCCTGGTTTAGTTTGGATTCAGATTATGATTCAACTGCGAAACGAGCAATATAGGTGTATATAAGAGTTATGTCAACTTGTCAACTAGTCTGGATTACATCAAATCAATACAAAATGTATAACTTGCATATATGGTTCAAAAGTCTAATTAATAAGTGTTGAAAACAAATTGAATCCTTTGAAGATCTATGTTTACTAATTACTAGGATAAGACATGCGCCTTGCACGGGATGAAGTTATTATTTTTATTATGTTTTGGAAATTGAAACAATAGTTCGGTTTCATTTGGATTAGAGGTGTTCAATCCGGTTATTGGGTTTCGGTTCGGTTTGATTTTTTGGTATTTTGGTATTTCGGTTATTAAAATATAACTACTATTCTAAATCCCTATTTACTTCAGTTTGATTTGGTTTATATACCATCGGTTTTCAGTTTATTTAGTTTTATACCAAAAAACATAATTATTTAGTTTGAGATCATATTATATATTATACAAATATATAATATGATCATATTTAGAGTCATATTTTCAAAAGGTCATTATTTAAAAAATATTATATATTTAAATAAAAGAATAAAAAACAAAAAAGACTTCTATCATCTTATAATAATGATCAAATCTAGAATTAATATCAAAGCTCTAAATTTTGAAAAGAAAAAACAAAACAGAAGCATGAAAGAAAAGTTTTTATATTCTTCCATATTTAGTGTTCATCAAATTAATATGTCTTCGATTGATCACAACTCTGTTTGTTTAAAGATAAAAAAAAAAGAAGTTGTAAAGAATTTCAATTAATTGTTGTCCACCAAATTTATAATCTTTACTTCAATTTAGTTACTGTTAAAAAAAAAGCAAAAAGATAAAAGAAAATAAAACTAAGAAAATAAGAAGTCTCAGTTGCAGTAAATTGTTAGTTAATTATAGTTCAAGTGATTCAAGTGATTTACAAATTATAATTATAGTTCAACTCATGCAACAAATAGATATGCATGCGTCGTTATAAATATATACATATTTACATGTTTCAGTTTAATCGGTTATAAAACAAACCATATTCAAATCTTACGGTTTTTATAAAATCACATCCATTCGATTTGTATGGTATATACCAAAAATAACCATATTATCGATTGTTTAATATTTTTAAAAAATATAAAATTAAAAAAAATACTAAGATATTTAAATCATTGATAACAAAAATTTTCAATGTGAAAAATTTAATAAATTTATAATTTATAAATGTTCTTAAAAATTCATTGAAATTTTTGAAATTAAAATATTTATGTAATCTTATATGGTATATAGTTTAATGTATATATATATATTTGTTTTATTATTTAATGATACTTTTTACTCATATTGTTTTAAAATTATGTGTATCTTTTTATAATAAAAATGTTAAACTATTGATCATTAATTTTTAACATAATAATTTTAATAGTTTTAGTCATTTATTCTCGTTTTTTAATTCAAAATATAACATATACGAAAAAATCTAAAGTTTAAATTTTTAGCTAATTTGATTGTTTAATTTATTTTAATAATATAAAATTAAAGAAAAAATGATGGAGGAGATATAAATTGTTATCAAATATTTATTATTAGAATTATTAATTGTCATATATATATATTAGTCATATATGGTAATTCCGTAGCTTTAATTTAAGCAAAGAAAATAAAATATTAATTATATCTAGCGTAACAATCATAAATGCTTCTATCATAAATATCATATCATATCATCATATCATATAGTTTGATCAATGTTTGTATCTAACGACATATAAAAAATCGAATGTGGACCTACTTATTTTTCAATTGAATCTAATTGACTACTTAATTGAGTGACACCTAAGCATAAGATCTTTTTTAATTATTACAAAATTGAAGTTGCAATTTTTTAAATGTTTTTCTTTTAATACATAGGGGATATGCACTTTCAACGCATAACATACATGTATGGTAATTAATTAGAAATTAATAATTTAAAAGATCTAAACAATGTTATTTGGGAAATAAATCCTATAAAATCCCCTATATATTTTAGCATTAATGCCCATATATATATTTTCTACATATTAGTCTAAAACGCAATTGACTAGTTACAAATGTTACATATTGTCTATCTTGGCAATTCGTTTTTCATAGTATCAAAAAGAACAATAATCTAATCTTTTTGGGTTTTGTTCATGAGAAACTAAACAAGATCTTCAGATCCAAGACCTGCAAACTGTGGAAATGAACAAGAAAGGATTTAACCAGAAACCACGTTCTAAACTAGTCGTCTCTTTCTTCATTGTTTTTTTCATTCTCATCCTCGGTGCTTGGATGCATATGGTACTAACACTCTTTCTCATCTTCGCATCATTTTTAATCACATATATATATATATGTGTGTGTGTGTTTTGTATAGTTAAATCTTGAGGGTTCGCATAGTTTGTAATAGGTAAGAGTAGAATCCAGTTAATGATGGCGACATCAACAGTGGCTGTAAGTACAAAGAAAACCATCAAGATTCCATTAAACTGCAAAGACACAACACAAACATGTCCCTTAAACTATACAATCAGATTCAAACCAGTCACCTCTTCCTCGGAAACTTGTCCTGACTACTTCAGATGGATCCACCAAGACCTAAAGGTATGGCAAGAGACAGGGATCACAAGGGAAACACTTGAGAGAGCAAAACCTAACGCTCATTTCAGGCTTGTGATAAAGTCAGGGAGATTGTATCTTCATCAGTATGATAAATGTTACCAAACAAGAGATGTGTTCACAATTTGGGGAATACTTCAACTTCTAAGAATGTATCCTGGTCAAGTCCCTGATCTTGAGCTACTCTTCCTCTGCCATGATCAACCTGGCATTTGGAAGAAGGATTATAAGCAAGAAGAACCAAATTCCACATGGCCTCCTCCGCCACTGTTTCATTACTGTAGTCACCGTGATGCATACGACATCGTCTTCCCTGATTGGAGCTTCTGGGGTTGGTAAGTACGTAGCAGTTTTATTAATGGACCGTAGAGTAAGATAAACTTTTTATTAATTATTGTTGTATAGGCCGGAGGTGAATGTTAAGGAGTGGACAACGTTATCAGCGGCGATTAGAGAAGCCAACGAAAGGATTAGATGGAAAGACAGAGTTCCGTACGCTCACTGGAAAGGGAACTCATACGTTTCTTTGTTAAGAAGAGACCTCATGCAATGTAACTTCTCCGACAAGTATGATCCCATGGTTCATCTCTATGAACAGGTATATGTCCATCCATTTACAGTATCCTGTTTAAGTTTGTCCCGAAGAAAAGTTTTTGGAGTTATCAAAAACGTAACGGTGCTTTCAGGACTGGGACAAGGAGAGGGGGAATGGTTTCCAAAGTTCAAACCTAGAAGACCAATGCACCCATAGGTACTTGATGATACTATATATTAATATGTTACTTTTTGAATTTTGCTTCCTATAGTTATTCACATTTTGATTGGACATTTTAGGTACAAGATTTACATAGAAGGTCGTGCATGGTCGGTGAGCAAAAAATATATATTAGCATGTGACAGTATGGCTCTACTAGTTAAACCAGAGTTCTTCGATTTCTTTGGAAGATGTATGGTTCCGTTGGAACATTACTGGCCCATTAGACCTCAAGAGACCTGTCGTGACCTCAAGTTTGCCGTTGAATGGGGTAACAACAACTCTGAAAAGGTCAGCTAATAGTCCTAGACTAATGAGACTTACTTTTGATCACAGATTAATATGACAATGAGCAATACTAGATTACCATTATCTTGTTAATTCTGTAATATTCTATATTAAAGACATCAGGGTGTTATTATAAATATACGCAGGCGCAAGAAATAGGGCGACGAGGAAGTGAGTACATGATGAAGAGCCTAGAGATGAAGTATGTGTATGACTACATGTTGCATGTGTTGCAAGGATACGGGAAGCTGATGAAGTTGGATGTGACCGTCCCTGAAAATGCGACCGAAGTGTGTTCGGAGACGATGGCTTGTCCGATCACTGATGGTGGAATGATTAGGCAATGCATGGACGAGTCGTTGGTTATGTATCCAAGCGTCAAGGCGGCTTGTGACTTACCGCAGCCTTATGGAGATGATGAGCTCAAAAGGTTTCTTGATAAACAAGAAAGTGCAGAGAGACATGTTGAGAAGTTGGCCAATGAGTATTGGGAGGTCCAAAACAAGATTCTTCAAAAAAGAAAGATAGTATAATTTATCAGGATTGATTTAATTGATATACATAAAACTAATTTCTTTAAAAGTTTCTGGAATGACAGAGGCAACTAATGTTTCATTTGACTAATGTTTTGCAACTAATGTTTTTATTTAAGACCAAAACGAATGATTGATTTGGAGTCGTGATTATCTATACTATTATTTGAGAAGTGAATTTTCGTAACGCAGCTCTCACGTTAAAAGTTAGAGTGGTTAATATCGTTTATACCCTTAATGAATAAATATATAAATCATCTAATAATAAAAATGAATTTAATATTTATTTGATTAGATAAATTATTTAAGTTACTAACAATGATAAGAATTATCCATAATCTAAATATATATTTAAAAATAAAAAGATAATTTCTATATATATTGTGTTGTTATCCAAAAAATATATTTAGTCAAAAAATTCAAAAAAAAAACACATAAATAAATATTCATAAATTAAAATTTTTAATTGTATATACTAGAAAATAGAAAATTAAAAAATTATAATATATTGTATTATTATCCAAACTAATATTATTCTTTCTGTAAGATCAATTTTTGAATGTATATTTCTTGATTCAAATTTTCAAATTGAAAGATAAATTTCTATATTTTTATCAATTAAGAAGAAAGGAAATAGACTAGATTTTTTAAAGCTTAAAAGGAAGAAGTAGATTTATTTTAATTTGTGAATAACTTTATCATATAAAATAGTTTAATATTTTAGGTTAAATTTTTTGGATACAAATAATCATTTATTTAGATGATTTTTTAAATTGATTTAAAGATAATTAAGCTCGCATGTGCGGACAAAACAATTAGTAACAGATAAGCGCGTTGCGTAGTCTTTAATTAAACACGGTCAACGTTTAATGAACACCAACAGTTTCCACCAGAAAGAAAAACCATTTGCCTAGTTGCCTTGTATACAAGTCTCCACGACCTCACAAAGTCTTTAAGAAGCTGTAACATTTTTGCTCTGTCTCTCATGAGAAACAGAAAAAAAATACAAATCGATTTCTTTTGTGTAAAACTAAATGAGTAACCTAAAACTTGGTGTTGAAGTCATAAGCGCAAGGCTCGGAGAAGGTGCTAACTCCTTTGTGGAGCTACGATTCGACGATCAGAAAGTCAAAACCTCGACAAAGCTCGAAGATTCGTGTCCTGTTTGGAACGAGAAGTTCTTCTTCAACATCTCCAATACAGAGGATCTATCGAACCTGGTTCTTGAGGCTTACGTTTACAACAAAACCAGCAACATAACGAAATCTTGTCTTGGTAAGATACGAATCTTAGGAACTGCGTTTGTGCCCTACTCTGAAGCTTCCGGGTCGCATTACCCTCTTGAGAAAGAGAAATGGAGCCTCTTCTCTTTCGCATCCACCAACAGAGGTGAAATCGCTCTCAAGGTGTTTATAACTGATAACCCCTCCCTCAAGATACCGATTCTAAACCCTAAAAATAAGGTTACGTCTAACACAAGGCATAGATTCCACAACATCCCCGCGGCAGATAAGACTGAACCTAACCTCCAAAGAACTCAGCAACCGTCTCAACCGCAAACGCCATTTCCTCAACCGCCTCAACCGCAAACACTATTTCCTCAACCGCATACGCCATCTCCTCAACAGCCACCAGTTATCGAAACTGCCCCATTTCAACCGGTCAGTTATGGTTCTCCGGTACTTGGAGGAGGCCTACGAGCACGAACCACCACCGGTCACGATCTTGTCGAGCCAATGGAGTTTCTGTTCGTCAAGATCGTGAAAGCTCGGAATCTTCCGACCATGGACCCGACAGGAAGTCTAGATCCTTACGTAGAAGTCAAACTCGGAAACTTCACGGCGACAACGAAACACTTCGAGAAAAACAAGAATCCCGTTTGGAACGAAGTCTTCGCTTTCACCAAATCAGACCAACAAGCAAACTTTCTCGACGTCATCATCATGGACAAAGACGTCATCAAAGACGACTTCGTCGGTTCAATCCGGTTTGATCTCAATGAGATTCCGACACGTGTTGCAACAGACAGCTCGTTAGCTCCGGAGTGGTACATAGTCAACCACGAGAGAGGAGGAGACATTATGCTGTCTGTTTGGTTTGGTACACAAGCCGACGAAGCGTTCTCAGACGCGACTTTCTCAAACGCTTTAAATGCTCTAAACAAATCGAGCGTGCGATCTAAAGTCTATCATTCTCCGAGACTATGGTATCTCAGTGTTAACGTTATCGAGGCACAAGACTTGGTAATCGTAACAGATCGGGCTCGGTTTCCAAATCCTTACGTCAAAATCAAGTTAGGTAACCAGATGGTCCGAACCAAACCGAGTCCATCGCTTAACCCGAAATGGAACGAAGAGTTTACATTTGTCGCAGCTGAACCGTTTGAAGAACTTGAAATCTCTATAAAAGACCGAGAGGAAACGCTTGGAACGGCTAAGATACCGTTTGATGAAATCGAAAGACGGGTTGATGATAACCGGACAGTGCCTAACCGTTGGTTTAGTCTTGCGTTAGAGGGACAGAGGAGAGTCAGATTTGCAACGACTAGGATTCTTCTGAATGTTTGTTTAGAAGGAGGCTACCACGTTCTTGATGAGTCTACTTACAACAGCAGCGACTTCAGACCGTCGATGAAGGAACTCTGGAACCGACATGAGCCTTCGGTTGGTGTTCTTGAGTTAGGGATATTAGGAGCTGAAGGTTTGAGTCTGAGCCAAGATGGGAAGAAATATACGGTTGATGCTTACTGTGTGGCTAAGTATGGGACCAAATGGGCCAGGACACGGACCGTTATGAACTGTATAAGCCCACGGTTCAACGAGCAGTACACATGGGAGGTTTATGAGCCAGCAACTGTGATAACAATCGGTGTTTTCGACAACAATGGGACTAATGGTGGTAACAACAAAGATGGGAAGATTGGGAAAGTCAGAGTTAGAATCTCAACTCTTGAATCAGGAAGACTCTACACTCATTCGTACCCTCTTCTTGTTCTTGGACCTTCAGGTGTCAAGAACATGGGTGAACTACATTTGGCGATTCGGTTTACTTGTACATCCATGTTTCAGATGCTTCTTCATTACTGGAAACCGCTTCTTCCCAAGATGCACTACATTAGACCATTGAAAGTAGTGCAGCAGGAGATTCTCAGGCAGCACGCTGTTAACCTAGTGGCAGCTCGGTTAAGCAGAACCGAGCCGCCACTTAGGAAAGAAGTGATTGAGTACATAACCGATTCGAACTCTCATTTCTGGAGCACTAGGAAAAGCAGAGCGAATCTCTACCGATTAAGATCGGTTTTCTCCGGTTTACTCGGAACCGGGGAATGGTTTCAAGATATCTGCATTTGGAAGAAACCAGTAGCGTCTATAGCGGTTCATGTAGTCTACTTAGCATTTGTATGTTTACCAGAGATGATTCTTCCAGTAATATCTCTTTGGTTGTTCATGCTTGGAGTATGGAACTACAGGTTGCGTCCGAGACAACCTCAACACATGGACACAAGCCTCTCATTTGCTGACAACATTCACCCTGAAGAGCTCAACGAGGAGTTCGATACGTTTCCATTATCTTCTCAAGACCCGGGGGTTGTTAAAATTCGGTACGAGCGGTTGAGGAGTATCGCTGGTAGAGCTCAGACGCTTGTGGGGGATATAGCAGGTCAAGGAGAGAGAGTTCAGGCTCTGTTAAGCTGGAGAGATCCAAGAGCAACGTCCCTCTTCATGGTGATTTGTTTGGTTTCTTCTGTGGTTCTGTTTGTTGTGCCGTTTAAGGTTTTTGTTCTTCTAGGTGGATTATACATCATGAGACATCCAAGATTCAGGAGAAAGACACCTCCTGGTCTGGTTAACTTCTTTAGAAGACTTCCTGCTAAAACAGACTGTATGTTGTAGAATGCAGAAAAACATATAAATTGAAACACACATGAGTTCTGAAAATCACTACAAGGTCTTTTGTTTCCTAAACATAACTAAAAGACAATTCTCTCAGAGAGGTTAGCTTAAAGTCTTTTGTCTCTTCTTCTTCTCCTAGAATTTCAATGGTTATATTCACACATGAATCATCATCCGCGCATTAGATCAATATCCATATGAGCGTGATGCATATCCATTGATCTTGAACCTGTTGACCACATGCCTACAGGAGTCTGAACAAGGTTCTGCGGAACAGGAGGAGACGTTGGTGCTGCTGTGTTGTCGTTGTTCTCCAAAGCATCAGCGTCTTGGACATCTTCAGAAGTTTCATCTCTTTTTTTAACCTTCCCTTTTGGAACCGCCCAGAGGAAGCTCCCAACGATAACCTTATTAAGGAGGCAACACACAAGTTTATTAAAATGAATCACGAAAGAAGTTTGATGATGCTTACAAGCAGAGCTCACCTGAACATGGCTTGCTGCTATCAGAGGCCCTCCGATTCCACCACCAATGACACGACCATCAGGGCTAGCGAGTGAGACGGCTAGGTTTCCAGTGCGGTTTGTGTATTCATTCTCCGTTGTGTTCAGATAAGAAAGTGACAGAGATACAAGCTCGAAACGACCCTAGAGATTATATATAGCATACACACCAACATGAGTAGTGTTTCTAAAGCACTGAGGATAACAACAATAATAATCAAACCTCGTAGGTTATAGCTCCATGAGATGGTGCTGGCTGAAGAAGAGTTGCAGTAGACACTGCGCCAATAGCGGATAATACACAAATAGCTCTTGGACCTTGCTGAGAAAAAGACATAACTTTTGATGCAATGTCCTGAAACACAACAACACAGAGAGTGTGGTTTTGAAAAAGACTTATCACAAGAAACCTAAGAGAACAGAATCTGATCACAAGAACAACATACTTCACCAACGGAAACTACGATTACGTGAGGCGTGAAGCTCATCCCTGACGATGAATGCATCAATTCACCTTACAGAACCAAAAAAAAAAAAGATCACAAATTTAGGACACAAGTTTAGTAACACATAGCTTAAAGAGAAAGGCCCTGTAATAAAAGATTATATATTGAATTAAAAATATTACACTTGACATTAAAAAATTACAAAGCTTTAATTAATAATTAGTCATTAAAAAGAGCTCCATTAACTTCCCAACATAGCTCATAAACTATATATATAACTCAACAAAGCTCACAACTTTCCAGTGTTCAAAGCCAATCACCTTAGCTGAAGACATACATAATGAATAGAGAGAAAGAGAGGGTTTTTACCGATGGAACTAAGCCTTTGCTTCTTGCCGGAGCCAGGAGGTCTTCCACGACCACGTTTGTTAGAATTTGGGGATAGAGAGGAGGCTGAAGGAGACAATGCTAAAGAAACAGAACCGTCTTGTCCGTATTTCCTAGGCCTTCCTCTCTTCCGCTTCACAGACGTCTCACCAGAGGGAGGAGGAGCAGCCACCGCTGAAGACTCGGCTAGAGAAGACTCAATTGGTAAAGGAGGAGACACGAAACCAGTGGAGCCGCCGCCTCCTGGGTTCTGGTTCGGGTTTGACCCGAAAGGGGGGTTGGGGTTGGAGAAATGGTGAAACCCTTGCGACCCATGAAACGGCTGTTGAGTCTGCGGAGGAGGAGGAGGAGGAGGTCCCGGACCAGGCATGCCTCTTTGGATGTAGTAAGAACCTGACCCGGATAACCCCATTGCTTCTCTTCGATCCATAGCTTCTGAATGGTTCGGTCTTTGTGGCTAATGGCTACTAAAAGGAGAAGGAAAGATCTGATTTTATGGATAAGAACAAAATGAGAAAAAGACTTCAAGGGTAAGTTAACATGCAAACAGAAAATCTCTCAAAGCTAATCAACAACACAAACTTTGATTTAACCTAATTGGGTTATGTATGTAGCTTTTAGTATCAAGAAGAGAAAAGGTCAATTTTCATTCTCTCAACAGAGACAAGAAATGAGATAGGAAGGAGCTTTCTCACTCCATCAACAATGGTGAAGAAAGGGTTTTCTTTCTCTCTCTCTAGGTTTTCTTTGTAATGTGCTGTTGCTTTTTTTTTGCTTTACTGGGTGTGACAGAAGGAAACAGAAGGAAACAGAAGAAAACAAAAAACTATCAATCAGATCCCTCACCTTCCTGCTGTGTTGAATGTATTTACTGTACAGTGAGATGATTTTCAAATTCAAAATTCAAGATTTTGATGTCTGACTTTGACTATAAGCTCTCTCTCTCTCCCTAGTAGACTTCTTTCTAGCATCTAGCCATTCATAGGCGTGTTTGTGGCTCATTTCAAAAGCTATTGTATTGATAGAGGGCGCGTGTGTCAAACTAAACATGAGAGATGAGAGAGTGAAGCTCACTCTCAAGCAAATGGAGAGTGAGAGAAAGTGATGTGATGTAGTCAATACTTGTTCCTCTCTGGCTTCCACTTCATATCTATTGATGAATAAATATGATGATAATTTTTTTTGCCAAAGCTTTCACATGAATTTAAACTACACATTTCATTAAGAGAACTATACATTCATTAAGAGAACTATGAATCACATGTACTCTACTGCCTGCGTAATATATATCAAGTGGTTACTGTTCTTGAATAATGTATCAGACAATCTTTAAGACCCCAATAATGTATCAGACAATACAGAATCTGAACTTCAGAGCTCATGTGAAGATTAACAATTAATATAGGTTCCTCAACTTAATTTTCAGTAATGAACAAAACCGATTCCAAAAGCTTAAACCTATAAAGATTTAAGGTTTAAGAGCCATTACATACAAGCTTTCCAACAATAATGGAACAACAATTAGTGTAGTGTGGGTTTTAAGCAATTATGTGTTTCGTATGTGACAAAGGTATGCTTTATCATTTGTCAAGCTCCACTATATGGGTTAGGTCAGAGCACATTTACCTGGAACCAAAAACTTGTACTGTAAACTAGAACTGGAAAAATAATTAGAATCAGAAAAAAACACCAAAACCTAAGTAAAACTGTTTTTTTTTTTATCAAACTAGTTAAATATCCAAACGGTTCAAAATAATGGTAACTAAGGAATTGTAACCAAACCTGATCTGAAACGAAATCGAGTATCTGAATATATATGAATCGTATTTATTTATTTAAATATCTTATATTAAATAATCCATAATATAATATATTTTAAAAAATTTCAAAATAATTTAAATTAAAGATAGTTCAAAATAAATATCTAAAGTAGTTAAATAATACTCAAAGCACCAAATAATACTTTAAAATATCCATTGACTCTTTATCCAAATTTTTAAACTAGCTCGAATTTTATGTTAAGATTAGGTATTTTGACATATATTAAAATTTATGTTATAATATCATTATTTTTAGATTTTAAGAAATTAAAAAGATATATAAATTTAGTTAAAAAATTAAATAGGTTATCCGAACCCGGACTGAATGAACCAAACCCGCAAAGATCTGAACTTGATCTGAATCTGAACCAAAATTTATAAATATTCAAATAACGTTAAAATGTTTAACTTCAAAAATCAAAACCCTAAATGATTCCAAGTGAAATCGAACGGATATCCGAACGGGTACCCGAACACCCATGTAAACCTAATCAAATTTTAGAAATATCTTAAAAAAATCTTACCTCTGTAAAATCCAAAAACTGAAAAGTTCAAACGGTAGCTAATTTGACGAAAATAAATAAAATAAAATAAAATGGTAGCTATTTTATTATTTAGTGTCTTTCTCCTAGCTGAAAATCAACATTTAATGTTCCTCTCACTAACACAACTTTGATAGCAAAATCAAACAGACTATGTATCAAGAACTAATCTAGAAGACTATGAATTATGGTCAGATATTTATTCTCTCTAAACGACACCATCTCCAAGAAACTTTCGTGGACAGGAATAAGCCTGGTTTAGAACACTATAAGGCCCCAATATAAACTCCCAAAACGGTACCGTATTAATGCAGAACGTAAACAATCCTTGATCAACCGTTTGAACGACCTTTTTAATCTATCATCACTAGTTCACCTCTCTCCTTACACACCTCATGTCTCCTTTTCATCACTGTTCCTCTGCATCATCTCCCTCTCTACCAAACCCTAAACCCTTAATATATCAGGCCATGAATCTATCCATTTCTTGCGAGTCAAGATTCCCTATATTCTCCACTAAATTCCGCAAAACCCTCCATCTCAAGCCTCCACGCGTCTCATCAGGCCCTGAACCAGGTACACAAACCCTAACCGAGAAGCTCATCTTGCTCCTCAGAGCTGTCCCTGACTGGGCAGATGAGATCAAAGAGCGTGGGATGCAGCAGAAACGAACGCTCTACACTCACGAGAAATGGGTCGAACACAGAAGCTCTCTCCGCCACGTGCGTCACTTAGTCTCCTCCTTCTCTTCGCGTGTTATACTCTCTCTCATCCCTCCTGTCTTCTTCTTCACCTCCGTGGCCGTCGTCATCGCGAGCTACAATTCAGCCGTGGCTTTGGACTGGCTTCCCGGTATCTTCCCTATACTCAGATCATCCTCGCTGCCGTATCAGCTCACGGCTCCTGCTCTAGCGCTGCTTCTCGTGTTCCGCACGGAAGCTTCGTATTCTAGGTATGAAGAAGGGAGGAAAGCTTGGGTAAGGATCATTGCTGGTACTGATGATTTAGCTAGGCAAGTGATTTGTTCTGTTGATGGGTCTGGTGATGAGTTGGTTATTAAAGATTTGCTTCTTCGTTACATTGCAGCTTTCCCTGTGGCTCTTAAGGTAATAATTGATAGGTTGTGTCTTAATGTTTTGGCTTTGGTATTTGTGGACTTTTGTAATAAAAGTTTTCTGTTGCAGTGTCATGTCATTTATGGTTCAGATATTGCAAGAGATCTCCGGAACTTGATTGAAGCTGATGACTTGTCTCTGATTCTTGAGTCCAAGCATCGTCCTCGTTGTGTAATCGAGTTCATTTCTCAGAGCATTCAGCTGCTCAAACTAGACGATACAAAGAGAGATTTGTTGGTAGCTTTCTTTAACCATTTTGGTATATGCTTCTTGAAACCATTTGGCACCAACACATGTTACCTTGTGCCACTTTAGGAATCAAAGATGTTGCATTTACATGAAGGGATTGGAGTGTGTGAACAGCTAATGGGCATTCCGATTCCTCTCTCTTACACACGTTTAACCTCGAGGTTTTTGGTTTTTTGGCATCTGACTCTCCCTATCATTCTCTGGGATGAATGTCACTGGATTGTTGTTCCTGCTACTTTCATCAGTGCTGCGTCTCTCTTCTGCATAGAAGAAGTACATATTCCTTCTCCACTCTCACAATACCAGTTTATATTACATCCCTTTATGCTTGAAATCTCATAACTATCGAACCAAAACTCTGCAGGTGGGTGTTCTTATAGAAGAGCCATTCCCGATGTTGGCCTTAGACGAACTTTGTGATCTTGTGCATAGTAACATCCAAGAAGCTGTTAAATCTGAGACTATCATACGTAACCGGATCCTTGCAAAGATAAAGCTCCATGAACTCAAGCAGTCACCTAATGGTCGGCATAGATCTTAATTTTCCCACTGTTGTGAGTGATGGCAATCTGATGCATTTTGTCTTCCTTAAGAGGGGTTTGGAGTAAGTGATGGCTTAGGTTAGCTTTGATATATACATATTGTATAGAAACACTTTATACGAGTTGCTAGGAAAACTCTTTACCTTAATGTTTGTATATCTTCTTGGTGTATATGTATATATGCATACAAAGACAATATTTTGGTTCTTGATTGTTCACTCTAGAAACAAACTACATTGTTGAATATTTTGTATACAACTTGAGCATAGTAATCTTTCAATGTGGTCGGCTTGCAAACATGAACCGATTACAATGGACTACTGAAGTTACCTTCTAACTTAGTAGTTGTGTTCCAGGAGGCGGTAAATAGCTATGCAGTTTCTGCATCTTCCTCTTGAGTTCCTCTAGTTTCTCCAATTCGTCTGTGCTTGATAAGGAGGTCTCTAACATTCTCAAGACTGGTTCACTCACACACCTTCCTCTCTCCACTGTCTGCCTCGAGCATTCAAATGCATCATTGGCTCTTCTTCGAGCACACAGTGCAGTTGTAAGAAGTTCCAACGCATGGCCATGAGGGCAATACCCTTTCTCCAGCATATACTTCCACAAGTCTAGTCCTAAATTGACTTCACCATTCAGACAAAACAGCTTCATCAGCATAACAACAGTCGGTGTCTTCGGAACCAAACACCTTCCCTTCATTTTGTAGTAAAGCTCACACACCGCATCAAACCCAAACTCTTTACATTTCATCATTCCAATAAACATAGAGTGGAAAGTCACACTATCAGGCTCAATCCCCTTCTCTTCCATCTCCTTCATCACAAGCATTGCCCCACTCACGTCTCTACATCTCATGAGCGCACTCATGAAAGCATTATAAGCTCCACAATCATACGCAAACCCTCTCTCGGGAATTTCATCGAACAGTTGGCGTGCTTTAATCTTATTCCTGGCTACACCAGCACCATGGATCAACGTAGTGAGTATCTGCAACGTGGGCTCAATCTCTCCACGATCCATTTCTTCAAAGAGCCTCAACGCTTCCCCAAAGTTACGTTTTTTACAAAACCCATCGATCCTAATCCCGTAAGTAACAGAGTTTGGTCTAAATCCTCTCTTCACCATCTCGTGATAAAAAAGCTCCGTAGCGGTAACATCACCCGCTTCCTTAAACCCTAATAGCAAAATATTCATCGTCTTCACATCTGGGTTAAACCTGTAATGCAACTTCTCGAAAACAGATCTCGCCTCCTTCATCTCCCTCTCCGTACAGAACGCTCGTAGAAGGACATTAAACTCGTCCACACCGAACTTTTTCTTAAAGATCTCTTTCTCCAGCCTCGCGAAAGCTGTTAGAGTCTCCTCGTAGGATCCGAATCTCGCGACTTTACAGAGGAGGATGCTCATTGACTTGAGGGTCAAGAGATTAGGGTAAGTGTTTCGAGTTTCGGAGATAAAGGACCAAGCTTGGTCGAAGTAACGCATGCGGGAGAGGATGTGGAGAGTTTTCTCGAAGGAGTCAGGGGTGGGAGGAGAGGATTTGAGGGAGTAGTTGAAGAACTCGAGGGCTTTGAGGCCGTTGGAGTGAGCGGCGAAGAGACGGCCGAGGACTTGGGAGACGAGGGGAGGTGAGAGGGATGATAGAGGGATGTGTTTGGTGAGGATTGGTTGGATTGGGTTGTTTGGGAAGGGATGGTCATTGATGAGTTTGGTGATACGTTCTATCTCTGCTGTTCTGTTTCTTGATGATAGGACCGGAGTGAGGAGACGATACGAATCGGAGGAAGTCTTCTTCAGCATTTTCAGGCAGAGAAATCGGAAGAGAAAAACTAAACCTTATGGGAATTATAAATCGTGTCCGGTACAGTTTAACCGATTCAAACCGGACCAAATAATATCGGGAATTTAACGGTATATGAAATTCGGTTTATATTGGTTAAGTAGATAATAAGGTTAACCTTGTGCGAGTGCGACGGCTCGGAAGTTCTTTTGACGGAGGCTGAAGTTTTTTATCTTTGATTGGATCTAGCGGAAGCTTGTGTAACGGTTCGGAGTATCTTCTTATTACGGTGAGTCTTGTTCGTGTTTGAAATTTTACTAGCGCACGGAAGGTGTTTGAGAGTTTATTGATTCTTCTTTGATTGAATGTTTTTGTGTGGGGGAGAGTCTTAGTGGATTTAACATAGAAAGATCTTACCTTTGTTACTATTCTCTCATGAGTCATGAGGGAGGGATGATTGGTTCAGGGACTATTGAAGGGTTTGGTGAAAAGAAGAACTTAGAAAGAAAGTAGTACTTTCTAGGTTTTACTTGCTGTAGTCAACTAGTGGTTAGCCAATGTAACTATGGTTTAACACCAGTTTTACTGAACAACTCGCTGCGCTTTGAATTTTTTTTGTTGCAAGTAATGTAAGCATATCACTTCTGGTACTGCAGGAAGTTTGGTGGTGGTTGTGGTGTTACTATAGTTGCAATGACAACTGAATCGGGAAAGAAGAAGAGAACTCCTCAGATTCTCAAGACAAATACGGCACTAAAACTTGTAAGATTTTCCTCCTCGAAGCAACCAGATTTTGGATTGAAGAAGTTAAAACAGTTTGGATCTTTCTTGAACACCATGTTTGCGTTAGCCTTCCTTACTTGCATTTATTTCCTTTGGTTTCATCTCATTGCTTTGTGTTTGCTCGTTTTCCAGGCTGAGAAGTGGGTTGCCAATATGACTACACCTGCAGAAGATGATCCTGTTGAGCCTGAACAAGAAATTCGACCACACAGGTGAAGGAGTATTTTTTTTTTTCTACATGTCAATTTGCCTATGTAAAGCTGAATATAAGTATCATTTAACCCCGCTGCTTAGGCTTGGACTTGGTGCTAAAGTGTCAAGGCAAATGAAGCGTAGACCTTCAGACGACCCTCTTGATCAAAAACTACAAGCCAAGTTTGATGCAGGGAGAAGAAAACATGCAAGAGCTGAGGCAGAATCTGCTGGTGCTAGTAAGAAGGCTGGTGATGACAGTGAGGATGATGATGACGAATCAGAAAGCAAAAGCCAAGCATTTGGAAAGAAAAACAAAAACACAAGTACGCCTCGTTAGTACTATAACTAGAATCATGAACTTGTTTGTATTTGGTTCATTGTTGGAACATGATTGTTAGAATAAGCATAACCTTTATCTTATTTAAAGTTCAATCCTCGTGTTATTATTACGACTCTATAGTTCATACTCATACAAAACTCTCTTGGCTGAGTAAACTACATAAGCCACTGGAAAGCTGAAACAGAGTAAAGAAAGTGAACTGAAAAAAAATACAAAAGTCTTTGTCAATGTTAAAAAAAAAGCTGTGGTTGTTGTCATTGCACAAGAAGGTCAACTAGAGATCTTTGACTGTGGTAGTGGAAATGAAACTGTACAGGAAAGACTAACTAGACAAAGAGACTCATCATAGGTTATTGTTCTGGTCCTCCATTGGTTCAGCTTGAACCATGTCTCTGCAGCTTCTGATGATCTCTTCTAATAAATCATCAAGGATCATTTCACTTGTGCCGGAACCAATCCAACCAATATCAAACCTTAGATCCATCCAGCTTCCTGTTTTAGCCATGTCTTTCTTAACCATCTGGTCCAAAGTGTGAGGGGAAGGCAAAGGTAGTAGATGCCAATATACCCCTTCTTGTGCCACTTTAGCTGCGATCTCCATGTCTGAGATTAGCTGGAGTTCAGGTTTCACGAACGAAATCCAAGGCCCTGGATTCAGTTGATTCCCACAGAAGTCAATGAGGACTTCATTGATACAGTCTTGAAGGAGATTCTTATCGTCGCAGAGTTGTGTAGAACAGAAAACAATGTTATCTGCTAACTCTGGCTCAAGAAGCTGTTCTGAGTAAAAGGGCCTTATCAAAAGCTCTTCCCAGCTCAAGCCTGAGGATTTCACAACTGCTTCAATGTATGCAAGTATCATCTCCTTGTCATCCATGCTTGTTTTGAGATTATTGGATTCGTCTGGTTGTGGAGAATCAGCTTCATCGAATCTTATACACAGTGGTTTTATTCTCATTTCAGCTGAATCGAACCTTGTGCTTGTTGTTGGGCTAATCTCATCATCTGTAAGCAGAGGTTCGAGTACAGACACGGGACTTAACTTTTCCTGCACATCAGTGGCAGGTTCTTTGGATTCAATCATCATAACTGAAGAACTTGGTGGAGATTCTGGAGGAGAAGAGTGCACTTGGTTGAACATTTCCTGGAGCACAAAAAAAAACTATGAAATCTCATTCAAGAAAACAGAGAATGTGTTCAAGAAGACAGAAGCTGTCTAACCTTATTCAATGGTTCCTTATCTTCCTCACCACATTCAAGCACATCTTCATCAACTTCTTCGTCTTGTCGGTTGGAAGAGCTGCTAGTTTCAGATAATGATTCTATCTCTGTCTTCTCAGCTTCCTTCGCATGGTCTGAAAGCATTGAATTTCATTTTTATCAGAACAATGAAACTGATTAAAACGAGAAAGAAGAAACAAGAAAATCACCTTTGGGGATAGAGACATTGATGGTAAACAATATCTCATCATCTTTGTCTGAATCTCCATCAGTAATACCATCTGTACATGAACCGCCTTGCAGAATCTTTGGTTTCTCGGTTGTTTGGCTTAGGGGGCTAGTCAAATCATGCGGAGGGCTACTTCTAGGGCTATTACCTGGTGAAGAGAACTCAGGGAGAGCAAGAATCTTCCCCAGGATTCTTGGTACCTCCTTATCTGATAAACTCACATCTATATCTCCATTTACAAGCATTTCAGACAAGTGTTTCCTTGCTGCAGCATACAAGCCAGACATAATCTTCTTTGAATATTCGCTTGTTTGGACAGTAACTTCTTTATCAGCCTTGCTCGTTCCTTCACTACAGAGTGGTTCTTCTTCATTGCTCTGTATCTCTTCTTGCACGCAACGGTTTTGGCTCCTATCAGCAAGAACATCACATGACTTCTTACCAAGGGTAGTAGGTTGTAGTCTTCTTTTGATTAAACCGTTAAGAAACCGAGAAAAGGTTCTTCCTGTTTTGGACTTGTTGCCTGATGAAGAATCAACATCCAAACTATTAGGAGCAGGTTTCAAAACAGCAATTGGTTTTGAAACATGAGTTGTTCTGTTTCTCCTCTCTTCTGATCTCCATTTCCTGCTGAAGAATTTATATTTCCTCTTCGGTACCTTCACCACAGACTCTTGTTTTGAGACTGCTTCAGGCTTTATTTCTTCTTCTTCTTCTTCTACTACTACTCTATTGGAATCATCTCCCAAGCTTTGAGCATCTGCATGTGAAATCTTGTTGAGAAGTGATTCTTCTTCAGAACCCAAAACATGAAAAGCCTCCAGCAAGTCCTTACATGTTTGGATCTCTCCTTCTTTCTGAACTATCAACCGCTTAATTATCTCCCTGAATTTTTCTTCACAAATCTTAGTCTCTTCATGTTCATCACCAGCAGCAATAGAAACATCCATGAGTTTCTGAACACTCTCCTGAGAGCTCTCAGAAGAACAGGTCAGCTGCTGCTTCTCATCCTTACCTGCATCAGTTAGTTATATAACCAGAAGGTTATTAGTTATCTTATTATAAAACAGAGACAAGTTTTTAATGAGAAAACAAAAGAACCTGCAAATCTTTTGCTACTACGTTTCATATCCATCAAGAAACGCTTCTGGTTAGATCTAAAGATGCTGATGAGCACCCACATACATCCTATTTGATTTATACCTTCTCTTCTCCCACAGTTCTTCTCCATAAAACAGTTCACACTAAAAACAAAAAGTAAAGAAACTGTTAATACAAGCAAAGAATAACTCATGTCTGAATAACAATAATAAAATAATATAAATACTTTTTTAATATTCATCATCATGCAGTGATCTGTTAAAACTCTCTTTTCATGATTTTGTTTTCATCAGTCACACAAATGCAGTGTGATTATTTACTGTTTTTGAGTGATCTGAAAAGAACTCGATACCTTTCCTTTGGAAGCAAGTGAACTTTTCTTTTGTAAAATGAAAACAAAAAAGGAGTCACAAAGATTAAAGAGGATACCTTTTAGAATCCGATCCGATACTTGCAAGAAGGTTAATAAAAATTCATTTTACAACTTTTTAGCTATTTTCCACAAACAGAAAAAACCTTTTTCTTATTTGCAAAATTATTATGAAATAGCGAAGTAACTAAAGCTCGAAAGACGAGGGTAGATGTTGAACATAGTATTCTCAGTTTAGCAGAAGACCCTGCTGCTTTTTCTCGCCAGAAAAAATGGAACCACTAAGCTCTCAATATTAAAAGAAAGAAAAGACCAAACTATTATAATATTGGAGAATTAGACATAAAGTTACTCGAGTTTGAATATATAGTAGAAGAAAGGACATACGCTATAGATGATAAGAAAGTGAGGAAACTAGATCATATGTCATTATTTACGTAAATCTCACCAGTATTGATATATTTACATACAGACATACTCACCTTTCACATAGTATTATAGTTGTGTGTTTAGCGCCTTCACGAGACTGTAATGAACGTGTTTGTATACGTATATACACAGGGAGAGAGATTCTTTGGTGAAGCTGGAGCAGTGTGGTAACAGTCCTCACTGTGGAAGGAGCCGCCCGCAACGAATACCGTGTACATGACGAGTGTGTCGGGAGGGATACAGTAGTCATTTCAAGCTTTATGGAAATTGCAAAGTCAAAACAATTATTAAAATATAGGAAAAAGTAGTCGAGCGAGATATTAATGAAGAAAAGTTCAAAAACGACATGCAGTCTCTTCCAATATGACCACATTTTGCTAAAAGAAAATGTAATATACAAATCATACTACGTGACATAAGATAAATAAGTTTTGTGGCTACTATGAGTTTAATTAATAAGCTGAAGTTGATGGTTTAAGGTAATGTCACCAAACCAAGTTTATTTAGTTTTTATTCTGGAGATGAAAATTATGGTTTAGTAAGCTGAAGTTGATAGGTTAGACTTATGTTTTTTTTAGCAATTAGAGGATCGTGTTTTGTTGATTGATCTTTATCTACTGCTGTTACATGTAGATGAACCTTTCTGAACACTAATTTAAATTTATATTTGTAAAACAATAAAGGTAATTAGACTGATCGATCAAGTTTCAATCGTGTTTAGTTTTTTTTTGTTTTTGTTTTTGTAAAATTCAATCGTTACATTTTCAATTTGAATAGATTAGCAGAAACCACAGAATATTAAAAATCATAATTTGTTATTATTGTATATGTCTATGTTCCTAAGATCAGCTGCTAATCCTAGATTCAACCCATCATCCTCAAGGTTTCTTTATCGCTACGAGGTTTGGCCACCTCCTATATCCTAATTCTTATAATTTAACGGAGACAAACTAAGTTCGCATCCTAAGAAAGACAATTGAATAGCAGAATAGCAATTGCCGCACTCTATTTATGATGGCTTTGATGTAAACTATGATTAGCAGAATATGAAAATATACAACATCGATGTTGATCTTTGGTAATTTAGACCATTAGCTAATAAATCACCTACTCTTGTAGTTAAAGTTTATATATATCTCTATAATATTATTTGAGAAGTCGGTTTCCTATATGTCGCTATCACGTTCATTCTCATGATGGTTGATTACACTGATACACTTAATGAATTAAAAATAATATTATTAATTCTTTTATTTAGTTAAATTTTCAAAAATTTCCAAAAATATATGTAATAAAAAGGAAAATTTTTATAAAGTCATATAACAAATTGAAAACAAAAAATATATGTATATATTATGATTTCATAAAAAGGAAAAGTTCACAAAATAGTAATAATACATTTAAAATATTTTTAAATAACATAATATATACTTTTAGAGTAATAAAAAGATTTTATAATTAGTATTATTGATTTTTTTATTTATTTTTCATATATTTAGTTGGCTATAATATCTTTCAATTACATAAAATATCTATAAATTATATTTTACTTATATAAAATTATTTTCAAATACAATCACAATTTTGTGTAATGCTTATTTTTAAGATATTAAAAACTAAAAATAAATTAACAATAAACATCGCTTGATCAAATAATTAACAGTTATTTTAATGAGCTAGATATATGATATTTTATCATTATTAAAATTATTTGTTTTCTTAATAATAGATTTTCTTTTAAATTTTATGTTTTTATGTTTGTGAAACTAAATATAATCATAATCAAGATACCAAAGCAAATATGAATTCCCAGTTTTAAGATCCTTTAAAATAAATTTCATTTTTCATTCAATAAATCTAAAGATAAAATTATTTAGAATTTATAAATATTTTAATTATCATAAATATTGATATATGTTCATGAACTTCCAAAAATGTATCAACTACTTATGCATGTAACCTTCTATTGATCATAGGATAATTCAAAACATGTTAACAAATGAAAATAAATAATAACCAACTCTTACAATTTTAGTTCTTTTGTAAAATTTATATATATGCATAAGAATTTAGTATATTATTGTTATATTAATTTACGTATTTTGGAATCATACACTTTAGTTAATTTTTCTAAATTATATTTACATATCTAAGACAACACCCACTATATGAAAATAAGTAACTAATTAAAAAATTAATATATTTTTAAAAATATTACATTTAAGTTCAGAGATGCAATCCAATTTATCTAAATGATAATTAAATCAACCGTAAAAACAACAAAATCGAAATATAACATATATAACATTATAGTATAGTTAAAGTAATATAATATTATTAATATAAATGATGCATAGAAATTATAAATTAATTTAAAATTAAAAATAAATAGCAATCAATTATTATCATATATTTACTTTAAAAATATTTATACCCGTGCATGAGCACGGGAAAATCACCTAGTATATATATATATGTATATTTATTCTAAAATGTATGCATATATTTGATGAATAAATACATTGATTTCGTACTTATATGCCCTGGTAGTTATAATGTCCATTATGCAATGTAATGATCATCCCATCAAACGAAAGATATATTACCCTTGTATATCTTTTGTAATCAAATGAAAATTTGAAATGAATACATGCCGACAGTTTCAAACACGCAACATACACTTCCAAAAATTAACAAATATTTATAATGTTGAAGTTGAGATGTGAAGGTTTGTTTTTGTATATACTAACCAAAAAGGGTTCATTTGAAAGATTAGGGAATGTTTTGCGGTAAAAAACGACGACGTTATCTCTTTACATCTGTACCCAACATGTAAGAAAACAAAGCTGTGAAAATGAACATGCCAATCATTTTTTCCATAGGATTCCTCCCAACCCCAATATCTTTTAAATTTGTCTTTTAGACAACTTTATATAAGTCTAAAAGGTTCATTATAGCGTTATATCTATTGAAGATAAATCTTTTAACTTTAATAAGATGTTCAGTTTAACATTTTGAACTTAAAAATAACTATAGAAAATAAAGGGTGAAGTCGTGAAGATATATTAAAATTCCAAAGTCGTCATATTTGACTAAACTTTCGCTTAACATAAGCAATTATAATTTCATTACAAAAAATGATGTCACCAGCATGCAGTTGATCCAACCAACGTGTTTGCGTAATTTTCCTGAAAATGATTAAAATGCGTGAGTGTTAGTCTGTTGAAACTAAAACATCACTAGTGGACGGTTTCATATGATTTGCACTAATATCAATTATGAAAATATATAATTTCATTTTTGTACTATTTAAGTATCCTTGGCTGTTTGCAAAGAATACCCACCAATAAACTAACGCCATGTAGTTATATATAAATTAGATAATGTGACTGAAATACGCACTTAACAACTAACGCACCCCAATTTCAATATTGTATCAATAATATACCTCTATATTATATTCACTGTTGTACATAACAAGCTTCAAATTAAGATTTTGAAAAGTCTGTAAATGATTGAGTTAGGTTTGTGCGATGTATTTGTCTCTTGCTAAAACACGTATATTAGATGTCTGTTGCGTTGTATATTAATAGTAGACTCTATATGTACCACAAAAGTACAAAACATTATTAGTGTCATGAATAAACTAAAACATCAGATGAATTTATATTCAGTGAACAGTATAATATAATATATGCATCTATATACGTGTCTAAGTAATTTAAGAACATATGAAATAGTAAACCCACAAACAAGACAAAATAAAACAAGATTTGGAAGAAGATGGTCATCATAGTCTTACCAACTATGATCCAACTGTATAACTTTAAACCTTATCCCTTAGTCTTGTTATTGGGTAGGTAAAGGGTCTGCACATCTTGATGGTTTTCTCTTTAGCAATTCCATCACCCGTGCACAAGTAATGCTACTAAAATAGTTTTTGTCACTCGTGAAGGGGCTTAATGATTTTAATGACCTATATCCCACACGGCCCATATATTAATGGCCTATTGCACACTGCCAATATATGTGTTTCACTTTTTTTTTCTTCTTCTCTTGATTCTATCCCTAATACGAAAAACTTGTTCAACTTGGAATTGGTGATCTCACTTTGATATCTTTGTTTGAACAATATGTATGTATTATTAGAGTGTAATAATTGAAACTATCCTTTTCACATGCAATCAAACAATAAAATTGCGGGCGTGAGCTTGTTTGCTTAATGATCTTGATTTATAACATTTAAAGCCTATAGACTAATAATTACTACGCGGCTAATGAAACCAATACGTTAGGTTTTGAGTTTTGACGACATCAAACCTGAAGAATGTCTGAATTTTTTTTTATTTTTTTTATATCAGAAATTTCGATCTCACTTTCCTTAGGTTTCAGACATTTATCTTGACGAAGACAGGAACCATCACTTCAGTTTCTTTGGTCGGTTCATTGAAAGTCAGAACCTTATCCATTATTCTAAGCTTCCTTTATAAATCTGATTATGCATATGTGATAAGGTTGTATATCAAATACTATTGATAGAGAATCTTGTTTCTGCAAAATACTCTGTTTCTTTATATGGACCGGAGTAACGAAACGTTAAAGATTGCAATCCAAGAAACGGTTGGCACTTGAAGACCTTGCGGCAGCGAAATGGGGGAATCAGTGGAGACTAGCAAGAGAGATATGGTGATGGATGAGAAGATCTATATAGCGGTGACAGGGAGAGATCTGGAGAGCAAATCTAGTCTCGTTTGGGCGATACAGAACAGTGGAGGCAAAGAGTTTTGCATCGTCTATGTTCATCAACCGATCCAGAAACTGCGGAAAGAGAAGGAGAGAGCACACAAGAGTTTGGACAAGTACCTTAATATATGCAGGCAAATGCAGGTATTGATCCATTTGTTTTTGATTGGACAAGAGATGTTTGATTCCTAAAGTTCCATTTAACTTTTGTGAATTAGGCCAGTGCAGAGAAGATATGCATTGAAATGGATTCAGTAGAGGAAGGTATCCTCCAATTGATTTCTAACCGCGGAGTCAAGAAACTTGTCATGGGAGCAGCAGCTGATAGACACTATTCAATGTAAGTGGTTTAAATTAACTTGCATAGGTTCAACCTTTTTACTATCTTTAAGTATAGATGTATTGATCAAGCAATGAGTTCAAATGTTTGCAGGAGAATGAGAGACTTGCAATCCAAGAAAGCTATTTACATTCACAGAAAAGCCCCTGCTACTTGTCATATATGGTTTACATGCAAGGGATACTTGATATGTTCAAGGTTTGGCCAATCAGAGTCATTTCTTTAGGTGTTTGATTGAGTTTTTTCTAGTGAATAACTTGTCTCACAAATGCTTTTTAATGATATCAATGCAGGGAAGGTAGGAGAAGAGATAATTTATATCTAGAATGTGCATCATCAAATTCTTCGAGCCAATCCGAGATAACTAATGGAACTGAAAGTGTTCCAAGCTCGAGTATGGTCAAAGTTGATGGTGAACTGATTCAAGTAGATGATGCAATCAACAGGGTACATGTATTAGTTCCTCCAACATGTTTTTTTCCTGGATTGGAATCATCAAACCTTTTCTAAATATATCTCTAACCAAAATGTAGGCTAAACAGTCAGAAAATGTGTATATCAATGAATTGACACATCGGAAAGAAACAGAGAAGTCACTAAGCAAAAATAAAGAACTTGAGAAGATGATAAGAAAGCTTCAATACAAATACAGCTTATCAGTGGAAGCATTGAGAAGACTTAGGCAAGAACGTGAAGAGTTGAAGATAGAGCTTAGAGAAGCATCAAAGCTGAAGAGTAACCGCAAGAACCATGGACCACCTCAGTACTTCCTATGCCCCATTACACAAGTAAGAGCCATTAATGCAAGATCAATCAAAATGTTATAAATGATAAGATAAGTCAAAATCAAGAATTTTGATTGTAGGATGTGATGGAGGATCCACATGTAGCAGCAGATGGTTTTACATATGAAGGAGAAGCCATAAGTAGTTGGTTTGAGAGAGGACATGAGACTTCTCCAATGACAAACAAGAGACTTCCTCACACGTGCTTAGTTCCAAATCTTGCTCTTCGATCTGCAATTCAAGAATGGCTTCAAGCATCAAAGCTCATGAAAGATTAGCATCTCCAGTGACCAACATTAAGTCCTTAGTGGCTAATCTAATCAAGGATGCTCACTCATCTCTAATGGCAAACATTTTGTTTTAGTTCAGTCATTTTCCTAACACTAGCTAGCTGGTGTTGGTTGGTATGAGTTCAAGTCTTTTGTAATATTCTTTATTATTAATGATATTGTTTTTGTAAATCATTATTTTTTCAGCACTACAATAAATTTGATTTAAACGTAAAACATTTTAACATATAAAATATGACCTTGACATATTCGTTGACGAAAAATCTAATTGAGTTCTATATAATGTTTTTTTTTTTCTATCGTATGGTGCAATTTTTCAAAGGTCAACTAAAATATGGTTTATATTTTATATGTATAATAATCGACATTGACTAATCTCCTTAAGTTTGATTAGGCACCAGACATAATATACAAACTCCAGATGGAATATTCGAAAGAACAGAGTAACACCAGAAAGGGACGACACATGCTTCCATCGGATCTTTTCTTTCTTGATTCCAAATGTATCTGAACATAGAAGGCAAAACACACAAGTCTCTTGTCTTAAAGGAACCAGTCTTAAGATTTTCCAACACTTATCTCCTAGAAAGTATAGAGTTTGAGGGAGCAAGAGAGAAAAACATGGCAGGGGAAGAAGAAGCAGCAGAGAGAATATATATTGCAGTAGGGAACGAAACTGCGAAGAACAAGTCAAATATCATGTGGGCAATAGATAACTCTGAAGGGAACAAGATCTGTATCGTTCTTGTTCACCAACCTGCTCAAATGATTCCTGTTTGTAAGTTCTTTCTCTCCACCCTCACTCCTACAACTCCTAAAGCCCATAGATTCAATGTGTGTGACATGAAACATAGCTTAAATTTTTTAAAACATTTTCATTTCCCAGTGGGTACCAAATTCCATGCTGCAACGGTAGATGAAGAGTTAGTGAGAGCATACAGAGAAAAACAAAAGGCGAAATCAGACAAGATTCTTGATGAGTACCTTAGAATTTGCCTTCAGAAAGGGGTATGCGCATATACACGAATATGAGATATGAAGTTTGTGTCATTTCTAAGGAGACTGGTTTTTTTGCAGGTCCAAGCAGAGAAGCTGTGCGTTGAGATGGACTCGATAGAGAAGGGAATTTTGCAGATAATTTCTGAGAAGAGAGTCAGAAAGTTTGTAATGGGAGCAGCTGCAGACAAACACTACTCAACGTATTGTGTCTTCCACTTCAACCTTTTGTGTGTTCTGCTTCACATGTTTATTTACACTTCTCTGGTGTTCAATTTGCAGGAAAATGGTGGATTTGAGATCGAGTAAAGCTATCTTTGTCAGCCAACACGCATCCGTGACTTGTCACATTAGGTTTGTCTGCAAAGGACATCTAATCCATACAAGGTTCAAGCCAGAGTCTTCTTTTTTGCCATATAGATATATAGAGACAGTAGTTAACGCTTTATTACTTAAGACATGATGTGAGAAACCAATGCAGGGAACCTAGAATGGATGTCCAAACTCTCTTATATGGCTTTCAGGGGCCTATGTCCACACAAAGTAGCATCAATTCAGATATGGAAAGCGAGGCGGAGGAGGAGGAAGAAGAAGAGGAGGAGAGAATATCACGAACCAGCTCATGTCGGTCTGCTAGTACATCGTCATACTTTGGAGGATCAGAAGCTTCATCAGGTATAGATGAAGTTTCATCAATTATAACGGAAGAGACATCAAACCACTCACCTCCTCCTTCTTTACCTGTAAGCCCTCTGATCCTAAGAGAATCCTTTTATTTTGTTTGTTACTTTCCTTTTGCATTTTGCCTGACTCGTGGGTTGCTAACGCTGCTGTGATCCACCAGTGCAGCGGGATGGGACGAGGCATGATAAACTTCATGATCAACTCCACCAAACTCTTGCATAGGCTTGCCCTCCAAAACCACAAGCAGCCTGAGTGAACCCCAACCATTACCCTGAAAAGCTACAGAGGAAAAAGCAGAAATGGTGCAATGATTACAATCTTTAGTTACAATGCATGTAGTATTTGTAAAACCTATTCGTGTGAGGTGAAGGTCTAGATGTATGTTAGAAGTTATATTTGGACGAGTGTTGGCCAAACAATGAATAGTTTAAAATAACAAGTGATGCTTATCTATCAAGCATTTACTTCAAAGCTGGATCAATTCTATCATCTATATAGCCATCTTCAAACTCAGTCTTCGGTGAATAAATGTCACCTTCCATACTAAGTAAGTTAGATACTCCTCCCAAGCTGCTAAATTCGTATATATAACAAAGTATGCGCAAGAAGTATGCTGCTAACTTGGTATGCACTTGAGTAAAATATATAACAGACTCTCTATAAAATTAGGCCTGGGCCTTTAATCTAAACTATTAAAACTTTTGTACTTAACTCTAATTTTTCCTAAAGAATTACAATTACATGCCACTGACCTAAACCATAATTAACACTTAAATCAAACCATCTAAATTTAATTTAAATAGTTAACCAAACATTACATCTATACCACACTTAAAATAAATTGCTCAATAATCAAATCTTAAATACTTATGTCACGTATCTATTGAAATCTAACCTTCTAAATTAGGATTAATAATAGGAATATTCTCTCATTTATATCAACCTTACTATCAAGCAACATCTAACTATAAAATAGGAATAATAATACTTACATTAGCATGCATATATATATCCACACAACTTCTCAGTTTTAATTGGGGACAAGAAGATGTATATGTTGATATGTATGACAACTCAAAGATATTTAGAGATAAGGTTTGAATTTTAGCAATGTTATAAAAGTAAAACAAAGTTATGTAGTTTTTTTGTTAATAAGAAAAGACTCCTTTTGGTTTTCTGGAAATAAAAGTAACATACACTTAATGGGATTTTGTTCTTAATCATATATATTTATTATATATGCTATTGATGATCTTTATTAATTTTAACAAAAGAAAAGAATTACGAATCTATGCTTAAAAGCTATTTTCTATATAGTTTCAGTAGCATCAGAAAATTCACTTACATTATAAAGAATTCATGACAACAAATTTTTAAATATTTGTGTATAATATTATTTATTAAATAATATACAATTTTTAAAAGTAATTAAGTATGTATTGCTAATAGTTTATTTTTTAATTACACACTAGATTTGATCCGAGTTCGGGTTTATTTTAGTAATTAAATAAATTATCTATTCTATTAAAATATAAGTATAAAGCGATACTTGTCTATTTAGGAGATTTATTATAGATTTTTATTACATTTCATTTATTGTTTTTTTCTTAATTAATCATTTCATTTATTAAATTCACTTCATTTATTGTCTTACCTAAATATGAAATCTGGATGAATACGATTTTGATGTATAAATAACTTAAAATACACAAAAAACTAATGTATCCAAATGTTCGGATATTTATACAAAAATTAATCATATTAATCGATTCGACTCGATTATTTTGAATCCAAACTAAAAATAACCTAAAAAAATAAATAACCAATAATACCTATATTATTTAATTTGATTCAGATTAAATTTTTATGTATAGCAACTTAAAATATCCCATTAATTATATAAAGACACAAAAATATATAACAATAGTTATGAAAAATAAAATCTCAAGTTATAAAAATATAAAGTTTAAAACCCGCACGGGCGTGCGGGTCAATATCTAGTTTATACTTAAACTGAAGTCCATAGTACAACCTGAACTGAACTTGCGGTTTTGGACCGGGTTTGGACCAAAGGAAAAAACCGAATGGATTCTGTAGCCCAAACATTTCGGTTATGGGCCGGTTCGGTTGGAAACCCATATCCAAATAAGTAACCGAAGTAAACCGAGCATTAAGTAATCTTGTCTTACGCGTGCTTAGGGTTACCGGTTACACAAGACACGATAAGCCTCTTCGTTTCTTGAACTCGTGTGAGGCGACGAACTGTAATTCCCAAAATCTCTCTCGAGTATTGATCATCATCATCAAACTGGCGACTATAAATAACCTAGCTTCTCCATGTTCTTCTTCATTGGATCATTTTAGAATCCAATTGGAGGTATTGTCTTCTCTCTCTCTCTCTCTCTCTCTCTCTCTCTCTCTCTCTCTCTCTCTCTCTCTCTCTCGTTTCGAATCTTGTTCTTCTTCTTCCGTAATTTCGATTTTAATTGAGTTCAATCAGTTAGTATTTTGGTTCGAATTGATTATGGGAACAAAGGTAGTTAAACTGATTTTGGTTTTTAGCTTTCTTTCTTGTTTACGGTTTATATGTTAATTGAGTTTGTTGCTTTGCTTTCTTTCTTTTTGCAGATGGATTCAACATCATCTTTTGACCGAGAAACCAATAACAAAGATGATGCAGGAAACATTGAATCACCATCACTAGCTAGTGGAGCAACGTCTCAACTGAAGAAATTGAAGCGTATTCTCCCTACAAGGTCTGAAGTCTGGAATCATTACACATGGACTAAAGAATATTGAAACAAGTGTGTATGTAACTACTGTCAGAACACATTTTCGTGTCTCACAAGCTCAGGGACTTCAAATTTGAAGAGCCATCTTGAGAAGTGTAAGACATATCTTGCTTGGTCGGCTGGCCAAGAAGATAAGCAGCCACAAATTGACGATGAAGAGAAACTTAAGAAGGCAAAGTTGACTGCAGACCAGCTAAGAGAAGAGACGAATCAGATGGTTGTGTTAGGATAATTGCCGCTATCATTCGTTGAAAGTGTAGCATGGAAACATTTATGTGTCAAGGTTAGTAACTGATGTCTTCTCTCTTTATATGTTTAACACTAATAACCTATAACTAATCTCTTATCTTTTCTATGTGTGTAGGCAAAATTTGGTTACATTCCTCATTCAAGAAGAACTGCGACTAAAGACATTATCAAGATGTATGTGGAAAGGAAAGCTGCACTGAAGAAATGGTTCTTGTGTACCAATCAACATGTATCTCTGACAACAGATATTTGGGTGTCACCAACTACATGTATTACTTTATACATTAGACGTCTTTAAATTCTTTATATATACTAGCAAGCTGATCATGGGGTTCTTACTGTTCAATGTATCTAGGTGTGAGTTATATGATCATCACAGTGCATTATATTGATGCTTCTTAGCGGTTGAGGAAGCTGATCATTGGGTTTAAACATATTACGGATCACAAAGGTCAGACTATAGAAAATGTTCTTCTAGAGTGCTTGTGTGACTGGGGAATAATAAATGTGTTTTGCATAACCGTTGATAATGCTACTGCTAATACTTCAGCTTTGAGGAAATTTCAGAGTAGTTTTGGTTTAGGTTCTGATCAGGCTTTTGTGTTAGACGGGGAGTTTTTACACATGAGATGTAGTGCTGATATATGGTGTTTTTAGCATATTCTAACAATGTTTTCTAAAGTGTTTTTGAGTCTTTATCAAGTCTTTTTAGTCCTTTTCAAGTCAATACATGTCTGGAGTTGCATTGGATGGGAGATGGACCAGTTGGAGGAAAAGAGTGCAATTTGATGATTTTTACGAAGAACAGTCTGCTGGACTGTTCCCGAGTGAGCGGAGCAACCCGATTGCATGTTCCTGCGGGAGAGATTTTTAAGAAAATTACAACATATTTCGGGATTTGCCCTAATTCTCCTATTTTTTCTCTCCAGCCGCCAGCAGCCTCCATATATCTTCTTTTCCTCTTTTCTATTATTTTGTACGCTACTTTTTACACCAGAAACCAGATTTGAGGTTTTGGAGATTTGTGATTTCATATTTTGTAACCTTTGAGGGAGAAGGATCTCTACAACCTTTAGAGAAGATTTCTAAACCCTCTTGCTTATTATTTATTGATTCAGACATGTTTTCTTCATCTCTAATCTCTATGTTTTCTCTGTTCATGGCTGAGTAGTTAATTTGCTTAGTCTAGGGTGCTAGGAGATCATAGATTCATGAGCTAAACACAAATAAGGATTTATGTTTTGATTGTCTACATTCATTGTTGAACTTACTGCCTGCATTAAACTAGTTATTTAATGCCTGATTCTAGGTTTAATTTATTCACAAAAAGTGTTTTAGGTTGCTAGAAATAACATGAATGGGAAATTTGTCCCTAACCAGCGAAAGTAGATGTTAGGGCAAATTGTGAACTTATGGAATCTGGTCTTAATGTTTATCATCTTTCTCTGATTCAAACGACAGTTTAGATATTAGGAATGCATGATAAAAGAATGGATGCCACGAGAGTGGATCAATCTTGTCTTGTTGTTCGAGTTTAAGACTTGCTGCGATTTGTTCCTTGAATAGATGTTTGGTTCATGCTCATTGATTTCCGATCATTCACCTTAGACTTAGATATTTTATCATCTGAAAACCCAACCCAAATCATTCTATTTCACTTGCTTGTTTTATTTTCTTAATTTAAAAACCATATTGTTTTAGCTTAATATTGATCCTATAAAAATAAAGTGTAATATTTGGTCTTTGTGGATTCGATCCTCAAGTACTACATTGAACCTCTTATTTGAGAGAGTAGCTTGAAGGTTGATTTTAGCATATCAAATTTGGCGCAGTTGCCGGGACCATCTTTTTACCTTTATTTTTTGGTTATTTATTTAGTCTAAAACCTCTAACTTGCCTTATCCTATTTGTTGCAGCTAATGCTCCAGGTGCATAACCAGTAGACATACTCGAAGCAACGCACAAGGAGATTTAGTTACACTTAGCAACCAGGAGCTAGCAAGGTTAGAAAGAACCAATCGACAACAACAAAGGCCGAACAACGCCACAATGGGTGACTACGGCACTCCAGAACAACTCGCTGCTGCGTTGCAACAGATGCAACAACAGATGCTTCAGATGCAGCAAACCATCCAAGCTCAGCAGGATGCTGCTCAACAGGCTGCTCTCGCGCAGCTGGAACAGCCAGAGCAAACTGCTCCGATCGGGCAGAGAAACCTACCGCATAACATCCCTGCTACGCGCTCTGCCATTGCTCCACCGCCATGTACCAGGCAAGACTTTGAGATCAAACCTGCCATGATCAACCTGGTACAGAGAAAGACGTTCCATAGACTACCAGCTGAGATACCAATGGAACATATCGAGGCTTTCGAAGAGATCTGCAGCTTCACTCGTGCAAACGACGTGCCACCAGATTTTATCAAGTGCATGATGTTCCCGTTTTCTCTAGAAGACAAGGCTTCACGATGGCTTAAGTCACTTCCTAAAGGTTCCCTCACTACTTGGGAACATGTCAGAGCGGCTTTTCTGGGCCATTTCTACACAAAGGAAAAATGGCTGCTCTCAGAAACAAGATCTCCTCTTTCAAGAAACTTTCTACTGAACCATTTAATAAAGCATGGGAACGGTTCAATGACACCCTCAGAGAGTGCCCTCATCACGGGTTTGACAATGACCACATCCTAGTGATATGCTCAAATTAACCTTCAAGCTACTCTCTCAAATAAGAGGTTCAATGTAGTACATGAGGATCGAATCCACAGAGACCAAATATTACAATATGGGGTTTTAAAATAAAGAAAACGTAAAAAGCAAGTAACACGAATTGATTGGGGTTTCAGATTAAAGAGAATGCTAGCCTAGGGTGAAGGATTGGGTATCAAACGATCATGAGCCAAACATCTATTCAAGGTTTTATTAAGCACAAGTTTAGAACTCAAAAGACAAATAAAGATTGACCCACTCTCGTGGTATCTCCCCTTTTAACAATAAGTCTTAATACCTAAACTCTCGTTTGGACTAAAACATGAAGGCAAACATTAAGATCAGATTCGATAAGTTCACAAACACGCCCTAACATCTACTTTCGCTGGTTAGGGACGAACTGCCCATTCATGTTGTTTCTAGCAACCTAAGCACTGTTGATGATTAGATTAAACCTAGGTTCACACATTAATTAGCTAGTTTAAAGCAGGCAGTAAGTATGAACATGAATGGAGACAATCAAATAATGAACCTTATTTGTATTTAGCTCATGGATCTAAATACCCTAACACCCTAGACTAAGCAAGCTGACTACTCAGCCATGAACAGAGAAAACACAGAGATTAGAGATGAAGAAAACATGTCTGAATCAATAAATAATAAGCAATAGGGTTTAGAAATCATCTCCAAAGGTTGTAGAGATCCTTCTCCCTCAAAGATACAAAGTATTGAAATCAAAAATCTCGGAAACCTCAAATCTGGTTTCTGGTGTAAAAAGTAGCGTACAATATAATAGAAAATAGGAAAATAATATATATGGAGGCTGCTGGCGATTGGGAGAGAAAAATAGGAGAATTAGGGCAAATCCCGAAATAAGTTTTAATTTCCTTAAAAATCTCTACCGCAGGAACATGCGCTTCAGGCTGCTTCGCTAGGCTGTTCCGCATAAAAATCTCCAATTTGTACTTTTTCTACCTCTTTCACTCCAACTGGTCCATCTCCTATCCAATGCAACTCCAGACCTGTAATGACTTAAAAAAGACTAAAAAGACTCGATAAAGACTCAAAAACACTTTAGAAAATATTGTTAGAATATGGTAAAAACACCATATATCACCTAGGAATCTTCTATGATGGTGTGGATTGGGAATACCGAAGTATTCTGAATTCTGCGAGCAATGGAGACTTCATGACTCAGACCACTGATGGAGCGTTTGAGCTGATTGAGAATATGGCTGCTAGTTCAGCCAATAGGATTCAGGAGATCGATCACTCCAAGGAAGTGAACAGTGTCAGCACCCAGAAGATTGATGAGCTGACAGCTAAGGTTGATCTGCTGCTTAAGAACAACCAAGGGCAAGTCTACATCATGGAGGAAGCTACGGCTGAGCAGATTCAGAATAGTCACGAGGTTGCTCCCGAGGCTGGAAAGAAAGGGAACAATCAGCAGGAGATCAGCTACATCAACGGACAGGGGTATGCACAGAACAACCAGGCACAAGGTGCGAGGTATCAGCAAGGTTTCCCACATAATTTTCAGGGTAAAACCTTTGTTTTCAGTCAGGCACAGAACCAGTTTGTGGGTCAGAATCAGAATCAACACCAGCAACAGTCGCAGAACAACCAACATGCTGCTCCTGCTACTACATGTGGTCCACAAGATGAGCTACAAGGTTTGGGTATGATGATAGATTTGGCAAGATAAGAAGACGATTTGGTTTACATTAGCATAACCTGCATCGGTAAGCTAAAAAATTTATCCCCATACATAAAATCTCTGACGCAAACGGTGGCACTGTTAACAAAATCTCCGCAAAGATTTCTGATTTTTTATTTTTTTTATTAATCAGAAAATTACACCGCTTCTACATCTTCTCTCTGCCTTTATAAGGATATGTTAAACGGTTTCAGCTTTCTCAAGAAAACAAACTTCAGTACCGTGGGGAGCTAGTTTTGTGAGGAAGATAAGTTAGAGAAACAAAGTGAAAAAGGTGAAGAAGATTCTTTAGTAGCTATAAATATAGTGAATATTGTAAATAGTTGATAAATCCATACCGTTTAGGTCGGAGTTTATTAATGTTCTGAAGCATTAACTCCATGTTTCCAATCATTACTTCTCCTACTTAATAAACTTATTGAAACCTAATTTTTTTTTGGCATGAATGGGTCGCGTTTTCAGATACTGGCGTGGTGATTGGAAGAAAAACGAACAAGAGCAGTGGTACTTTGTCCCAAACCATGAAGATTTCGGGTTTACGATGTACATGGATTCCCCTAAGACCTTTCCAGGGATTGATGCTACGGTCAGGGAATGGTACATGCTCAGACCTGAGACTCCTGTTGTCTTAACCTACGGCATGCCAAACTGGATGCTCTTCCCAAGTGGATCCTCCTCGCCGAGAAGAATCGCTACGACATATGACTTGGTTAGTTTGTTGAGCGAGAGGCCACCACTAAGTGACATAACTCTCCTCTGTACTTTCGGAGCCAAAACCGTAGCAAAGTTTCACTTTCTCTGTCGCTCTGATTTCACGATAGGAACTTCAACCTATGTTTTGGAAGAAGGTCAAGATGACAGAACAATGGCAAGATACGAGAGTACGTATTTTTAAACGTGTTTCAATGTCTTACACATAAATGTATTTTTATCTTATGATGAGCACCTTAATCAATATATATTATTACAGGATTGGTGTTGTGACAGAGATTGGTCGTGAGGGAAAGTGTTATGAGAGAGATATTTGGGGAGGAGGAGATGGATATACTCCACCGTGTTGCCATGGAGATGGCGTATGCTGATAGGATTATGGGATGCGGAACCGGTGAGGGTGTGGTCCGACGAATGGAGATCATTCAGCTTGATGACGATGCTGAGATGGCTGATGTTACTCAGAACATGGGGGCTGGAGATGGTAGTGTGGACGAAATTGGAGGTCCAAGTACAATTATATTGTTGGCCGGTTAATTTTATTTCATCACCTCTGCATCATTAGTATTATGTTTTCTCTAACATTTCTGGGGTTGTGGTATACAGGGACAATCATTCTCTTCGAGTCCCAACAAGTGCCTCACATCCCTGCTATGGATGCACCATCTGTTCTTTGGGATGTTGGTCTTGACTTGTTCGACTATCCTGAGATGTATAACACAGAAATGGGCCGTCGTAAGCTAGCTGAGGATGCGGCTTTTTGGGAGGCTGTCATTGAAGCAAATCTCAAGGCTGATGAGGAAGTATTCTACATTGCCAGTTATAAAAAAATCCGTGTGGGGTTGACTGTAGAGGAGACTAGGAAGGTAGGAAATGGAGACTCTTACAGGGAATCCTCATCTTCCAATGCTATCGTGTGTACTCCTCTTGGTGCAGAGGTTATGACCAAGGAGAAAGAGGTGACCACCAATGAGAAGGGAGGTGAGGGTATGTATATAGCTCTTTAGATATTACTTGATATTAGTATCATTTATGTTGTTTTAGTTGACTAAATCCAAGTTATTTTTCAGTCACAGAAGTTATTGATCTAGATGGTTATGACGAAAGCAACAACAGCAACCCAGCTGTGACACTGAAGGTGAGTGTGGGAGGAGGGTCAGCAGCAAGTGATGGTCAGACACCAGAAGCTCATAAAGCCAAAAACACATCCTCAGAGGGTAGCGACAACGACGGTGGGTTTTGAATCAAAGTCCTTTGAAGTGCAATGTTTAATATGGTAGTAGGTTTATTAGCGTTTGGCCTTTTAAGGGTATGGTGCAGCTAATGCTCGGTTACAACAAAGTTTATCCCGTGGGGGAATGTTTTTGGGGGTTAAACTTTTACGTAACCGAGACAAACTCTAGGTATTTTCATATGTATTTTTTGAATTTCTCTTTCGGAAGTCGTTGGCATAAAAGGACAGTTTTTAGGGGTTTGATGTTTTCAGGTGTATGAAAATGATGTACTTGTTTCCTGCTATAATGAAAAATATAATGGATATGGTGCATGTTTATATTTGCTTATGTTTGTAATTAATTCCGTTTGTAAAGTCTTCTCTAATGTAAACATTAAGTATGATGTTGTCTAAGCTTACAAAGTAAATCATTAAACAAACTTTTGTATTTTTAAGTCATTAAAAGGATGATTTTTTCAGAAATATTCATAGCCGCTCTAAGAAAAATTCAAAGAAGGGCAATAATATTGAAAGCCGGTTAGACGATTTGGGTTGCATAATTTGTATAGTATGAATTTGGTGTGATGTCAATTTACTTGTTAACCGAGTAGCCTATATGAATTGCTTATGTCATACAGTAACAGGTAGGTCTAAGGGGGTTAATATTATTAACTGGTTATTCAATATAACTTGCTTGGGGACAATATAATATAGGGATGCATATCGAAAGAGAACAATTTTGTTAACCGGTGGTAGTTTATGAATGACTTTAGTTATAAAGTAATTCATACCTTCATACGTCAATACTATTGTTTACCGGTTACAAATCGCATTGTGAAATGTTTTCCCATACTGGTTACCATGAAGTAAACATATTTATTTTTGTTTTTCTTACAGCGGGTGATACGTATGCATTTAGAGATGACATACAAGTTGGAAGGATGTTCAGGAATCGTGACGCATTCAAGCAGCATGTAGCAATGTTTGCAATTGCGCAGAAGTTTTGTTTCAGAAGCACAAAGTCGGATCCAGCGATGATGGTATTGCAATGTGTCAGCGCATCTTGTCCATGACGCGTGTATGCAATAAAGATGAAGGATTCTGAAGTGTTTGAGGCAGTGGATAATGGCCAGGAAACTTGCAATGCCTCATACATCCAGTTGCCGGCATATCTTAACAACCTTGTGTTAGCAAATCCTGGTTCATTGGCTAACTTGCACACGGATCCAATGGAGCAGGGAGGCAACCGATTCGGATACATGTTTCTCGCTCTAAGAGCTTGTATTGAAGGTTATAAAGCTATGCAAAAAGTTGTGATCATTGACAGGACCCATTTAAAGGGGAAATATGTTGGTTGTTTGCTAATAGCTTCAGCACAAGATGGTAACTACCAAATATTCCCATTAGCCTTTGCCATTGTTGATAGCGAAAATGACAATCCATGGGAATGGTTTTTTCAAAACCTATCTCAATTTGTGTTGAACGAGGCATGATTGGTTTTCGTATCTGACAGGCACCCCTCTATCTACAAAGGCATAAGCAAGGTAATCGTGATAAAGGTCAACTTTGTCTGTAACCGTGTATAGTTAGAATTAGGTTATTAACTTAACTGATAGATGGTTAAGATATAAAGTTATTAGCGAAGATGTTACATGACCGGCTAATTCATGTACAAATTTCAGGTGTATCCTAATGCTGGCCACTGTGTCTGCGTCGTCCATCTTAAGAGAAACATCAGGTCCAATTTCCGCGGGAGGCATTTAGAACATCTAGTCGCAAAGGCCGCAAGAGCTTATAGGTTGCACGATTTTTACACAACTTTCAACAAGATCAAAGAGATGAATCCGTCGTGTGTAGCGTACTTGATAGATATTGGGCTTGAACACTGGGCGTGCTCCCATTTCTCCGGTAACCGGTACAACGTCATGAACAGTAACTTGGCGGAATCATGGAATTCGGTGTTGCGGGAAGCGAGGGAGTTTCCAATTGTCCCATTCATTGAATTTTTTCGGTTGAAACTCACAACATAGTTCGCAACTAGGCGTGATGAAGATAACAAGCTTGGTGGTGTGGTTACACCTCACATTGAAGGGATTCTCATAACAAACTTCGAGATGACTGATGGATATGAGGTTATCAAAATTGCTGAGAAGGAGTACAAAATACGTAACAAGAGTGCCGTAAGGTTCCATGTTAACCTAAAAAATATGACCTGCAGCTGTTTTGAATTTCAGATGCTAGCTATACCATGCTCCCACGCTACAGCTGCGGCCCTGAAAACTAAGATAAATGTCAATGACCTAGTCATTGAACTATTCAAGGTCAACACACTGAGGCTTGCCTATGGAAGAATTGTCCTCCCCGAGACAGGTTCTACCGGTGGTATAGAGCTGCCAGATTATCTAACTGCCCTCAACTTAGCTCCACCTGCAACACGCCGTCCACCAGGGAGGCCTAAGAAGTTGAGGTACTTCTCAAGGGGAGAGCAACATGTAAGTGTAGTTACGTAGTTACTTATCTAATGTATTTTTGTTTAGTAACCAGTTTAGCAATTGATATGCGTGCATATGAAATGCGTTCGCCGGAAGATCATGTGCAGGAGGTGCAAGGGCGTTGGACACAATAAGGCCACTTGCAAAACCCAATATAAGAGAACGATTGTGTGAAAGTGATAGGAGGTGAACTTTTCGCGATGGGCAGACTTGTAATGGACGGAATGATGGAAGCTAATGGTGGAATAAATTGCTACGCATGTTTAATATAAGTATTAAGACGCCATATTGGGTATGTAGGGGCTTTGGATAAACGCTTTGTCTTATAAATAATAAGTTCTCTTCAGTTTGAATGTGTTAGGTTTCTGTGTGATGATAAGCAGAATATCCGGCTAAGAAGAACCTCATAAGTTCAATTGTCGTCAACTATACATTACCCTAGCCGGAGAATATAATAATAAGTTCTCTTCAGTTTGAATGTGTTAGGTTTCTGTGTGATGATGATACAAACAATAAACCCAGCTAAGAAGAAGCTTATTAGTTCAATTGTATTCAACTATACATCACTTCGCCGGATAATATAATAATTAATTCTAATCTCACTAAATAAATGTGATTACGTGATATATAAGCAACATCGCCGCTATAATAATACGTAACCATCAGGCTATAATAATACTTAACCATGAGTTATACATCCTAACCCTAAACCGGCATACCCTATCCTCCAAACACAAAGGATTTAAACACTAAACCATAAACCCTAAACCATAAACCCCAAACCCTAAACCATAAACCCTTAACAGTAAACATTAAAGAGCTCGACAATAAACCACATATCCTTATAACCTAACCCGTATAGCATAAACGAAAACTCCCAATAACTAAAATCTACGGTTACACTCAAATACTTTATGGTTACTAGTACAATTGACGTTAATTACACATCACGTAGCCGGATAATATAAAAATTATCCCAAGCTAATAAGATAGATGTAATTATGCGATAGAAAGGACATATAGCCGGTTATAATAATACTTAACCATGGGTTATACATCCTAACCATATACATCACTTAGCTTATTAGTTCAATTGTCTTCAACTATACATCACTTAGCCGGATAATATAATAATTAACTCTAATCTCACTAAATAAATGTGATTCCGTGATATATAAGCAACATCGCCGGCTATAATAATATGTAACCATCAAGCTATAATAATACTTAACCATGAGTTATACATCCTAACCCTAAACCGGCATACCCTATCCTCTAAACACAAAAGATTTAAACACTAAACACTAAACCCTAAACTCTAAACCCTAAACCCTAAACTCGCAACCTTTTCACCACATAATTAACATCACTTGCGAATTTTCTTTGAAATAGCAGCCATGAGTTCGACAATCTCCGTGATATCTTTTTCATGTCCTCAACTTGGTCCTTGATTTCAATCAAATCATTCTGTCCTCATGTTTGACCGAAAGTGATTCAATCTCCTCCAACATGGCATCATCTGCCCATTTGAACAATTGATTTTCCCCAAACACTACTCCGCATCTGTAGAATCTTCTACCGGGATTTTCCTTTGTTTTTGAAGTTAGGACAACGGTCGGTGCGCCGCAAGGACACCTACGAGGTATGTCAGGACCTAACTCAGTGTTCATCTACTCAACCTAGCAGATTATATAGGGCCCACAGGTGATAACATTAGCGTATCAGATGAGATAAGCAAAGGAATGAAGAGGTTTGAGTTTAACATGGATGGAAGATCGGTTGTTTCTCTCAGCCACCCGCCGCAAATAATATGAGAAGAAACTCTCAGAGGCACCTTTTAAAAGCTAAGTAAATGTGTCCCTATGGTTTATATACCCGATCTAGACTTAATTGTACAGTGAAAAGGTTGACATGTAGACAACGAGGTCCACACAATTTTTTGTTATATCTAGTACAATAATTGGCTAACGTACAGAAAATAACTAAGAATATTTGAGGCGTTGGACGGTGTTGGGCCCAAATATGGCCCGCTAGCTGAGACTAATGGGCTAGAACGATAAGAGTTGACTATGGGCCACTGTAAGCCCATTGGCAATTAATCTTTTGAGAAAAAAGTCAAAAAGAAGCCGGAGGCTGTTTTTGCTAAGGAAGGAACGTCAACAAAACAGGTCACGGAGGAGAGCTCCGGACCTCATTTATAAACAGGTCACGGAGGAGAGCTCCGGACCTCATTTACAAGGAGCTAACAAGAGAGCTCCGGACCTCATTTACAAGGAGTTAACAGGAGTAGCTCAGGCTGGTTGCGCAGGACCCGGTCAAAAGGAGACTGTTGAGAATCCCCCAATTCACGGAGCAAATCTCGGAGGCTGGTTAGGATCCTTCAAACGTGGCTGAGAGCTATTTAAGGAGAAGGAGGAGATCAGAGAAAAGCTCTCTCTCTCTCTGGATTCATTCACGCTTTTTACAAATTTATACACACATTGTAACTCTCAAATCATTCGGTTATATTCTTTGTACTCATCATAATCATCTTTGTAACCCTTATTCATCAATACAATCATAATTCATTCTCTAAGTTCTTAAGGGATTCAGCCCACGATTGTCTTCTCCCCAATCTTAACCTAACCTAAATTAGAAAGTGAGTTTTATCCCTCACATTTTGGCGCCGTCTGGGGGGACGAGATAATTGAATCCTTCACTCCGTGACTTGAGAATCGATCCCATCGACCATGATTTGGATCACCCTGAATTCTGAAAGTTTTATAAAAAACTTTCCGTGCAAAATCCGTGCATTTACAGGTTTCTGAAAGTTTTATCAGAAACCGTGCAAAATCCGAGGGGACATGTTTTCTGAAAGTTTCATCAGAAAACTGTTCCGTGCAAAATCTGTGCAAAATCCGAGGGGACATGTTTTC